>JAHRHZ010000031.1:9282923-9360286 GCA_024137785.1 Ginglymostoma cirratum
CCAGCAACTTTGTTTTTGTTCCTGATTTACAGCATCCGCACTTCTTTTGGTTTTTACTTGATGTGTTCAGTGTTTTTAAAAACAAAAGTCCACAAATAATTCACACCTATTATTTGCAGCCTATAACATATTGATTCACAAAAAATCCTCCGACAACGTGTTTCTTCCAATATGTTGTTTAGAATGCTCTTGGAATAATTTTATCAAGAAAGTTTGACACAAGTGGCAAGCTGGAAAGCAAAATGTCTGCATCATAGAAGGGATAAATTGTATAATCAGTTGAGATTTTCCAAAGTGAAGCATCACAATGTTCATAACAAAAGCTTGTGTGCAGGCAAGTTTGAAATGAATACATTTTAGAAAGGCTGTTTGTTAGACCTGTTCTCTGGTGTTGCTTCTTTAAGGTGTCTTAATAAATTTGCCAATTCTTGTGCTTAAGTACAATGGAGTAAAAAATGTAGCACAGAGGCAGTCAAAGTAGTTTCTAAAGTAGACATTCAGTGTTCATTCTAAAATTATCCCAAGTCCACTGACACATATTTGTTTAAAATCATGGCCTGTGACAATACTATGGCTTTGAGGTATATTTTGTTCCATTTTTTTTGTGAAGAAAGGTTGAGAGAGTAGACAAGAAATCTGTTCCCAGCTAATAAAATAAACAGCTTGTGAGGCCTTGGGCTTTTTTCTTAAAAGTTGGAACAATAGAAGCAGCATGAAGGGTAGGGTCAAGCTCCCATAGAACTAGGATTTTAGTTTAATTTTCAGTAGTTCCTGGGGTCTTGTAGCTGGATGTGAAGGCTGTCATTCCTCTATTACAGCTAAAAGCTTGGGTTCTCTTCCTGTTGCTAGAATTGCTTTGAGATAATCTATTTCACCAAATTTGCCTTTGCCAAGCATGTGTTTATAAGTTGCTGTTTGGTAGTGAAATAATCTACTATTCTGTTAAGTTTTTGAATAGAGTTGTTATTCCAATTCTTCTTTCCTTTGTTTGTACTTTAACTATAGTGTAAGAATAAAGTGTTTTGCTTCTCAAGCCTGGTAGTTTGACCAATCAAATTCTATCCAAAACACAACGTTTATACTTGCCCTTAAAAATAAGAAAAAAACAACTGTAGTCTATGCTATCTTAATACATTTTGAGAGGGTTTAGTCCATAGAGACCTTATTAATGCCCCTCGTGCATAGATGAATATGCCCACTTGTTCAAAATCCAAACTCTAAAATAAATGATAAATATATAAAAAATGTCACCTTGCATTCATCAACTCCAACTCCCTCTTATAAAAATCCTTTTTTAAAAAAAAAGGTTGGAACAGCACTCCCCACCCCACCCCCAAACACTTCTTTGAATTCTCTGATCGACCATGCTCTTCAATCTGTCCAACCTATCCCCATAAGACAAGCCATTCATTCCAGATATGCAGTAGATCTGTTCCAATGCATTTATATCCTTAAGTAAGAGACCAAAACTGCACAATATTTGCCATGCGTTGTCACAATTGTCCTCTATAACTGAAGCATAATATCCTTGCTTGTATGTTGAATTCCTTTTCAATCATAGCATAGCATCCCATTAGGCTTCTCGTTTACCTGTTATACCTGCATATCAAAGTGACTTGTATTAGAACACCTAAATTCCTCTACACATTGGAATTCTGCAGTCATTTTCCATTTAAATAATACTTTTTAGTTCTTGCTGCCAAAGTGAACAACTTCATATTTTCATTCATTCTACTTCATTTGTCACATTATTGCACGCTCTCTCAACCTATTGATATCTATCTGCACATCTCATATGTCCTTGACAACATCAAGATAGAACTGTATGTTGTTAGCAAATTTAGTGACCATGCCTCTTGCTCTTCATCCACATTATTCACGTGAACTGTAAAGATTTGAAGCCCCAGAATAGTCCACTGTGGGACTCCTCATTAATCCTGCCAATCAGACAGATCCATCTATGCATAGTACAAACACAAAAACACAATTTCCTCAGAACTGGAGAAAGTTCTGAGAAAGCTCTCTGGACCTGAAATGTTAACTCTGATTTCTCTCAACAGATGCTGCTAGACCTGCTGAGCTTTTCCATCAATTTCTGTTTTTGTTTCTGATTTCCAGCATCCGTAGTTCTTTTGATTTCCATCTATGCATACCCTCTAATTCCTGTCAGCAAGGAAACTTTCTATCCATACAAATGCATTACCATTTACACTGTGAGCTTTTATTTTTCACAATAACCTTTGATGTGGCACCTTGCTAAATGTCATGCTAAAATGTAAAGTACATCCACAGAATCGTCTTTATTCAGTGCATCTGCATTCTTCAAAGAGCTCCTCTCAATTTTGCTTTCATGAAAACATGCTGCCTCTTCATTTTTTTTTCCTTTTTTTCCCCAAATGTGTTGTATAGTTTCTTTAATGATGTATTCCAACACCTTCCTTGCAACAGATGTCAGGTTAATTGACCTCTCGCTTTCTTTTTTCTGCATCTCTTCTTTCTTAAGTTAAGGAGCTTTATTTACAACTTGCCAGTCTGGTGGAACCTTTCCCGAATCTAGGGAAATTTGGAAAATTAAGATCAATGTATTACTGCTATTTTTAGCAACACTTTTAAACTCCTAGGATGAAGTCCATCTGGACCTGGAGACTTGTCATCACCTAGTTACATTAGTTCGGTTGCTCTTCCCTCATGATTATAATTTCACGAAGTTCCCCTTTCCCATCCACCATCTGAATTGTAGCTATGAGTTTTGTATCTATAGTAAAGATGGAAACAAAACATTTGCGCATTTTATCTGCCATTTTCTTCTTATCTACTATTAATTCTTCATTCTCATTATGTAGAAATCAACACTTATTTATTTTCTTTTCAAATACCTGAAGAAACTCTTGCCATCTGGTTTTACATTCATAGCTACCTTTCTTTCATACTCTAATTTATTCCTCCTGATTAACCTTTTAGTCATTCTGCCAATCTTTATATCCTGACCAATCATCTGAACTGTCCTTCATCAATGTACAGTTAATTGTTCTTTCCTTAATGACACTTTTCCCTCATTTCTGTACATGAAGTGTTCTCCCTTTTGGAAAGAATGAAATCACATACTTTGAAGGTTCCTGAACAGTAAATACACCACACAACAGAGCAGACATCAAAAAATAGTGGGAGCTTGCAAGAAAGATACTGCAATAATAATAGGTTATTTTAATCTAGATGTCAATTGAATCAAGCAAATTGACAAAGGTAAACTGGAAGGTAAGCTCTTAGTCCATTAGAATGCATTTAAAACAATATATTCTGGAACCATCAGGCTGTTTTGGACCTGGTATTTATGAGGCAGGATTAATGAATAATCCTGCAGTAAATAATTCTCTAAGCAATAGCAACTATAACATGATGGAATTTTTACATTCATCTTAAATGTGAGAAATGTGGACCCTAAATAATGTCATAAACCGAAACGAATGTAATTACAAGCTAATTGATTGGTTTAAATCTGAAAGGAATTTTAATAAATATAGGTTCAGTTCATGTTTCGACCACAATAAATGTAAGTAGATTGCGTTTTTACAGAATAAAGATGGACACAATGCCTGATGCATGTACTGTGGGAGATAAGTGATATCTGTAGTTCATCAAATTAGAAATTAAGTACATGACCTAAAGGTGTATAGGAGATGAGAGCTTCTGGGATTTTTCCAGAGTTCAGTCTTAGAATGTTTAAGATTGACTCTTTGTGTATGCATGAATAAATGATTGGATCCAAAACCTGATTTCCCAATGGTTTGCCAAGCTGAAACACAACAGTTTGAAGACAGAGTTAGCTAAAGTTGACAGGGTAAAAAGATTAAAAGATAAACTGGCATAGAAATAATAGCAGACATTTAAGGAAATATTTCATAGCTCTCAAAAAACATGTATTCTATTGAAAAAGACTGTACCAGAAGAATACACTATCTATAGCTAAGTAAGGAAGTTAAATGTGATATAAAATTGAATGAAATAGATTTATAAAGTCATACAACACGGAAACAGACCCTTTGGTCCAACCAGTCCGCGCCGACTACAATCCCAAACTAAACTAGTCACACCTGCCTGCTCCTGGACCATATCCCTCCAAACCATTCCTATCCATGCACATATCCAAATCTCTTTTAGATGCTGTAATTGTACCCAGGTCTATCACTTCCTCAGGAAGTTCATTCCAAACGCAAACCACCCTTTGTGTAAAAAATTTGCTCTCAGGTCTTTGTTAAATCTTTCTCCTCTCACCTTAAAAATGTGCCCCGTAGTTGTGAAATCCCTCAATCCTAGGGAAAAGACAATTGTCATTAACTCTATCTATACCCTTCATGATTTCATAAACTTGTATAAGGTCACCTCTCAATTTGCTACACTCCAGTGAAAAAAGTCCCATCCGAACCAGCCTTTCTTTATAATTCAGACCTTCCATACCGGCAACACCCTGGTAAATCTCTTCTGAACCCTCTCCAGCCTAATGTAGGTCAGAATATTGAGAAGTTTTACAAATAAGCAAAGGATTACTTAGTAAAGTAAGAGGGAATAAAAAATAAACTGGAGTATGAGAGTAAACCAGCAAGGGATATAACAACAGTTAAACAGTTCTACCAGTATATAAAGAACAGCTGAATTGAGCTTTGGTCTCTTAGATAGTGAGAATGGGGAATTAACAATGGCAAGCAAGGAAATGGCAGCAGCTATGAACAAACGTTTTTGTTTCTCTTCACTGTAGACTCAAAAACACCCCAAAATAGAAAATCAAGAGGCAAACAGGAGGGAGGATTGAATTTAAAACAATAACTAGCACTAGAGAAAGAATAATTGGGACATTCCTGATACCTATGGCTAACAAGTTCCTTTGACTTAATGATCGACATTCTAGGCTCATGAGGATGATCCCTGGGATGGAGGAATTGTCTCATGAGCAAAGGTTAAACATGTTGGGTCTCATTGGAGTTCAGAAGAATGAAAAGTGATCTCACTGAAACACACAAAATTCTTGAGGAGCTTGACAGCTGAGAGGATGTTTCACTCATGACAGAGTCTAGGACCAGAAGACATTGTTTCAGAACTAAGACATGTCAATTTAAAACTGAAATGAAGAGAAATTTCTTCTCACAGAGGGTTGAGAATCTTTGCCATAGACAGCAGCTGGGGCAGAGTCCTTGTGTATATTAAAGGCTGTGATAAATAGGTTCTTGATCAATAGGGGAAGCAGGGTTACAGGGAAGGGGCAGGAAGGTGGATGTGAGGAAGGTTGGATCAGCCATGATCTTGTTGAATAGCAGATCAGGCTTGAGGGGCCAAATGGCCTACTCCTGTTCCTATTTCTTATAATCTTCAAAGAAGTGACTGCGGAGATACAGATGGATTGTTTGAAATCTTCTAAAGTTCCCTCAATTTTGCCAACGGCCAACAGATTGGAAGACCACAACTGTAACACACATATTCAAGAAAGCTGGGAGGCAGAAAGCAACAAGTTATAAGTCAGTTCACCTAGCATCACTGGAAAAAATCCAAGATGTGCTTTGAAAGAGGAAGTAGCAGGGCATTTAGAAAATCATAATATACTCAGGCACAGCCAACATGTTTTTGTGAAAGGAAAATTACATTTGACATATTTAGTAGAGTTCCTTAGGGAAACAGCAAGGAGAATCAATAAAGGTAAGCCAGTAGATATAATCTATCAGATTTCCAAAGGGTATTTAATAAGGTACCACCTACAGTGAAAGGCATTGAAGAGCATATTGTGTTATGAGTGATCTATCAGCCGAGATAGAGGACTGGCTGACTGACAGGTTCAGGATAAATGGGTCATTTTCAGGATGGAAAACATAAATTAGTTAAATGCATAAGGAATCAGAGCCAGGGTCTCAAATTTTCATGATCTATGTTCATGACTTTGGATTAAGGGTCCAACAAGATTGTTTTGAAATTTGTTCATTATCAGGATTGGAATGAAAGTAGTTTGTGAAGGTGATACAAAGAACCTGCAAAATGATGTAGATTCACTAATTGCATGATCAAAAATTTGGCAAAAGTATAATGTGGGAAATTGTGAGGTTGTGCGATTTGGCAGAAAGTATAGAAAAGCAGATTATTATTTAAATAGAATTTTCAGAATGATACAGTACAAAGGTATCTGAGTGCCCATGTACGTGAATCACAAAAAAAATTAGCATGCAGAAAACCAGTAATTAGGAAGCCGAAAATGTTAGCCTTTGTTGCTAGTCTTGTTACAACTATGCAAGGCATTGGTGAGACCACACCTGGACTACTGTCAATGGTTTTAGTCTCCTCACTGAAGTAGGAACATACCTTCATTATAAGCAGTTGAAAGAAAGTTCACAAAGTTGATTCCTGGGATGGGGGTTAATATTAGGAGGAAAGATTGAGCTGAAACTCATTTAAATTTAGAATAATGAGAGTTGATCGTTTTAAATATATTGGGCGGATTGACTTGACACCATCTTTTCAGTCATGTCTAACACATAGTATTTTGTCAAATAAAAGGTGCACACATGCCACAAATTTTATCATGAAACACAAGTATCATGATCCACTGTAACGTAATAGCTTCCTATCTGAACTGCTACTAGCCGCATTTAAGAATTCTGTCACTGAGATAAAGCAGTAGTTATACCTAAAAAAAAACCCCTCAGGGAACAACCAAAGTTATTTTAACTGTTGAAGGGTGTGCAGTGGAAGATGGAGTTGATGAATTAAAGTGTGTTTCTCCTGCATTAATTTGATAATTTTAATTGTAAATTTTTGGCTGGATGGTGGACGATTGTTAAAGAGTAATGGGCAGGATATGGAAGCAGGTGCCAGGGTGATTTAATAAAGAATTCAGTGTGATTTGGTTGATTGGTTGTGTTTAAATAGACTTGGTTAAGTTTTTGGTAACGTACCATTGGATCTAATAAGGAGGCCAAACATGCCTTTATAGTGCATTACTATTTCAAGATGATACTTGATCCAATCAATTATTTTGGCCCCACAAACTTCCACTTACACTTGCTCTTTAAGGAAGCACCAAATGTAAGATCACATTAAATTAATATAATGTCGTTTCTGGATTTGGAAGAAATAGCTGAAGTTCATTCTGATGAGTTATACATATGAAAAATAAATTCCTGGAGCTTGTTAGAACTGCTGTAAGTAAATTTTAAAATACGAAACTCCAGAAAAAAAAATCAAAAATAATCTTCGCCCGAGAGTCTGTAGATACCTAAATTATGGAAGCATCTTAGATTTTCTTGATAAGTTAATAGATGGGAGAAAATATGCCAATGTTTTAACTAAATAAATGTCTTCTCAGAAAAATGCTAAGAAGTTATCAGTCAGCAATATGAAAATTAAAAATGTAATTTTCACACTATTTTAAACAACTGACAGAAAACACATTCAATCAGTGAGAAAACACTAAATAACTCAAAGAAAACAATCAGCACAAGAATGAACTGATTGAAAGAATTCCTAAAACAAATACAGAATGCTGGAGAAACTCAGCACGTCTGCATACATCTTAGATAATGAAATACAGTTAACATTTCAAATCCACTTTGACTATGTTCCAAAACAAAGCATGTCAAATATGCACTTTGATTAACAGTTGATAAAAGTTATCAGAAAAATGGGAGGAGGACTGGGAAACCAAATAACATCTAAATTGTTATTACTCTACAATGTTCATAATCTGTCAAACGATCAAAAGGGGAACAACAATCCATTGGCAAACTTACTCAGTAATGAAGATAAAATAGAACCATTAAGTTGTGATCCTGGTTGAAAGCCAGTTTTGCAATAAGCGTATGTCCACTGGAAATGACCAAAATCATAGAATCCCTGCAGTGTGGAAGTAGGCCTTTGGCCCATCGCATTTACACTGTCCCTCCGAAGACCATCCCCCTCAGACCCCCACCCTATTCCTGTAACCCTGAAAATCCCATGGCTAATCCACCCAATCTACACATCCCTGGACACTACCAAACAATTTAGCATGGCCAATCCACCTAACCTGCATATCTTTGGACTGTGGGAGGAAACCAGAGCACCCAGAGGAAACCCACACAGACACAGGGACAATGTAAAAACTCCACACATTACTAAACTCAAACTCCACACAGAAACTAAATAGTTTCCTTCCAGTTTATTTTGGCTTAGAGTGGGAATTTCCCCTGCAAAGGGAAACATAAACATCAGATAATTGTTTTAATGGCCAAACTGATTGCATTGTTCACATGTCCGGCCAAGATTGTAAGAAATTCAAATTGCACTCTGTACATATCATTTTCTAAGTTGCCCAAAATGTGTAATGAGCAGAACACAAGTTTTAAAAATGATCATATTAAAAGAGGAATATGATAAAGGTAAGTGATACTTGATATAAGTAGATTGAGGAAGATGAATAATTTCTCCCTTAAACTGAAGGAACTGAAATTACTTGATGACTTCCTGATGACGTAAAGTAAAATTTCCAGTAAAGGTTAGAAAATGTTTGGAGAATTAACAAAACTATTCAACTGTTCTATTCATTTAAATTTGTATTTTACACAACAGAATATTTTTGTGTGTATTCTTTATTCATTCATGGGATGAGGGCGTCACTGGCCAGGCAGCATTTATTGCCCATCCCTAATTGCCCAGAGGGCAGTTAAAAGTCAACCACATTGCTGTGAGTCTGGAGTCACACATAAGCCAGACCAGGTAAGGATGGCAGTTTCGTTCCCTAAAGGACATTTGTGAACCAGATGGGTTTTTCCGACAATCAACAACGGCTTCCCCGATGTCTATATAATAAATACATATATTCATCATTCGCCTTTAATTCCTTTATATAATGTTGCTTCAGAACGTTTACCCATTTTCCAGATCTCAGTTGTAACACCTTAGGAGGTATCTTTCATACTTAGTCTATATCTTGTATCATACATGAATGTGGGTGTCACATTCACTGGGAGGCAAATATATTTGCGCGATCACGCGGTACTCAGCTCATTATATGTGCATGCGCAAGTAGAATGGCAAATCTTCTAGGAAGGCACGAAGTTTTGCTCCCCCACTAGGACCTTTCAGAACCTAAGGTCCCAAAACCATACTTCAAGACCGCCTAGATGTCCCTTCGATTATTCCAAGCCAGGAGAATCACACAGACTGCATTGGTCACCCCTGGAAATATCTCAAACTGGACAGAAAGTAGCCCCACAGTTCAGCAATGCCTCACCAAAGGATCTCTCCAGGTCATCCAAGAAAGGCAGGAAGTCTTGTTCACCAGACATAGCAGCAGATCATAGAGTCATAGAGGTCAACAGTATGGAAACAGGCCATTCAGCCCAACTTACCCACACTGCCCAGTTTTCACAATTAAACTAGTCCCATTTACCTGCATTTCACCCATATCCCTCCATACCTATCCCATCCATGTACCTGTCTAAATGTTTCTTAAATGAATGACAAAATTACACTCACTTCCACCACTACTTCTGGCAGCCCATTCCAGTCACTCACTACTCTCTGTGTGAAAATACTGCCCCTCTGGACCCTTTTGTATCTCTCCCCTCTCACCTTAAACCTATGCCCTCTAGTTTTAGACTCCCCTACCATGCGGAAAATCTGTGGCTATCTACCTTATCTATGCCTCGCATGATTTAATAGATGTCTATAGGTTCACCCCTAGTCTCCTATAGTCTAGGGATAAAAGTCCCAGCCTGTCCAACCTCTCCTTATAATTCAAACTTTCCAGACCAGGTAACATTCTAGTAAATCTTTTCTGCACTCTTTATAGTTTAGTAATATCCTTTATATAGTTAGGGCGACCAGAACTGCAAGCACTACACTAAATGTGGCCTCACCAACATCTTGTACAGCTGCAACAAGATAGCCCAACTTCCACACTCAATGTTCTGACCGAGGAAAGCAAGCATGCTGAAATTCTTCTTTACTATCCTGTCTACCTATGACTCCACTTCAAGGAGCTATAAGCCTGTACCCCTAGATCCCTTTGTTCTATAACACTCCCCAGGGCCCTACCATTAACTGTGTAAGTCCTGGCTTAGTTTGACCCACCAAAACGCAACACCTTGTATTTATCTAAATTAAATTCCATCTGCCATTCCTCAGACCACTTGACCCAGTTGATCAAGATCTCACTATATTCGCAGATAACCTTCTTCATTGTCCACTACACCACCAATCTTGCTGTCATCCACAAACTTACTAACCGTATTTCCTAAATTCTCATCCAAATCATTTATATACATGATTAATAACACTGGACCCAGCACTGATCCTTGTGGTACACCAATGGTCACACGCCTCCAGTCTCAAAAACAACCCTCTAACACCACCCTCTGTCCTCTACAGTCAAGGCAATTTTCCATTGAATTAGCTAGCTCTCCCTGGATCCCATCAGATTCAAACTTACTCAAGAACCTACCATGCGGTACCTAGTTAAAAGCCTTGCTAAAGTCCATGTTGACAACATCTACTGCTCTGCCCTCATCTACTTTCATGGCCATCCTTCAAAATACTCAATCAAATTCATGAGACATGATTTCCCATGCATAATGCCATGCTGACAATACCAAATGAGTCTTTGACTCTCCGAATACCTGTAGATCCTGTCTTTCAAAATTCCCTCTAACAGCTTACCCACTATAAATGTGATGCTCACCAGTCTGTAGTTCCCAGACATTTCCCTGCAGCCTTTCTTAAATAATGGCACAACATTACCCACCTTCCAATCTTCAGGCACTTTACTTGTGGCTGCCAATGATTGGATATATTTGCTAGGGACCCCACAATTTCCTCCCGAGCCTCCCACAAACTCCTGGGATGCACTTCACCAGGTCCTGGAGATTTACCTACCTTAATGCATTTTAAGACTTCCAGCACCTCCTCTCTGTAATGTAGACTCACTTCAAGACGTCACTATTTGTTTCCCCAAGTTCCCATGCCTTTCTCAAGGGTAAATACAGACAAGAAATATTCATTTAGGATCTCACCCACCTCTTGTGACTCCGAACATAGATGACTTTGTTGATCTTTAAGAGGCCCTATTTTCTCCCTGGTTACTCTTTTGCCCTTCATGTACTTATAGAATCTCTGTGGATTCTCCTTTACCTTATCTGTCAAAGCCATGTCCCGTTTTAGCCCTCCTGACTCTCGTAAGTGTACTCCAATACCCTCTATACTCCTCAAGGAATTCACTTGATCCCAGATGCCTATACATATTATATGCCTCCTTTTTTTTGACCAGAGCCTCAAGAACACTAATCATCCAGGGTTCCCTACTCCTGCCAGCCTTCCCCTTCACTCTAACAGGAACATGCTGGCTCTGAACGCTCATTAACTCAATTTTGAAAGCCTCCCACTTACCAGATGTCACTTTGCCTGCAAACAGCCTTCCCCAGCCAACTTTTGAAAGTTCCTGTCTAACACCATCAAAATTGGCCTTGCTCCAATTTAGAACTTTAACTTGTGGATTAGAATTATCCATAGCTATTATAAAACTAATGGAGTTGTGGTCGCCGGTCCCAAAGTGCATCCCTACTAACACTTCTGTTACTTGTCCTGCCTTATTTCCCAAAAGGAGGTCAAGTTTTGCCCCTTATATCGTAGGGCCATCAACATACTGCATGAGAAAGCGATGAACATTTCCTGTGCCCTGCAAGGTAAATGTCTCTGCTGCTCACTGAAAACTAACACTCAAAGGGACAGCACTCTCACACTGTACCAGTGCGGAACAGCATGTCAAATAGGCTGATCCTATGCAAGCCTCATTACACATGGAATATGTACATTGAATATGTGATAGCCACTTCATGCTGTCAATGTTTTCCCAGACACAGGTCAATGTGCTTGCTAATCACTTTCTGGAGATGGCTCAGGATGTGACATGGCCATACATGTTCTCATGAAGGGTTCAAACATTCATTATGATGACACTTTCTGATCTGTAAGGAGAAGGTCAGCCATAACAGCAAAGAATGCTCCCAAAACAGCAGAGCAGTGCTGGCTAATTGAATTCTCACCCCTTCCAAAGAGGAGGTTGCAGACCTGGCAAGTAGGAACCATGACCATGATAGGGATATGCTGGTGGAGAGATAGGACTCCCACAGAAAGCCAATGAGTTTGTCTCCAGTCTGCTGTTGTTGACATGCAGAAGGAGTAAGAATTTTTTGTTAAGGGGTTGTGCATACTAAAAACCTCTACATACCAATTACTAATGGACATCAGGAGAAGAGAAGGATACAGCCTTCTTCCAGCTCCACCTCCAGCTTCCCAAGCTTCAGCTCCATGGTCCAAACCTCAAAGGATGAATGGTGTTCAGCTGCACCCTCCACTAGCATGGAGACATTCATCTCAGTGATTTGTGCTCGAGGCTCAGGCTCACAATTTCATAAGCATATCACTGATATGGTTCACAGCAAATAGAAGAGGCAAGGGGCAAAATCTCTGATAATTGGGATGCTGCTGAAGATCAGGGTTTTGCTAAGCCCTTTGCACATGGTAAGCCTCCGTATTCAGCCACAAGCAACATGTTGGAGATGCAGTGATAGGCAACAGAACATCGAGCAGAGGCCATGATTAGATGAGAAAGAGACTAGAAGAGTCCATCCAAGTTCTACTTACTGTCATGGTTCTGACATTCAAGTACTTAGCTGCCACTGTGAAAAGGTTGACATCCACACCTTGGAGACCCAAGTCCAACAGAACACACAGTGCTCAGATCGACATGCCATCACTATGGCCATGAGTGCAGATCATCAGTTGCTCGGTGCAAAAAGGACAGCACCCTTCTTACCTCACTCTAGGTTCTCCTTCACCTCAAGGGGTATCCACAGAGAGAAGGGGCATCATGCAGACATCCTGGCATTTCTTCTCAGGATACTCTCAGAGTGCCTTCCTGCACATCCTCCTCTCTTCCAGTGATCCAATTGCCTCCAGGTCAGGCTGATGACGATGCATGTGGCATATGTGCAGTAGACTCTCAGCAGCCCAGGGCACTCTCGACCCTGAGCCCGAGCAGACATGCACCAAAGTCATTGTAGAGAACAGAATGTATCAGTCAGAAGGCTCCTGCCACTTCACCTGAGGATATCAGAGAAGCACATTGATGTAGGAAAAACGAAGGTATTTTGAGGGTAGCAAGGGTGGCGACAAGATCGAATCAATCAAGGTGTGGAGCACCTTCCCCCAGCAGTATGCATTGCTGCTCTTCCATCAAGAGACTATTTATGGTCTCACATCATCAACAGTGTTTTGTCTGATTGCATTTTCGTTGCCTGAGGAAGGATAGACCTGCAATTTGGAGACTGCTAGCAAGGCTCACAAAACTGAGTTTCGAAACAATTGAATTGTCAGATAAGGTGAGAGTGATAGTGAGCAGAATGAGTCTGCATTCATTGCATTGCAGAAGAAGGTGAGACGATGTAAGGAATAAAGAAATTTGAACAGATTCTGCAAAGTGAAGGCAGGAAAGGTTCTGCATCCCTGCTGGAGTCTGTAGTTATTGAAATTGGTCTCAGATTAGGAGGTAGGCAGTGCATGACTTGTCCCACCCATAAGTTAGTGGAGGCATAGTCGCTGAGAAAGCTCAACTCATTCAATGTGAGATCTCTAAAACGGAAAGATATTGAGGGCATTGAAGACACTGAGGAAATAAAACAATGATTTATAACAGCTATGACATAGGAGAATTGTGGAGCACACTGCAGGATGCAATTGGTCTATTTCTACTCCTCCTTCCTATCTCTATATGTCCCTATATTCACCTTGCAAAGTTCTCATCAAGGCACGGTTGCATTATGAGATATGTCTCAGTGAGGTGAAAGCAACCTGGATTATCTCCGATACCTCCCTCTCGCTCCTGGACCTCTCTGCCTCTATCTCTGGCGACCACCTCGAAACTAACATCTATTTCAAGCCCACTGACTCCCACAGCCACCTGGACTACATCTCCTCTCACCCACCTTCCACCACGTTTGGTCCCAAGATGAGGCGTTCCACTCCCGCACATCCCAGATTTCAAGGACCGCAATTTCTTCCTTCTAGCGATTGAAAAAGCCCTCAACTGCATCTCTTGTGTTTCCCGCACCTCTGCCCTCACATCTCCTCCCCCCGCAAAAACAAAGACAGAATCCCCCTTGTTTTCACATACCACGCCACCGACCTCCACATCCAACATATCATTCTCTCCCACTTCCGCCACCTGCAATCCAACCCCACAACCAAAAATATATTTCCCTCCCCACTCCTATCTGCCTTTCATAGGGACCACTCTCTCCGAAACTCCTTCGACCGCTTCACACTCCCCACTAATCCCACCACCCCCGGCACCTTTCCCTGCAACCGCAGGAAGGGGAAGGGCTACACCTGCCCCTACACCTTCCCCCTCACCTCCATTCAAGGCACAAAACAAACCTTCCACATTAGACTGGGGTTCACCTGCACATGGTCTACTGCATCCGTTGCCCCCGATGTGGCCTCCTCTACATTGGTGAGACTAAGCGGAGGCTCGGAGACCATTTTGTAGAGCATCTGCACTCTGTTTGCAACAAACGACAACATTCTGGCCTCGTCCAGTATCACAATGATGCCATCCACAAACTGGAGGAGCAGCACCTCATATTCTGCCTCAGGAGCCTACAGCCCATTGTCCCTAATGTGGATTTTAGTAGTTTCAAAATCTCCCCACCCCAGCCTCATCCCATGACCTACACTCCCTCTCATCCCTGCCTCCTTGACTTGACACAACCAGTCCATCTTCTCTCCCACCTATCTGCCTCTCCCACCTCACTGACCGATCCACACCATTCCCTACCTGCACTCACCTATCACCATCCCACCTACTGTCCCCAGCCCCACCCCTCCTCTCTATTTATTTCTGAGCTCCCTTCCCCCTCTCCATTTCTGAAGAAGGGTCCCAACTCGAAATGTCAGCTTTCCTGCTCTTCTGATGCTGCCTGGTCTGCTGTGTTCCTTCATCTTCACACTATGTTATGTCTGACTCCAGCATCTGCAGTTCTTGCTATCTCTGAAAGCAACCAAGCTGAGGTAAGACGGCATGTTGCTTTCAAGGTATTGTGAACTCATTCCCATTTCTTCTCACTGGACTGTGGCCAGGAGAGAGAGGACACGGTGACAAAGAATGCAACAAGTAAAGCTAAAAGAGTCACCATGTCCTCTCTCCCTCTCCCATTCCAGTGGGACCATCTGTTCTTTCCAGTTTGGCAGTTAGACACACCATTGTTCTGCCATTCTCATATTCCAATCACTTAATCTGCACCCTTTCTCCCCCAGCACTCCACCCTGACCCCAACTATTGCATAAATTCTGCCCCCTCCACACTTCACATCAGCTTTGATGAAGAGTCATCCAGACTCGAAACGTTAGCTTCCTCTCTCCAAGGATGCTGCCTGATCCAATCCAGCATTTTTTGTTTTCAGTGCAGATTCCAGCATCTACAGTCATTTACTCCTACATGGCCCATAATCATGCTTCCCCCAGGGACCTGATGTCATGTGAGTGCATGTTGTGCAGTCACTGTTCCACATAATAAGCCCAAGGGCAAAGATTTTCCATTGAGTTTGAAGCATGCAAAGAATGATACTGCCAACATAGTTAAAGTAAAAGAGGAAGCTTTATTTAAGGAAACAGAGACCGATCAAGGTTACATAAATTGGCAAAAATGGAGTATGTGGAAAAATGTGAAGTTGTTCATTTTTCAAGGGAGAACAAAAGAATGAAGTAATATTTAAATGGAGAAAAGCTGCAGAAAGCTGCAACACAAATGGAACTGGGGGTAATTGTGAATGAAAAACAGAAAGCTGGCACACGGTGGGCCAAGTATCAGGATGGCTAATGGAATGTTGGCCCTTATTTCACAGGAGTTGGAGTATAAGGATAGGGAAGTCTTACCGCACCTGTACAAGGTGTTGGTGAAACCACATCTGAAGTATCGTGAGCACTTGTGTCCCCTTATTTAAGAAGGATATTATTTCATTGGAGGCAGTTCAAAGAAGGTTCACTGGGTCGATCCCGAGCAAAGGCTAAACAGGTTGGGACTCATTGGAGTTTAGAAGAATGAGAAGTGATCTCATTGAAACATATGATTTTCTTGAGGGGTTTGACAGGATAAATGCTGAGAGGATGTTTCCACTCATGGGAGAGTCTAGGACCAGAGGGCATTGTCTCAGAATTGAGGAGTTCCAATTTAAGACTGAAATGAGGAGAAATTTCTTCTTTCAGAGGGTTGTGAGTCTTTGGAACTCTTTGCCACAGAGAACTGTGGGGGTGGGGGGGGGGGAGCAGGGTCCCTGTGTATATTTAAGGCTGAGATAGATTCTTTATCAGTAAGAAAATCAAGGATAATGGGGAAAGGACAGGTAAGTGGGTGAGGAATGTCAGATCAGCCATGTTCCTCTTAAATGGCAGAGCAGGCTTGAAGGGCTGGATGGCCTACTCTTGTTCCAATTTCTTATGGTCTTATGGTCTTACATAATTTAAAAATCTAAAGTGTCTATACCAATAAGGAATGTGGCATTCTATAGGTTTTATAAATGCATATCAAAACACAACTTGGAATCTATTTGCAGTTAGGTTTTCCAGTGCTATCTGTCTCTTCACCACTGCTCTGCGCAGAAGTGACCTCCTGACCTCTGGCACAAACTCTCCTTTCCTTGTGGGAAGAAACATCTCAGTCCTCCCTCTCTTCATCTCCAAAGACTCCCCATTTGTCAAGTGAGGCTGTGGAGGGGACAGCATACCACAGTGATGTGGGAAATGTTTTCTGGTAATATTGCAACCTGTTGCAGTCTGAATCTCATTTTGTGCAGGCCCATTGTCTATTCAGCTGTACAGCTCTTGAGGTGGCATGTGCAGTATTATACCTCTCCTCAGCAGCAGTCTGCCAATTCCTCACAGGTGTCATCAGCCATCTTCTGGAGAAAGCACTTGCCTCCAAGCAGCTGTTGCTTCAATCTACATAGGGCACTATAAACCTCAGTCACATGTTAGAGCTCAATGAGGACAAACCTGGACTTTTTGACAGCTAATCACCTATCAGCTGAGTGCTAAGGAGTGGAACTCTCTCTATTTACAAAGGTAGCTGGCCTTTGGCACTGGCCTAGTGAACATTCATTGCAAAACGCTTGCAATCTGTAGCACCTCACAACGCTGGGAAACCTGCTTTTACAATGAACCAGACTATCTCAGCTGCCTTGCTCTCTGCATCCAAGGGGAACCTCTCAAACTCCTCAGGTTTTCCAAAGTGACATATCTATACCATGTTGCTAACAGGGAGATGCCTCACTGGAGCCTGGAATGGGCCACTTGAAAAGAACCTCAAGGCTACAAGGGTATTTAAAACAACTGACATGGGATTGCCTCTCCATCCTTATAGTCACTGGCACAAACTGGTACATGATCTCAAGGGACATCCTAGGGCACCTCCTCCATTGACTCTGTGTTAATGGACTGTGGCTACAGTGCCTCCTGTTTACAAAGCCATTGCTCATCACCATCTTGGCCCTGGTTGCCAGGATCTGGTTCTTCTGCAGATTGGTCCAGTCGCTGTAGCTTGCATTGCTGCTCACATATCCCTTGTGTCACATCCTCCTCAGATGTACAATGGCTGAAAGAAGGGCCAGGTTTGTTTTATGTCGTGGTACAAATGAACTAAAGTATGCCACTCAGTCCCTTGAGCCTCTCTGCCATTCAATAAGATCATGGTTAATCTGATTACTCCACAACCTCGCCTAGCCCAATAATCTTTCTCTTCTCCTTCCCCCACTTCTGGGGATGGCACAGTGGCTCAGTAGTTAGCACTGCTGCCTCACAGCACCAGGGGCCCACGTTCAATTCCAGCCTTGGGCGACTGGTTGTGTGGAGTTTGCACATTCTCCCCACGTCTGTGTGGGTTTCCAAGGTTTGAGCTATTAGGGAGAGGCTGAATATGCTGGGGCTATTTTCCCTGGAGCGTCGGAGGCTAATGGGTGACCTTATAGAAGTTTATAAAATTATTAGGGGCATGATTAAGGTAAATAGCCAAAGTCTTTTCCATGGGGTGGGGGAGTTCAAGGGCTTAAGTTTAAGGTGAGAGGGGAAAGATTAAAAGGGACCTAAGGAGCAACTTTTTTACAGAGAGAGTGGTGCATCAATGGAATGACCTGCCAGAGGAAGTGGTGTGGGCTGGTACAATTACAACATTTAAAAGGGATGAATAGGAAGGGTTTACAGGGAAATAGGCTAAATGCTGGCAAATGAGATCAGATTAATTTAGAATTACTCATCAGCATGGACGAGTTGGACCGACGGGTTTGTTTTCATGCTGTACAGCTCTATGACTCTATGTTAGTGAGACATGATTTCCCATGCACGAAGCCATGTTGACTACATCTAATCAGTCCTTTCCTTTCCAAAAAATGTAAATCCTGTCCCTCAGGATTCTCTCCACCATCGATGTCAGGTTCACCAGTCTATGGTTCCCTGGTTTTTCCTTACCACCCTTCTTAAATAGTGGCATCATGTTAGCCAACCTCCAGTCTTCTGGCACCTCAGCCGTGGCTATTGATGTTACAAATATCTCAGCAAGGGGCCCAGCAATCACTTCCCGAGCTTCTCATAAAGGTCTGGGAAACACCTGATCAGGTCTCAGGGATTTATCCACCTTTATGTGTTTTAAGATATCCAGCACCTCCTCTTCTGTAATATGGACAATTTTCAAGATATCACTATTTCTCCGAGTTCTCTAGCTTCCTGATCCTTCTCCACAATAAGTTCTGCGCAAAATACTTGTTTAGTATCTCACCCATCTTCTGCACACATAGATGGCCTAGTTGATCTTTAAGGGGGCCTACTCTCTCCATAGTTACTCTTTTGTATTTGCAAAATCGCTTTGGATTCTCCTTAATCCTATATGCCAAAGCTATCTCATGTCCCTTTCTGCCCTCCTGATTTCCTTCTGGAGTATACTCCTGCCCTTATACTCATCTAGGAATTCGCTCGATCCCTGCTCTTTATGCCTGACATATGCCTCCTTCTTTGTCTTGACCAAAGCCTCAATTTCACTAGTCATCCAGCACTCCCCAAACCTACCAGCCTTGCCCCTCACGCAAACATACTGTCTCTGGACTCTTATAATCTCATTTTTGAAGGCCTCCTATTTTCCACCCAGGCTATTTTCTCTGAGCTTTGGAGGCTAAGGGGTGACCTTACAGAAGTTTATAAAATCATGAGGGACATGAATAATATAAATAGCCAAGGTCTTTTTCCCAGGGTACGGGAGTCCAAAACTAGAGAGCATAGGTTGAAGGTGACAGGGGAAAGATTTAAAAGGGACCTAAGGGGCAACCTTTTCACATAGTGGGTAGTGCGTGTATGGAATGAGCTGCCAGAGGAAGTGGTGTGGGCTGGTACAATTACATCTACTCTTTCCCTATGATTAGCCTCTCCCAATCAACTTTTGGAAGTTCTTGCCTAATACCATCAAAATTTGCTTTACTCCAATTTAGAACATTAACGTTTAGATCAGGTCTGTCCTTTTCCATCACTATCTTAAAACTCATAGAATTATGATCACTGGCCCCAAAATGTTCTCCCACTGACACCTTAGTCACTTGCCCTGCTTTATTTCCCAAGAAACTTCAAGTTTTGCTCCTTCACTAGTAGGTACTGAATAAGAAAATTTTCTTGTACACACTTAACAAATCCTAATAGGGTTATCATCCCTTTCTTATTTCTCACTTCTACCTGAATAACTTCACTGGACATACTCCCAGGAATATCCTGCCTAAGTACAATCATAATGGTGTCCTTAACCAAAAACCATCCTCTCTTGCCCGCTTTTCTATCCTTCCTATAGCATCTATACCCTGCAACATTAAGTTGCCACTTCTGCCTATCCTGAGCCATGTTTCTGTAATAGCTATGATATCCCAGTCCCATGTTCCCAAATATATCCTAAAGTCATCTGCCTGACTTGCCCATGACGAAGCAGCACAAAATGGCCGATGGCTGTCCATGGCTGATGCAACAGAACAGGGCTGACAGTAGTTAGACAACTTGAGAAAATATTTGCTTAATGTAGTTCTCACAAGTAGAACAATAGTAGCTCTGTATACTTGAGGTTATTGGATTTGCAGCTGCACTTGTTTACATTTAAGACATAGGTAAGAACATTTCACCCTAATTAGTTGTCTCTCTTGAATTATTTAATCAATCTGTTACATTATTAGGGGTAGGTTTTAGGTAAGATCCTTCAAATAATCATAGATATAGATTCTGAAGTAGTTATAGATCTACTTGTATAAAAAATAAATCACTAAAAGCATTAAAGGAAATATTCAAACCAGCTTCAGACAGTAAAAGCAGCCCCCACCCATATCATTGCAGAAAGAAATTAATGTGGTCCTGACGTGATGGGCAAGTATCCAATTAACTGTGCAGCTGACAAAGGCTACTTGAATACGGTACCACTGTGAAAAGCCTCAAGAAGGAACATGAGAAAGTCTGGGAAAACATTATGAAGGACCAGAGTGGACCAGAAGCCTGTCCATCTCTTTGTCATTCAGTGATAGTATTCACTTTAATGGAAATACATTGAAATTGCTAAGTATGGCAATTGCTAAGTCCTTTGTTCGGGTTAAGGGCTACCAATAGTTAAACCATGTACAGCAAGTAAATTGCTGAGGCAAGCTTGAACTGTATAAGCTGGTGTACCAGACAGCCAATTACAAATGGTTAAATCAGCACCACTGACCAATAATAAACAAAGGGGATTGTGCGCGCTCTAAGTTTAAACTGTATAAGTTAAGGGATTCTGAAGCTTTGTGAGTGCCTTATTGCTCTGAGAAATGAAGCTATACATCGCAGTAAAGGTTCCCTGATACTTACTGCTGAACTTGGATTCTCATTGGAAAAAATGAGATCTAGTGGGCCTCTGGCATTGAAATAAATGTAGTCTAATTTGTCAGTCTTCTTTGCCTTGCTCTTGGTTGCCTTGACTACTTGCTCCTCTTCTCAACTGTACCAAGTTCAGACTTGTCTCTTTCCTCACCATCTCTTTGGGTTCCAACGCCCACCATCTCCACCACCACCCCGCACCGCAGCACCCCTCCCCACCCCCACCCCTCACCCCACCCAACACCACCACCACCATTCCCACCTTCCTTACGAGTTTAAAGCCTCCTGAGAAGCAACAGCGAATCTCTCCTCCAGATATTGGTCCCTTTCCAATTCAGATGCAACCACCCTCCTTATACAGGTCACTTCTACTCCAGAACAGACTCCAATGATGCAAAAACATGAATCCCTGCCCCCTGCACCAGCTTCTCAGCCTCGCATTCATCTAATTTATCCTTTTATTCCTACTCTCTCTAGCACATGGCACCAGGAGTAATCTAGATATTACTACCCTTGAAGACCTACTCTTTAACCTCTTGCCTAACTTCCTATGTTCTATCTTCAGAACTTCACCCCTTTCTCTTACTATGTCATTGGTATCAACATGTACAATGACCTCCTGCTGGTCTCTCTCCCCTTTGAGAATATTTTGCACTCTCTCCAAGTCATCCTTGACCCTGGCACCAGGAAGGCAACATGCCATTCTGATGTCTTGCTGTCAGCCACAGAAACGTCTATCTGTACCCCCATTGAGACAGTCCCCTATCACAATCGATCACTTGGAACCTGACATACCCCTTATTACAGGAGAGCCAATTACAGTACCAGAAACCTGGCTGTCTATGCTACTTTCCCCTGAGAGTCCACCACCCTCTACATTTTCCAAAACAGCATACTTATTTGAGATGGAGATAACCACAGGAGACTCATGCACTATCTGGCTATCTCTGATCTTTCCTGGAGGTAACCCATCTACCTGACTGTATCTGTGTTTTTTCTACCTTCCTGAAACTGGCATCCATCACACCCCCAGCTCCTGTAAATTCCTCATTGCCTCTAACTGTGGCTCTAACTGATTCATGCGATCCAATAGAAATTGCAACCAAACACATTTCCTGCAGACACAATCATCAGTAACATTAAAATTTTCCCTAATCTCCCACACTCAACAGCAAAAGCACATCACTTTACTGAAGGCCATCTCTGCCCCTTAAATAATCTGCAGACCCAGAAAATAGCACAATATTGCTGTCGTAAAAACACTACTCTAGGCTAACAAATTACATGGTGTTTTACACTAAAATAAAACGTAATCAAGAGACAGATCTCAGTAAAATATTAAAAAAAACTCATCCTACTCACTATTATTGATTTGCAGAAAATAACATAAAGATTTGTAAGTTTTATAAGTCTTAAAAACAAATACTTAGGTGATCAGATTCTGGTCGTTCTGATAATGAGGTTTTTCCAAGGTCAGCTGTGAAATTTCACTATGTTTTTCTTGGACTGATAAAACAAAATTCTCTTCCCCTGACTTAAATGGGCAATCCTTTATTTTTAAACAGTGATCTCTGGTTCTAGGTTTTCTCACAAAAGGAAACATCCCTTCCACAGCCACCCTGTCAAAACTGCTTTCCACATCCACCTTGTCAAGACCCTTAAAGGTTTTACGTTTCAATCAAGTTGGCTCTTGCTATTCTAAACTCCCACAAATACAAGCCTAGCCTGTTCAATCTTTTCACCTAAGACAACTTCCTCATTCCAGTTATTAGTCTTGTGAACCTTCTCTAAACTGCTTTCAATGCATTTACGTCCTTCCTTAAATAAGGAGGCCAATACTGAACATGGACTTCAGATGTAATTTCACCAGCACCCTGAATAACTGAAGCATGAACTTTTGTTTTTTTTTAATTCTGTGGCAATAAATGATGACATTCTACTTGCTTTTCAAATTATTTACTGTACCCACATACTAACCTTCTGTGATTCACGCACAAAGACACACAGATCCCTCTGCATGTCATTGTGAGGCTGACAGTGAGAGACAGATATCTCCAATTCCAGTTACAAATTTCGAGGCTAAAAGCAGCTCCCTGAAAGACAGTTGAATTGTGCATCCCAATGTCTGTGTTTAAGCTGGATAATTGTAGGTGATAACTTTCATCTCCAATATGTTAATAGTATCATAGCAAATCATAAAACTAAGAAGTACAGGTTTCATCATGCCCACTTCATTTCAGTCTCTTTTGATAAAATTGTTAATTTTTCTTAATTGGTGGTCTCATGATGCTTGTTTCAAACTGTGGTCAGGTGATATTGTGACCATTTTTATGTCAGCATTTTTTATTTTTTGAAACCACTTAAGTGCATACCAGGTATTAAAATCAAATAATATAAGTTCAAAATTGATCGTTGATCATTTATCTTTATTGTTACAGATCGGTTACATCAGCAGGAATTGCACAACGTGGAAAGAGAATCCAGAGTTTTTAAATGCAACACTTGGTACAGGAGCTGAAAAGGAAAAGAAATGTCCGTATCTGATATGTTGACAGGGCCTTTTGCAGATTTGGGCATTTCTTTTCCTTTTCAGCTCCTCTACAAAGTGTAGCATTTAAAAACTTTGGATTCTCTCTCCATGATGTGTAATTCCTCAATGTTTCTCTCTTAGATTCACTTTTTGTATGACTGGTAGGCATACCACAAGCACAATGGACTTTTTCTTTATGAGATGGAGTTATCTTTAGCTAATGGTGGCCACTCACAAGGTTGGACCCCTGCTTATGTATCCAATCTGTAACAATAACGATAAATGATGAACAATCAATTTTGAACTTCCATTATTTGATTTTAATACCTGAAAGAAAGAAAAAACAATGCTGACATAAAAACGGTCACAATATCACCTGACCACAGTTTGAAACAAGCATCATGAGACCACCAATCAAGAAAAATCAATCCAAGCATAAATTAATAGTTTTGTCAAAAGAGACTGATATGAATTGGGCATGATGAAACCCATACCTCTTATTTTTATGATTTTCTATGATACCATTAACATATTGGAGATGAAAATTATCACCTATAATCATCCAGCTTGAACACAGACATTGGGATGCACAATTCAACTGTCTTTCAGGGAGCTGCTTTTAGCCCTGAAATTTGTAACTAGAATTGGAGATATCTGTCTCTCGCTCTCAGCTTCTCAACATATCACAGATCCCCTACAGTGTGGAAACAGGCCCTGCGGCCCAACAAGTCCGCGCTGACCCTCAGAGCATCCTACCGAGACCCATCCCCCATGACCCACCTGATCTATACGTCCCTGAACACAACGGGCAATTTAGCATGGCAAATCCACCTAGCCTGCATGACTTTGGACTGTGGGAGGAAACCGGAGCACCCAGAGGAAACCCATGCAGCCATAGGGAGGACTTGCAAACTCCACACAGACAGATGCCCGAGGGCGGAATCAAACCCAGGTTCCTGGTGCAGTGAGGCAGCAGTGCTAACCACTGAGTCACCATGCCACCCATATATTCAGAAGTGGGTGGAAACAGGTAGTCATAAAGAATAGGAACAAAACCTTTAGGACTAACATGCAGAGCCTCAAGACTTCACATTAGTGGTCACATCAGCAAATGTATCCGTTTTATTTCTAGTATCCAGACACTCCTTAATTCCCAACAATCCATGACTCAACTACCAACAATCTATATCACATAGCTATTATTCCTATTCTCTGTCACACCCTTGTGAACTTAGCTCTTCCATATACATCATACCCACAGCTTACAATTTGTTTGCATGGACTACCAGTTGTTCAGACATGGCAGGCATGTGATCCAAATAGATTTTCATGACACTCATTGCCAAACTTCACCCATTCTTGCAGGACAAGATGGTGCACAAAGGCAGCAGGAGCCAACCTGAGGTGGTCAAGTTGATCAATTCCCTTGCTGCAGCCCAGCATTCAAAAACTCTGGATTCTCTCTCCTGTGTTTTTTGCGCTTTTCCTCACTGTTTCACACTTAGATTCACTTGTGATTTGATTTTAACACTGGAATTTAAATGGTTGTAAAAAGAGAGAAAAAACTGACATAAAAAGGCCACAATATCACCTGACCATATTCAAACAAACATCGTGAAACCACCAATAAAAAAAAACGAATCCAAACATAAATTGACAATTTTACCAAGAGAGACTGAAGTAATTTGGGCATGAAGAAACATGTATGTCTTATTTTTATGATTTTCCATAACATATTGGAGACAAAAGTTATCACCTGCAATTATTCAGCTTGAAAACAAGGAATTCTGGCATTTGGATATACAATCCAACTGTCTTTTAGGGAGCTGCTTTTAATTCTGAGATTTGTAACTGGTTCTGGAGATCTCTTTCTCTCTGTCTGTCTGTCTCTCTCTCTCTCTGCCTCTACTGTGAACAAATGTAGTTTCTAAACAGTATGTTCAATCACCACAACAAGTATGTGACACAATTTGACCAATTAAAGGTGAATCAATATTAAAATGGCTGAAGAATATGTTTTCGTAAATGGTAATAATCCATTTGAGATTTGAGGAAGAGTCAAACTCTTTTCTAGCACATACTCACTGATCCTCAAATTGGGAAGCATGGACCCCTTGGAGCCGTAGGGATGGATATTCAGAGGGTCCTTGAAATAAGTGAACAAACACTAGTTGGGGACACTGCGCAGTGAATAATAAATGAAGATCACATCAGTTATTAGTAGCAAGTTTGTAAGGGTCACTATTGGTATACATGAGACAACCAATGCTGGTTCATTGCTCTGACACACACCTCCTCATTTTCAATCCACACTACACTTGTTTTTGTGACATACCGCAATTCCTCTCGAAGTATGCGTTTATTAATATGCTTGCCTTTGCTGAGTACATGGCAGAAGGTGGGACTGAAACCATTAAAGGTGATGGTCTACGCACATTTAATCCTTGTTCTTGTGTCCCATCTCATCTCTGTCTTGTATGCCTTACTGACCTAATAGCACAACAATGAAGTGGCATTTACATGCAGTGAGATACAAGATATTTGTGGCCTACAGCCTGGGCAAGGAGTAAGGATAGCACAATTATCAGTTCACCATGACATCACTTTGTGGTCATTGCATACCATCTGATATACTACCACCACATGGTCCTGGCATCAGTACCTTCTCGATTCATCTACTGCCAACCTACTTTTACCTGCCTAAAGCACAACAACCTTCCAACGTACATCTTCATCCATGGTATCCTACCTCTCACCTAACTGGTATCCTAATCCATACACCTGGTATCCCACCACCCCCATCCACCTACACTTACCCATCTAGAATGCCAACCCCCTCACTTGGCACCCTACCCCTTGCCCATTTTGACCTGACCCTGCACCTACTGCAATGACTGCCATCATACCCTCACCCACCTGGCTCCCTAAAACCTCAAACTTAAAATCCTGCACACCCTGCACCCACCTGCTACCACACACATTGATCTAACGTGCTACATCTTGATACATCTGGTGCTGTATTCCCTCGCCCAGCTGGAATTTCACAATCTGCCACCCTACCATTATGAAGCTGGTACATTAACTCCACTCACCTGACATCCTATTCCCTTACCCACATACACCTTAGGCCCTTACCCACTGGTCACTCCAAACTCTCACTTACATTTTGTACTTGCCCTCTTTCAGTAGCTGACAGATTGACTTTTGACATTCGACCAACCTACGATATTTACTAAATACCATAACACTTATGGTATTTACTACTGAATAAAAGGAATGTGGCTATCTGTGTGGATTCTGTTCTATACAGTAACGAATAGAGTTAATCTGAGCAAAGTTAAATCTTTGCCTACTATGATATATCACACGACACCAGGTTATAGTCCAACAGGTTTATTTGTAAACACAAGCTTTCGTACTTCAGGATACACAACAATGCAGAGTCACCGAGCAGAGGCTGATAGCCACGTTCAGTATCCATGAGACGGCCTCAGCCAGGATCTTGGGTTCATATCGCACCACAGGTGATAAACCACACTATACACACACACACACACACACACACACACACTCTTTCTCCCTCACACACACACACAATCTCTCCCTCACACACACACACAATCTCTCCCTCACACACACACTCTCTCCCATGCACACGCACACCCATGTGCATCTGTGGGGTGAATTTATATTTGCAGGTACATTTTATTTTGTTCAAAAAGCACATAATTTATAGACAGTTGATCAATGTGGTGTTGTATAATTTCCTACTTTAGAAATAAAACCAGTCTGACTCCAAACCAAAACATAAACAGTTTCTAAACAAGGCCTCACACCTAACATGCATTGTCTGATCTAAAATGACACCTCTTCTTTACACGGATAAAACCTTTAGTTCTCATTGGACAGGACTTGAAAGGAATTTGAGGATTTGAGGTTCTGAGGAAGGTCACCGGACCCGAAATGTTAACTCTGTTTTATCCTTCACAGATGCTGCCAAACCTGCTGAGCTTTTCCAGCAAATTTGTTTCTGTTCTTGATTGATAGCATCCGCAGTTCTTTTGGTTTTTATTGAGGACTTACGTATACATATTAATCAATTAAAGCTTTCTAACTGAAGATTTAACAGCATCTTAGGTTTGTTTAGTATATCTTCATCAATGGTATGACCCTTTGATCTTTTACTTATAAATTCTGTGTCTGATACTACCTCTCCAACTAACACCTGAAGACGGAGAAAGGCTCTGAAAGCTGAACAATTTTCTGAAGAAGGGTCTAGGCCCGAAACGTCAGCTTTCCTGCTCCTCTGATGCTGCTTGGCCTGCTGTGTTCATCCAGCTCTACACCTTGTTATCTCAGGATAACAAATCTCTGAAAGCTTGTGTTTTCAAATAAACCTGTTGGACTGTAACCTGCTGTCGTGTGATTTCTGATCCTTGTCCACCCCAGTCCAACACCAGCAACTTTGCATCACTGTGATATATAGTACAGCCACTGGGTGGAGCATCAGGCATTTGGGCCATCTTGGAGCTAGTCGTAGGTAGTAAAGAATTACTGTAATCTAGTATATACTGCATTCTTTTATCTAATACAAGGGCCTCTTCTGCTGAGACCTTTCAGTGATTTATCCTTCACTGCTTGAAAGCTCTTAGACTAGCACAGTGAACTAGGACTGATAGCAGCACTCTACTCCAATCAAAAATGGTTGGTACCTAGAACTTCTCATTACTGTTATAACAGATTCCTGAACTGGGTTGGACTGCTTGGCTGCAAGGCTTCTGGCATTGAAGATTATCCAAAGTTTGGACGGGCAATGTTTAGTCTGACCTGGCCTGGAAATAGGGACACTAAACCTGATGACTAAAGGTTGCCTAAATTCCTGTGTAATTTAGTAAAGGCCATGTGTCTGCAGTTATCGGCTGTGCCCCGTTTGTAGTCTCACACAATTCCCCTCATGCTACTTTGATTTTACACAGAAGTACAATTTGATTTCCCACTTAGGGATAGGAGTGCTAAGCAGATTATCCTGGTTGAACGGAGGCCCACTATTTTCTGCACATAGTGTGACGTAATTAATCTGACAGAAAGTTACAACATGCAATTAAATGTAAGTTGAAGTTTTAATTGGAAATGAACCACCTGATCTTTCCCAAGATAATTGAGTTTCACTCCAAATTAACTTGCTCTTATTAAAGATATGGAAAGAAAATGAATTTGCTGAGCTACCGAAAATATGTCCGAGTTGATTAAATGAATTAAAAACTCTCATCAAAACTGTACTGAAATCTGAAATTAAAACAGGAAATGCATCTGTGGCAATTAAGACAAGCTGCTAAAAGCTCCAGCTCTCTGCCGAACAAACTTCTGCTGCCACCATCTGCACACTTGACCTCTGTGCATCACCCAGTGAACAAGCCTTAAATTCATACTTCATAACTCTGAAGATAGATAAATTTAGCTGGGATTTTGCACTGTTACTGCAAGGAACAGAGGCGGCAGCATTTTGCTTCCATTCCAGATCTTCACTCCAATCCTTGATAGTTAATATGTGAAGTCTATGTTGCAGCGGTGTCATGATGGCAACTTTTCAAATGTGCATTATTGTTGTATAAATGACACATAAACTTCAGCCAGTTCATCCCTCAGTTGCAATGAGTAAGTGTATCCATTGGATTAAAAGATGTAGGAGAGTTTGAGGATGAACACTACACTGCCCTCTGCTTCAATGTATTGTTATATGCTTCAGCTTCTTCGTAGATGATTACAAGTCAAATATTGGGGGTCTTTTAGAGACAAAAAGTTGCAGCATTCAAAGACGGCATTCTGTTGTCTTGGAAAATGTCTTGAATTCCTCTAATCTGCAGTCTTCCCTTGCTAATTCAATGGAATCGGTGAAAATCTGATCTAATCAGAGGTTTATAAATTGGCATATTAAAGTACAGAGTAGATAACAGTGTGTACATTTTAAAGAGTATGGATAGAATAAATTGTCAAGGAAATAGCACTTAAATAACAATATGCACTTACACAGCATGGTTAAAATAGACAATACTCAAAAGGAATTTGAAGAAAGTAATTTTACAGAGAAACAGCAAACTAAAAGAATTTCGGGAAAACTATGACAGAAAACATTGAAGGTTTGAGATTGACACATTATCTGCTCCCACAAAAGGCATCAATGATTTTTAGTGGATTGGTGGACTCAATGAACTGTGGTCTTCTCCTGAAATGGTTAATAGTATTACTAAATAATACTTTCTCTGTGATTCACTTTCAGATGCACGTATATAAAAGATATGAGGTTACCCAGAGTAATAAAAATGTTAGAAGTAAAAGGGACGCGACCCGAAACGTCAACTTTCCTGCCCCTGTGACGCTGCCTGGCCTGCTGTGCTTCTCCAGCTCCATACTGTGTTATCTCTGACTCCAGTATCTGAAGTTCTTGCTATCGCTCAGAAGTAAAATTTTAACCTTTTTATGTGTGATGCTATCAGTATCTTCTAAGTGTGTTTGTTTTTAGGGATTATCTTGTCTAGTGTGCATGAGGGTAGCCAACTTCAGTCTAATGAATAGAGTCTTGTAGTGTAAACAAAATATGGGCAGAAAAATTGCATTTATCAATGTGTGTCGCATTAACTACATCATGTGTTTCCACGTTGGTTTACCTGGATACCGTCAAAGCTGACCTGCTGTTTCTGCAGGAGTGTGGGATACTGCACCTCAGCAGCTACAAAGAATAGTCAAGTTGGTGATCTCATGGGCCATTGATTTGGTCAGGACACAATGATTGCCATTCCTCTGGTCTAATTCTTTTGCTACGGGGAAGTAACTTCATCATCTCGAAGTTAAGGAGGTGATTGGTAGATCCCTCCTCATAGCAGATGTCACGTACAAAAATACTCCTCTAAGACTAATTAACATGCGTGCTCCAGCTAAAAAGAGTGAACAGTTGGCCGTCCTTCTCCAGCTCCCACTGTTGCTGTTGATTCAGGCCAGTGATTCTGGGTGGTGATTTCAACTGCATCACCAATGTGGCTGATAATCTGGAGGGGCTGAGAGCACACTGGACCAGACTCCTGTTGGAAACAGTAGAAGATGCCAAGCTATACAACATCTTCAGCAACCCTGTAAATGGAATTCAGCTTAGAAATATCTGGCCACAACTAGGCAGGTTAATCTGCTCCAGGATGGATTTCTTTCTTGTGTCTTGAGCATTTTCAGCCAGATCCTCCTGAGTCAAGCTGGTGTTCTTCTCTGACCACTGCCTTCTTCCAGACTATCACCTACAGCAGGATCAGAGGGGTGGAAGGGGAACATGGCAACTGAATATGAAACTGTTGACCCTGGGAAACAGTAAGGAATTCAAACAGTGGTGACAAATGTTGGAGAATCATGAAACCCTTTTATGAGTCACCAGGGCACTAGTGGGAAGAAATCAAGGCAAACATCAAGAAGTCTTCATCCTCAAAGACATTTGGAAGGAGACAGACAGAGAAAGAGAAATGTGTGGAATTATCCTGATTCCAGAAAATCTGAAGAACCTGGTCCTGCTGCACACAATGGAGATCAATGTCAAAAAGGATCTCCAGCAGGTGAAGAACCAGAAAGCTCCGCTCTTTGCCTTCGAGGCCTCCAATGTATTTTTCAAGTACAGGGTCCTCTTTGTGGAACAGATTGAGATGTGCTCGCATTTCTTCTTCTAGAAGGTGCCTTGGTAATATTAACTTAATCTGACATTTTGAGGATCAGTAAATTCTTTTATGTCAGATAGCCCACAGACAGCATGGCCTCCCATGGTCTTAGACAACAATATGTGGGAGTATCTGGACAAGTCCATGTCTCTGGAGGAGCTGATGGAAGCTTATGAGTATTTTGAGAAGCATGAAACTCCTGTTTGTGACACTTACAGGCTGAGTTGTATGACTATATGGGACTTGATGGGCTAGGACCTGCCAGAGGTGTACAAGAGGATGCTTTTAACTGTTAACATGTGTGAATCCATGAAGAAGAGCATCATCACTCTCATGTAAGAGTGGTAGGGGAGCGAGAGGAAATTTGGAATTGGCAAACAATCATATTGCTGAATTTGGATGACAAAATTCTGTTCAAGACCCTTGCCCACCAGGCCAGGTTAACTGTAGGAACAGTGATTCACCCTGCCCAGACCTGTACTGTACTAGGCAGGAAGATCTCTGAGGGACTTGTGCAACTCAATGGTATGATTGCTAAATGCAGGATAGTGGGGTGAATACCTGTCTGGACCAGGCAATGGCCTTTCAGAGATTATCACACACCTACATGAGGGAAGTACTCTCCAAAATGGGCTATGAGGAGGCAATCTGCAATCGGATCCGACCGTTGTAAACAAGTATCAGTACTGCAGTCTCACTTAATGGGTGGGAATCAGAAAGTTTCCCAATCAAATCTGGGGTCAAATAAGACTGCTTTCTCTCTCTCTCTTTCTCCCCTGCCTCGTTTGTGTGTTGCATGGAACATTCTGCCAAGTCCTTAAGGAAGAATGTGAGCTTAAATGGGGTGAATATCACAGGCCGCATGGGTGTGGATGTCAGGGCCTCTATGCATGGAACACAACTGATATTTTCTGCTCAGATCCACTGCCAGTGTGCAGACTCATGACCATCTATGACTAGTTTGAACTGGCCTCAAGAGCTAAGGTCAATCAAGGCGAGGGTCAGGCCATGTCCTTTGGGACTTGAGCCAACCAATCCTTTATCTCTTTCACCACTCAGACAACCTGAAGTTGCTGGGCATATAGTCCAAAGGGGCCAGGGCAGGCCGTAAAACTTGAGAGGAGCATATTGCTAAGGTGATGCTGAAATTAGGCATGTGGGAGCACCATTCCCTTTCCATCGTGGATAAAAACATTGTCATCAGGTTTGAGGTACTCTTGGTGTTGAGGTATGTGGTTCAGGTCTGGCTCTGCATAAAGTGTGGGGGAAACGTGTATTCAATGTTGCCCTCATCCTGACGGCCTCCTTTGTATGCAATTGCATCAGGTTGCGCATTGACTCTCAAATGCAAACACCAAGTGTCACTATGTGATCAGGTTCTACCTCCCTTTGATATTGCGAAGGATATGTCTGGACATGTTGCTGTAGAAACGGTCCAAATGTTTGGACTGTATTGTACCATGTGACCCTTGTGGAAAGAAAAACAGCTTCGACCACAAGTGCATTGGGTAGTGGTCAGCACCTGATATCCTTGAGGTCCCACAGGGAAAGAAGAATGTGTATCCTGTTAGATGATTCCCTGAACAGACTGTCAAAGTCATTTGGCAGAACACCTCATTGCCAGAACTTTCCAACAAGCACCAAGATGTAGCTTGGTTAATAGTGAAAAAGACGCTACCTGTCAGATTTTTCATGCACACCTAAACTATCTCTGCCACTGCACATTGTACCCAGATGGTGGTGAAGAGACCGTTGCGCATCTCCTTCTGGAATGTATCTTTGAAAAGAAAGTCTGGAGAGAGATGCAGTGGTTTTTGTTGAAATTTGTCCAAAGCAGATCTATGATGCAGGACTCTGCGGGCTACTCCTGGGACATGCACCAAGACAAATACTAACTGCACCAAGAGAACATCAATTTGGTGAAAGACATTCTTTGGTCTATCCAAAACTGTTAACCTTCTAGGATAAAGAGTCCTCAATTCAGTGTTGCAGTTTGCTACATTCCAATGTCCAGAACTACTTGCTGAGAGATGCTTTAAAGCTTGAGGCAAATACCAAGGCACAGTGGGGAAAGGCCACCATCTAAAGCCTTTTTGGCATGGTCGATTAACTTATAAAATTCCTCACAGCTTGTATTGGAATATAAATCTTTTGTTGTCATATTTAGTAAATGTTCTGGTTTGAAATATGGCTGGAGGCACCTATGAGTGAAATGCTCAAGCATGATTATTTCTTGTATGTTGTGTAATGTCTGACTTGAACTGCGTCTAATGTACTTATAGATAATTTATGAATAAAGTATATTTTTGCAAAACAAACAGGATATAGTTTATTAAATTTCTGCAACTGTATACAGCTTATAAGATTGAGCTTTCATGCAGCTATAATGAAGAATTGCTACCTTTTGTGGATGTAATGGAGGATTTCCGCTTTAATGTCATCTCCTAACAATTTTCATGTGAAACTAAAATCGCTCACTTCTTTTAATTTCCTGGTATTTATCCAGATTACATGATTGGGATCATGATTTCCCTAGTTCTCTGCTCCTGCGATATGCAAATTTTTCTCTTGGCTTTGTCAGCCATGCCTTATGGTATCCATTCACTAAAGCATTACTGCTCAATCTGAACTGCAATTTATTTTCAAAATTCTTGCCTTTTCAGCTTGAATAACTGTACTATTCAAAGTTTCCCCTTTAATTCAGATACTTTTAATTTTGTTTCCCGCAATTTACAATGTCCTGTCTACATACTGGTTGAACTCAGGCTCAGGATCAATCTCCCAATGCAGCCTCTACCCTTTCCTAAGGGTTGCGTATGTTTCTGTCCCAGTGGGTCTCTTATGCTTTCCTTTGACATATTCCTCAATGTTGAATGTTGCCACATGGTTTTTTGACCTTCATTAACCTCAGCATTCAGAAGTATCTATTTACTTGAAGTCCTCTGGGTTATCAGGTGTTTCCTTTTAGGTACTAGCATTGCTAATTCAACTCTTAAGATTCCACACTGATTATCATGTTGTATGTGCTGCTATATAATTCATATTTGTGGATTGCTCAGGGGCTAACATGGTCTAGTGTGTGCAAGAGTAGTCACCTTTTGGTATAGTAAGGGGGACTTTAAAAGGGGATTAAAGTTTGAACTAGTAAAATTATACGCTGAAAGTTCATAATTGTTTAACAGTAGCTAGACTTTATTTTCTTGTAACAAATAGTAATTCTTGTTAGGTGCAGAAACATGGTCCTTGTGTTATATTAACCTGGATCTAAAGCACAGGTAAATTGAGGAAATCTGCACACTTTTTTAAAAATCTTGACTGCGGGAATACTAGAGAGGTGTAACATTAGCTAGTCTCTTTTTATTTAGCCATAGGAGCTCTTGCCCTTCCTTTTCTTTCTTACTAATCAACTCTCATCATTAATTTTCTCCCTGTATTAGCTTTATATTCATTTACTGCTGATTCCTAAAAATAAATTCTCAATGCTCTAGTCTACCACCAGTTTTTGCTGTTTAGCATGCCTTGGTTTTTAATTGGATACTGTCCCTGAGTGCCTTTGTTAATCACCTTCTCAGTGTGTTGTTTGACCATAATGAATTTTTACTGAGTGATATGAAATATCTGCTTAAATGACTGCCAATCCTCATTCACTGATTTTCCTTTCAATCTATTTCCCAGCCCGCATTAGACAACTCTTTCATTACACCTCCGTAATTGGCTTTATTTAAGTTGACGACACCATTTGAGATGCAAGTTGCTGTCTCACAAACAGAATTTGGAATTCCACCATGTTGTGATCACTCAACCAGAGAGGATCCATAACTATGAACTCTTTTGTTAACCCTACCTCATAACACATTACCAGATCTGAAATAGCTGGTTCCGAGTTAGATTCTGCAATGTACTGCTCTAAGAAACAATCCCTGATGCACTTTACGAATTTGTCTTCCATGTTACCCTTGTCCATGTGATTCATAGTCAAAATACAAATTAAAGTCACCCATGAAAATTGTAATGCCCTTCTTACATCTTCCATTATTTCCTAATTAAATGTTTTCCTACAGCAACTTGCTGCAGACCTTAGATGACACCTACCTGTGACTTCTTTCCCTTGCTCCTCCTTTTTTTCCACCAAAACTGATTCTACATCATGATCTATTGCATCTACATCACTTCTCATTACTGAACTAACACCTTCGTTTATTAATAAAGCTACTCTCCCTCCTTTTCCTTTTTGCCTATTATTCCAGAACTTTGAATACATGACTATTGAGTTCCCAGTTTTAGTCACTTTACAATCACATCTTTATAATAATGATCAAGTCATGTTCCTTTATTTCTATTTGTAATATTAGTTCATCTATTTTGTTACAATACTGTGTGCATTCAAATAGGAGAATCAAGCTTTGCCTATTATACCATTTTAATTATTCTGGTTCGAATTTCTGCTGCATGTTTCTGCACATATTTTCTACCTCTTCATTTGACAGTGTGGATATTGTTTGCCTCTTTACCACCCTGTACCTCTGCTCTCTTGTTTCTTTTTGATATTTAAAACCTCCCGTCAATTGAGCCCTCCCCTCAACTAATTAGTTTAAAGCCCTATCTACAACCCCAGTTTTACGATTTGCCAGAACATTGATCCCAGCATGACTCAAATGAAGCCCAGCCCAATGAAACAATTCTCTCTTTCCCAGTACTGGCATAAGTGCCCCGTGAATTAGACTCATTTCTCCCACACCAATCTTTGAGCAATTCAGCTTATCCCGGTCCCCAGTGGGGCTGATTTACACTTCTGTCAAAATATTATCTAGTTCCATAGCCACTATGAATATGTAAACAATATTTCTGTAAAGAGAAATCTTATGCCAGAAGCTTGTATAGTTGCTGATGACATTCCTGATCCTCACTCCAGCAAGGCAACGGATGATATAAGAGTTATGATCTTGTTGCAAAACATTCCATCCATGCATCTGACCATGGAGTCAAACTTTCTTCATTTTCTCACTTTAAATGTTCCCCTTCAACACCTCTGGGTGTTCACCTTCACACTGCCACCTGGTTTAGTTGGACTATTCACCCCCAATCCCCAGCCCCACCTCCCACACTCACCTGATCAATACTGCTGTCCTCTTCTTTGTCAGTCAAGGCCATGTCATTGTTAGCTGGTATCAGAGATAAAAGGTACTGCAGATGCTGGAGAATCCGAGATAACAAGCATGGGGCTGGATGAACACCTGCGATAGGGTTAGGGTTAGGGTTAGGGTTAGGGTTAGGGTGATGCTGCTTGACCTGCTGTGTTCATCCAGCCCCATGCTTGTTATCTCTCATTGTTAGCTGGTGTCTGGAACCTGCATATGTCTTGTCTCTTTTTTTGTTCCAGAGATAGCCAACACTCTTGTTCTGTTCCTAAAATCTCTTCTATCTGCTTGTATTTAAGGCATAATGGGAAATTTGACTTCCAGGATATTTGTAGGGTGTAGAGAGTTGGTCCTTAAATTTAGCAGTCTTACATGGGAAACTGTGCCCTCTAGTGCCTGTGTATGTGTATTCCTCAAACCCTTTATGGATTTAAGATCATCACATTTTACGTCACATTATTGTCTTCAAGACTTCCTGTCAGTCCCTTACAACTGAAAAGAAAATACTGATTCACTTTCAATTTGCTTTCAATTCAAAAATCAAACTTTCCAAGCTCCAGATAATAAAAGGCAATAATCTGCAAATTTGCAAATCTACAACCAAAAGAAAAAAGTAGGTATCACTGATAACAAGCATGGGGCTGGATGAACACAGCAGGTCAAGCAGCATCATAGGAGCAGGAAAACTTGACGTTTCGGGCCTAAACCTTTAGAATTGGATGCATTCCAGCTGTGCCTGATTTCTGTGGAATATTTTGAACATTCTTTTCTCGAGTCTTACTCAGCCTACTTGTTTAATTTCTTTCTCAATACCACAACCTGCATTTATACACCTTTACTATTATAGCACATCCAAATGCACTTTTCATGACAGTTGTCAAACAAAATTTGGTAGAAGAACAGATGAAATATAAGTACAGATGATCAAAAGCTCAGTCAAAGATGTAGGTTTTAAGGGGTATGTGGTATTCAAGAACGGAGGGAGTCATAAAACAGGAAACTATTAGCTAGACATCTGACATGGGAAGCTGTTAGAATCAATCTTCAAGAAGGTTACAACTGAGCACTTGAAAAAATTCAAGGTAATCAAGAAGATCAGCAAAGTTTTGTGAAAGGGAAATTGTATTTACTGGAATTCTTTAAAGGAGTAAGATGCACTGTGGATAAAGGAAAGCCTGTAGATATTCTGTAATTGGGCCAGACGTATTCTACATTTGACAGGGTTCTACATAAAAAGTCACTGAACAAAGGGAAGATCAAAAGCATACTGTCAGAATGTCCATAAGATTCCTGAGTTTATTTTGGGCCATAGGAGACTTCCTAATAAAACTTAATATGTTTAAACAGTCTTCAGAACTTTGGGTTCTAGACTCAGATGTATCCAATGCAGAAAGGCAAGCTGTCAAGATTTGCTTAGAAATTGGGAACAGACATCTACACAAACATAACACATCAGGAGTAACAACCAAAGAGCTAAAAGATCCCAAGAGATACAGACCACATGAGAAGACCAGTTCAGAGTTAGGTTGAACTTCTGTATTCATCAACTAGAATTTATGACATTTACACAGAAGTCTATAAAATCCATTGACCGATTATGAGCAGATGGAGAGAATTGGGTTCAGTATGTGATTTTGGAGATAGAGAGCTAGCAAATGGAAGTGTTGAGTTAGTGACTGCAATCACCCCATGGAAGCTAACTAGAAATATCTGCTGGACAAAACAAAGACTTAGACCATCAAAAAGCTCCTCAAGGATGAATGTAAGAATGAAACAATCCTCGCAGGTTGACAAAACTTACAGGTCTTGAGTATAACCTCCACAGTTGACACAATTACTAGAACATCCAAACATTACAAGACATTTGGAAGTTGTGGCCTTCTACATATACTAAGGAAATGCCCAGCTTTCAATCAATTTTGCAAGGCATTGGTAGAGGCAGTGCACTTGAGCAAAGGCTGATGTAGCCACAAAGAGGTGAAATGTACAGTGACCCAAGTCCAAACAGATCTTGCACAAAGAGAATCTTCAAGCTAATAACTACCATCTGATGTCCCAACAGAGATGTGTATACGAAGTGTCTGAGAAAGCAGAATTTTTCTATGTACATAACAAGACTAAGAGTGGTAAACACATGTTTACACTATAAATCTCATGGCAAATATCAATGTTATCACACTGTCCAAACAGTTTATAACTATTCAAATGATTTGTCCTCAGAAAATTGGCAGACATTTATTATTGGCTAAGATTGATACAGAGGTCAAGTGGCAATATACCACCCCTGTAAATTCTCAAAAGCATATACTCATGGATACTGGAAGCCATCATGAAACCTAGGAATGTAAAACTTTCAGCACATAATAGTTCACCACTTCCAAGTGCAGGATCAAGACAGCTGGAGTGCAAGTAAAATCAATCCATCTGCATTTCACAAATATCCCAGCTGAATCAGCAATTTTTAAAATAATTCTTCATTGTGATTTGGTCATCACTAGCAAAGCCATCATTTGTTGTCCATCCGAATTTCCCTTGATCTGAATGGTTTGCTAGGCCATTTCAGAGGGCAGTTGAGTCACAGTCTGGAGTTACACATTGGCCAGACCAGGTAAGGATGCCAGATTTCCTAATGGTTACAAGGTTACCATTGGTCTAATTTTTAATTCCAGATTTTTTTGAGTTCAAATTTGAAGTCAGAAAAGGTGGTGTTCAAAACCCATGTCTGCAGAACGTCAGCCCAGACTTCTGGATTTCTAGACCAGTGACATTATCACTATACTACTAACAGGAGGTTTATCAACATGCTCTGATGTAACACTAATCAAAATGCATGGAATCAATCAAAAATCAGAAAAAAAAGTCTCAGAAACTTTAACTGTGACATCAATCCACAACTTAACACTCTGATGTTTTTAAAAAATTAGGAGTTTCAACGGAGCTGTAATATTGTATTTGAAGGGAAGTGCAAGCCCATACATTACCACACCATATAACTGTAGAGTTCACTTAAAAGACAAATTGAGGATTGAAATAGACAAAATGGAACAAGATGGAATCCTTAAAACAAGGCAGGAGCATCCAGGCCGTTGTAGCTCAATAACATAAGATTTAGGAGCAGAATTAGACCTTCCTGTCCATCAAGTCTGCTCTGCCATTTGATCACTTTTGATATGTTTCTCAGCCCATTCTCCAGCCTTCTCCCCATTCTTTGATCCCCTCACTAAACAAGAAAACATCTTTGTCTTGAAGACACTCAATGACTCGGCCTCAACAGCGTTCTGTGGGAATGAGTTCCACAGATTCATCACTCTCTGGCTGAAGAAATTCGTCATCTCAGTTCTAAAGGGTTGTCCTTCACACTGAGGCTATGACCTCTGGTCCCAATCTCTCCTACATCTTGTCCACATCGATTCAATCTAGGGCTCTCAGAATTATGTAAATTTCAATGAACTAAGTCAGAAAAAAAGATAGATCTTTGAGATTACGTCTTGGAACATAATTCCTAAATGCAACTTTAAAATGGTGCCCTTACAAAATTTAGATGTGCTAAATATGAAATGTGCATGTGTGAAATTCTTCTTGAAGCAGGACTAGCCAGTGCATCTTGCAGAGGATTCCCAAGAGCTGAACTTCATTCGATGTCCCAGTTGGATAATCCTGTTTTCACTTACTCTTCTTCAGGCTATGTGTTAGACAGGATTTCTTTCAAGCTCACAAGGATCGTTATGTTCACTGCATCAGGATGCATCTGTATGATATTGCTGAGCTAGGAAGAATAAAGCAAGAATGTGACCACCATCTGCACTTCTGATCCAAGTCGCCTGGAATTCGGGGTTGGTGTTCAACAGTCAGAAATGTCACATCAACATGTATAGTTCAACTTCTTTGGATTTATTTATGCCAGTGCAGGCAAATGTCTGATCTAGGTAAAACAGAGGACAAAAAAGTCATGCCAACTCCTCAAGTCAAGGATGATCTTCAAAGATGTCTAGCCTATTTAATTACATTTTGCCATGTTTTCCCAATTTCACTCACAAGTTTCATCACTAAGGGAAGTATTGAGAAAGGATGTGCCTTTCTTATGGTACACTGACTCCCTATGCCTTTTCAAAGCATTGAAACGGTCACTATCAGAAGCATTAACATGCAATTTTATAGCCCTCGGGAGCCAACTACCTGAAAAATAGCTGCCTCACAGAAAGGACTTGGAGCACATGTACTGTAAAAGACAAACTAATTCATCAAAAACTTTGTCTGTAGTGCAGTCCAATTTCTCTCAAACATTGAGCAGGAAACAACAGCTTTATATTTTGGAGTCCTGCATTCGCACACCTGCTCATCCAGCAAAATCATCGTCGTAGAGACCAACCACAAACCACTGCAAATGTTTTGGTGAAAACCATTGACTAGTGCAATAACTTCCAAACTTTTCAGTATCATTGCATACTTTAATGCCAGGGAGGCTACAGCCTAGTAGTAATGTTGCTGGACTGTTAATCCAGGTAATGTTCTGGGGACCTGAGTTTGAATCCCACCATGGCAGATGGTGGAATTTGAATTCAAAAAAAAATCTGGAAGTCTGATGATGACAACGAAGCCATTGTTGATTGCCAGAAAAATCCATCTGGTTCACTAATATCTTTCAGGGAAGCAAATCTGCCATCCTCGCTAGGTCCGGCCTACATGTGACACCATACCCATAGCAATGTGGTTGACTCTTAAATGTTAGGGATGGGGCAATAAATCATCCAGCCTGCAACACCCCCAACCCATGATTTTGAAGTTAAAAAAAAGACAAATAATTCCACAGCACACCCACTTCTCTCAGCTGAATTGATGACTCATCAGTGTCTTATTTACTTGCAATTACAATGGTTACAGCCTTACGATAGAGGTTTGCAACATCTGCACACATGATAAAGAATGACCAAAAGCATTAATGTTCCAATTCCAAAGGCAAAAATACACCATCTTCAACTTTGAGTACACATTTTCAAAATCGACTCAACTCAACTATTTCTAACTTCATTAACAATGGATCAGAGCAAAACAATAAAGTGCCATTTACCGGGTTAGTATGAAATCTGGGCCTGCCGGTGTGCAAATCCTCTTGGTCCAGGAAGTAATTGATGAGAAATCTACCACAAATCTTGCTCCATTGACAAGTGCTCCCTCCTGTTGTTTTTTGTATACACTCATGTAGAAAATGCCAGTTCGCAGACGTATTGTCACAAATGGCAAGAATACAGCGTTAGCATAGTCAGAGATTGTTGGATATTCATGTACTGCAGTCAGCTAAAACACATACAAAGACACTTCTCCAAACTTTAGCTTCATTGTGAAATCCATCCGTAGCTCTGTATATTCCTCTTTATCTTTTAATGTCAGCTTTTGCGATGAATCAGAAGACAGTGAACTAAATAGGTCATATATCCAGACATTGTCTTCCATGTCTTCTTGAGGGTAAGGAGAATTCAAACTTCTCATGCAGTGCTTTGAGATGTTTGAAATATGAGGCTGTGCATCTTGACAGCTGTATCTGCTGCTGATGATGATATTAATGAAAACACCTCCAGTGAACCCCCTGCCACTGTCTCTTGCCAAACAATCAGTTTTGATCTGAAACCTTGAAGTTTACCTGCGATGGTCACGATCTTCTCATTCTTCCTCATTTTACTAAGCGGCTCATTCAGATGGCTGAAAATGTCTGCCAGATATGCCGGTTTAGTATATGCCAGTTTAGCAATCCTCAAATAGTAACTCTTGCAATGCTGAAAACTCTGCAGTTTCTCCAGAATTAATGATCACAGGACAGAGCCTTCCTGCGTGATAACCATTGCATTTCAGTGTGTAAACATAAATGCTGATGCCCAGCCCCCATATCTGCACACAGAATAGTGACAAATATAATTTTAATAGCCATGGTTTTATGCAATTCATGACTTTGATAGCTTGCTGTAATACTCTCATACTACAACTAACTTTGATGGGAAAAAAAACCCCAAAGAAAATCCGAAACATAAACAGAAATTACTGAAGAAACTGAATAGGTCTGGTAGCATTTGTGGAGAGAAAGCCGAGTTAACTTTTTAAGTCCAGTTCTGCAGAAGTGAGGATGCAATGGGTAATCTGAGTGTCAGGGTTTTGCTCTTTCATCTTTGTGACAAATATTTTGACTTTCTTCATCATAGAGGTTGCTCTGTCAGTGCAAATTCTTCAATGCAATAATCAACAACAAAACCTTCTGGTCGCTAACCATTTTAACTCCCCCTACCCACTCCCTTGATAATACGTCCATCCTGGGCCTCCTCCAGTCCCACAGTGACGCCACACACAAACAGGACAAGCAACACCTCAAACTCCGTCTTGTGAACCTACAGCCCGATGTCCTGAACATAGAATTCACCAGTTTTAAAATCTCCCCACCCCCCCAGCCTAATCCCATCCAACCCTCCCTCTCATCCTGGCCTCCTTGACCTGACGCAACCTGTCCATCTTCTTCCATACGTACCAGCCCCACCCTTCCCACTGACCAATCCCTACTACCCCTGACCTGCATTCATCTATCACCATTCCACCTCCCCTCCACCAGCCCCACCCCTCCTCCGTCTCACCCCCTTGACCTGACACAACCTGTTCATCTTCCTCCCCAGCTATCCACCCCACCCTTCCCACTGACCAATGCCCACTACCCCCAACCTGATTCACCTATCACCATCCCTCCTCCCTCTATTTATTTCCCAGTTCCCTTCCCCCTCCCCAGGTCTGATGAAGGGTTCTGACCTGAAACATCGATTTTCCTGTTCCTATGATGCTGCCTGACCAGCTGTGTTCCTCCAACTCCATACTGTGTTGACTTACTTTTGAAGTATGCAAGCTGAGTCAGACCAGCATACCACTTTTACCAGTTTAACTCTTTTTTTCCTTTCTGACATGCTACAGAAACAATGGAAAAACATTATTGAAGGATGGTTTGATTCAACTTAGTATGTCCATTAAAATGTGAAATCATGTTGTCCTTTTTGGGATGTGCTAGGCAACTCCCAAGGAGTTGCTTTTAAAGAAAATGTTATGTACCAGACTGGGCCTCCCCAAAATATAGTCATGAAATAGCCTAGACCCTAACTTTTACATTTATTTACAGGCAAGTGTAAGGTGCTGTGTTCCAGATGTGATTTGATTAAATTAAATGTGATTTGATCAAATCACACTTCATTCTTTCAATACAGTTAAAATACAAACAAAAAAAAGAATTGGCATAACTTTAACTCTTTTGAAATACTTAATAAAATAGTATATTATTTAACTAATACTCATCAACTATCCCAATATAACAGCATCCCACAAACATATCCTTGGCAAAGGCAAATTCAGCAAAGCAGATTTTCTTTTTGTGCTAGCTCCCTTCTGGTCGAGGGAAAAGGAACACAAAAAGAAAAAAATCTCACAACAGAGACAGAACTCAAGCTTTTGCTGCAGCAGAGAGAAAGCTCTATTTATCAGATTCAGCAGCCAATTCCAAACATCCCAAATGAAAACACAACCAAAAGCCTGGGTCTGTGTGAGCCTGACTCCATACACTCACGCTTCTTTTATCTAATTTAACAAAAAACCTCAGGAAGCTCAAAACTATTTACCCACTGCTTCTGAAGTCAACATTCTGGTACCACTGTGGCAATGCCTCCCTGCAAGAGAAACATCACAGGACAAGTCTCTCTTAAAGGTACAGTACCATCACAAAACACACATGATCAACCCAAAATTTTTGTGAACTGATGTTCTCTAATAACTTAATCACTTACATAGGAGTACAGATTAGACAAGAAGACTCATGAAAGAGGTAAAATATTGATTGGGTATTAACACTGATATTAAAATGCATGTTAAGAACTGCAACGTATGTCAAGAGCATATTTCAAGTCATTAAACAGAACTACTGATGCTGCATGAAGTTCCTGCCTATCCTTGGTCTAAAATCGCATGTGACCTGTTACCATATCTATGAAAATACTGTATTGTTTTCTTTATCAAGTTCTGTATCACTTGTTTTTACAATCAACCTGTTCAGGGATGTTATTACACACCTCTGGAGCATGTGGTACTTGAACCCAGGCCTCCTAGTCCATGGGTAGGGATACTACCACTGTGCCATAAAAGGGCTCCTTTCCCCATCATTAACCAGTTGCACAAGACATCAAGCACACATGCCACACACACACTCTAAGTTCCATTTTTAATTTATTTGGCACCCCTAGAGAGAGACCATTAAGGATAACAGTCCACAATTTATTGGTAAGTATCCAAGACATGTGTGAGATTTGAAGCATTCATGACACAATTTATTTTCCACGTTATCTAATATCCAATGATTTAGCAAAATGCAGAAATCAGTCAGAAATCTAACCCTAAAATTTAGATAGATCAAAAAAGACTTACAAATTGCAATATTACATTTGAGGACAGCATCTATGAGCACAATTGTTCCACATGCAGCACGTTTATGTTTGACAGATCGTAAGATTTATGAGTAGAAGTAGGCCAGTCAGCCCATTGGGTCTGCTCCATCATTCAGCGTGATCGTGCCTGATCTGATAAGCCTGAACACCGCTTTCCTGTCTTTTTGCCATAACCCGATTCCCTGACTAAGGTTACTAGCGCATAACAATTTACTGACTCAAACACAAAATATTCTTTTTGAAACTCAGCTTGTAAATGTACAAGAGATGATGATGAACATTTGGAATAAGGATATGGAAACGGAATTTCCAAAATAACAAGTGGAATAACAAGTTTGCATCCAGGAGCACACAGAAGATATGTGACAAAGAGTCAAAATGAGAAGAATGTACTCAGGACCAAGAAGCTATGAGGCCTATGCACATGATGGCACAATGCTAAAACAGAACTGAGGACAAATTAGATCTGTTTCAATTTTCCATATGCCTCCCAATCTTGTTGCATTATGTACAAGGTGCCAAACAGGAATGACAGAGAATATTGTAAATCACTGTGGAAATCTAATAGCTCCTCCAAGCAAAGTCGCCATCGTGAGTTGCGAATGTATCAGCAAATTACTGTGTCATATAAACGCTCATAGACTCACAAATTATTATAAAAAGTTGAACATTCTTTTGGAAAGAATTTTGTTTGTATAACTTTCCTTTAAGGGAATTTACCTTTAAGGACTCCATATGTTGTAGAGTAACAATGTTGAGATTTTGCTTGGCAGTTAGACGGCTGTGATCTGCTAGCTGATCATGCACAGAAATCAATTGGTTGCTATAATGTCTGCTTCATAACCATGAGGTGTTTTCCAGTTTTAAGTACAGTTAAATTACAGGGGTTTAATCAATCTCTAATGAATGATCAAAACAATAAATGCATGTACTACTCGAGAGATGTTAACGGTTCTCATCATGGATGCTGTTGTATATTTATAGGTTTCAGTTTTTCTTTCTTTTGAAGTTCTTTTTTTCAGGAATGTAGCTGTTCATGCATAATAAATAAGGACTGCTAAATTTAGTTTTTATTGCATATTATCCAAATTTTGGTTACATTCTTGCATAAGATAGGGAACATCAGTGGGAAAAAGTGGGCCTAAAAACCAGGAAAATTAGGCAATAAATGAATCAATTAGAGACAATTGTCAATTATTTACATCAGCCATGCATAGCATTTTATACGGCTCACAACTGAGACCTTGACTGTTAGTATTGTCATTCCCCCCAATCCATACGTATTTTCCTGTTGTGGCTGTGCCATTCATATAATTCTTGTGAAGGTAACTGATCAGTATTCCCTCTCAAAATGGCAGCCAGAAATTCAGGTGAATTTGGTTTCCAGTTTCTGGACGAGACGTTATGACTGAGAAATTACTTAAAAGTACAAACGTGTTCCTAGGCGTGAAATCACTGCCTGCGCCAGCTCAATGGAATAGAAATAATTGCCAGATCTGTTGGACCCTGAGCATGGAAGATCAAACATGGACTCCCTGTAAGTTAATCATAACTGGTATAGTTGATGGGATATTAATCATCCTTCCCCATTGCATCAATGACATTGGCTTCAACCCATTATGTGGACAATGGCAGGCACCAAAATTTGCCTGCAAATGATCTGAACTAGCCAAAGGGAAGTCAAGACCACATTAATTCATTACGGAATGCAGAAGGCAGACCAGGACCATTTAAGACAGAGTGATAATCACTTCACCATCAAGAAGGAATGAATTCTCTCCAAAGAAACAGTCAATTCAAGTAGTGAGCCGATGGGGTAATTTGTATTCGTCTGTAAGATTATATTTCTTTTCGACAGAGGCATTGCTAAAACTTTTTTTGAAATCTGAAAATGTCCAACAGTTAATTATTTTTTAAAGGACACATGTATCATCTCTCAAACTCAACTTTTCTTGTGTGCGTGCGTGTGCGTGTGTTTGTTTAAGGGAGTCCGTGTTTCGTTGCATTCACATTTTGGATTTTGGGTAATAAATGTTTCCATTATCTTTTGACTTAAACCTAGCAGAAATATTATTCTATCCCTGAATGTCACAACGCTTAAAAGGTCGGAAACTCTGCTTCCTAAAAAGTATACCTTTTTGCGAACAAGAGGCATGGAGAAAGGTGAAGAATTATCCCACTACCTTGGCACTAATATGGCTCATTTTATGAAGCACTAGCCAATTTATGGCAGGAAAGCAATGACAATTTTTCTATCTCAAATTCAAGATGAAATCATTTCTCACAGATCCTCAGCCACTGATAAAATTCCAGAATTTATCAGTCAAGAAAGCAATAAAAAATCTTGAATTATTTCTAAATATTAACTGTAACATTAACTGATACCTACTTAGGAAAGACATGATGCACCCTGTGAAGATATGAGATGCATAAGAGTATGGGAGAGAAAATGGGACAGAAGAAATCATAGAATTGTTACAACAAAGCAAAAGACTACTTGACCCACCAAGTCAGTGCGGTTCTCTGTATGAATATTATTAGTTTCACTTCCACATTCTTTTACTGTATTTTATTGCATTTTATTTTGCTTCAATCTAATTCCCTTTTGAAAGCCATGATTGTGTATGCCTGCACCATTTTCTCAGGTAGGACGATTTGAGATGTGGAAAAAAAAAAATTTCTCCTTTTATCTTTGACTCTTTTGCCAATAAATCAGTTTCTCTCATTCTCGACAATTTTGTAGATGGGAACAGTTTCTCCATATCTACTCTGTCAGGATTCCTCATGATTTTGTAGACCTTGAACAAATCTCCTCTCAACTTGTGGATAGACCCCAGCTTCTCCAAACTACCCACACAAGTCCCTCATCCCTCGTAAATAATTTCTACACTCTCTCTAACACCTTCCCAATTTAGGAGGCAATTACTTAAAGGTATTGTCACTGGACGAGTAATCCAAAACCCTAGGTCAATGGAGATGGGAGATGGGTTCAAATCCCGCCACGACAGATGGTGAAATTTGAATTAATGATATTCTGGAATTAAAGGTTAGCCTAATTGTATCCATTGGCATGATGATTAGAGAAGAAAATCTGCTGCCCGTACCTGGTCTCATCTACAGAACCACAGCAATGTGATTGACACTTAACTGTCTTCTAGATGATTAGGGATAAGAAACAAATACTGATCTAAACGTTCATAAATTTTTTAAAAAATCTTCATAAAATGCAGCATCCAGAATTGGACACAATTCTTGAAGGCTGCGTGTAACTTTCATGTTTCTTACTCTATGGTTCGTGTTTACTCATTTTGTGGAGGACCAAACATCAGAGAGATTTGGGGCTAACTAGCACACACAGACAGGTAGAAGAACATTTTTTCATTCATTTCAGAAATGGGTTTCACTCGCTGGGCCAGCACTATCCTTCCCAGTTATCCCCAAGAAGGTGATGGTGAGATGCCTTCTTAAACTGCTGTGGTCCATGTGGTGTAGTTAGACCCAAGGTGCCATTAGGGAGGGAGTCCCCTGATTGTATGAGGAAGGGCTGATAAGGAGCCAACTGGGTAGGGAGCTTGCCAACTAAGATTGTGTGGGTCCAAGTGCCCACTGCTTGCACTTTTAAAGGCAGATGTGCAACATTTATGTATATCATAGATACAGACAAAAAGGTGGTGGCCTTCGACAACACAGGAGGTGGAGAAATGTTTTTGAAATGATGAAGGCTTACTCCACAATTCAGCAAAACCTGTCCAGTGGTTTTCTTTTAAACTGTCAGAGAAGCAAGAGATGACCTGCTTCAACAGATAGGAGGGAGGCATGGCTGGAGATAGAAGACTTTGTAAGCAGACTAGCAATTGTTACAAGAACCTGATCCAGTTCGGAAAGAGATTTGATGATCTCCTGCTGTCTAGAAAGACCAAGAGTTGCAAAGCAGAAGCCCAGCCTGGATTAAAAGGACAAGTGAAATGTGAGGCCTGATAGCAAACCTATGCTTGGAACATATGCTCAGTTCACGTACACCAAAATTCCACGCTCAGTGAAGTGTGAAGACTGACTGCTTTACAGCATCTCAGAATGACAGTATAGATGGGCCATAAGGTGGCCTGAATCTGCATTTGTCTGTTCCTGCAGGAGACGTGGACGCTTTTCAGCACCCTACTGATTGTGAAGGACAATGAGGAGGCTGTGGAGATCAAATGGATCACACGAGGACAGTCTGACACTAATGGCAAAGCAGTGTGGAAACAATGGAGAGTGAGTTTTGTGAATGTTATGTCCATTATTCCTTAGATCATGTGTAACCTGTAGGGGCCTTTAGCACCACTAGAAGTCCCTGACCAAGGGGACATACCTGGTTGGTTGAAGGTGCAACAGTTTTATTTAACTGATTTCTCTCCAGCAGGAATAGGAACAGATGAGGATCAAACAGAGAAACACAGAAAATAGATCAGGACTCCTGCTCCACTGGAAAGTTCAGAAGCTGGAAGATCATCTTGATTCTGCATGATGTTATTCCAGCATGCCATTCATCTGCATGTATGTTGATGGGTTTTTTTGTTATGCTCATTAGGAAGATGCACAGATGTACGTAACAGAGGAAATGACAGCTGTGACCATTTCCACTTGCATGAGTGAGGAGGGGCCAAGCAATGCTCAACTTCATTGCAAATGGTGAGCCAAGACTTATGTGTCTTCGGCAGACAGATAGATATTTCACAATACCACAAAATGTGTTAACATCTGTCAGTTTCTGCCTTTGCACAAACAATGGAAGAGTTCATTCACGCCATATTTGGTGTCATTTCTCTGGCATGTTAGCATTTAGTAACCTTCTTTGAGACACCACAGAGCTTCCTGGAGAGTTAGGTTGAGTGGAGCATCAAGTGGATGCAGGGTGCCATAAATCTGGGACAGATCTATTCTAACTCATCTGAAATTGACCACTCTTCAGTAAACTACATTTTACTATAGAATGCACCATAGCTTTTCCTATAGCTAAGTTAAACCTTATGATACATTGGTCACTGGTCCCTAAGTGATCCTCTGCTGATACTTGACCCCCATGTTATTTGCTTGAACCAGATACAGCAATGATTGGGCCAGAAACATACTGTCTTCACTGTTCTGGTGCAGACCTTCCGTAATAGATGGGCCATGCAGGGACAGGGGTGCATCAACATGGCCGCAAATAACATTTTATTTTAATTTAATTTTGATAAGTTTCCTTTGTAAAGATATGATGATGTGTAATCAGACACATTTAAATGATTCCAGGGTAAATGATCCCCTTGGAAATAGAAATATGTTAAAATTTAGCATTCAGTTTGAGAGAGAGGAAAGTGGGTCCGAAACAACTGCGCTAAGCATAAATAAGGGTAATTGCAAAGAAATATGGGCAGAGCTGGCCAGGGTGAAATGGGGAAGGAGTTTAGCAACAAAGAAGGCAGATGTTCAAGACAATAATTCACAGCTCACAGCAAAAAAATGTTCCAGTGAGGAAGAGGGATTCTAGAAAGGGGAGCCATCAACCATGGTTGACCAAGTAGGTTGAGTGCAACATTAAATTGATAGAAAAAAATTAGAACATGGAAAAGATTAGTGGTAAGCCAGAGAATTGGGAAAGTTTTAAAAACTAACAAAATATGACCATTAAAAAAAGGAGAAAATAAACTTTGACGGTAAATATGCATGTATTTGCGTTAAGGCAGACAGCAAAATCTTCTTTAAATATATAAAGAGAGAGAAGACAAAGTAAACAAAAGTCTCTTGGAGAATGAGGCTGGGAAATAATAATGGAAAATCAGGAAATGGCAGAGGATTTGAATCAGGAGTTAAGTCTGCATTAGTCTTCATCAGTTGAAGATTCTGATAGCATCTTGAATTTACTAAACACTCAAGGGGAAAAAGGAAGAGAGGAAAATAGTTCCATAACTATCAATGAAGAAATAGTGCTAGGGAAACTATTTGAATTAAAGACTGATAAGTCCCTAAGACCTGATGGAATGCATCCAAGGATATTAACACAAGTAGCAACAGAGATAATGGATGTGTTGACAGTGAATTTTCTGGAATCCTAAAATGCTGGAATAGTCCCAGAGAATTGAAAAACTGCCAACGTAACTCCTTTATTTCCAAAGGGAAGAAGAGATAACAATAGGCCAATTAGTTGAATATTTGTTGTTGGGAAAATGTTAGAGTCTATTGTAAAGGATGAACAGTACAGCATTTATAAATGCATAATATGATCAAGCAGACTCAGCATGGCTTCATGAATGCGAAATCATGCCTGACAAGTTTACCAGAATTATTTGAGGAGCTAACAAGCAGCAAGGTAAAAGGGAAGCAGCAAATGTGTTATATTTGGATTTCCAGAAGGTGTTAGATGAGCTCCCACACATAAGGCTACTTATTCAGATAAGAGTCTAGTGCTAGATAGAGGATGGGCTAAATAATAGAAGACAGAGAATTGGGATAAGGGGGCCAATTAGAGGATAGCAACTAGTGGTGTGCCACAGGGATCCACGCTGGGTCCACAGCTATTTACAATATATATGAATGATGTTAATGATGAAAGTGAATGTTCTACAACTGAGATTGCGAATGACACAGAGATACGTGGGAAGGCAAGTAGTGAGACAAAGAGCATGCAGACATTTGTTTATGAGGTTAAGCAAGTGGTTAAAACCTTGGCAGATTGAATATAATCTTTCCAGACTTCAGTAGGAGAAAGCTGAGTTAAATAGATTCTTAACAACAACATACAGGGGTAGTCAGGAAAGTAGAGGCCAAGATTAGAGAGCCATGCTCTTGTTAAATAGTAGAGCAGACTCCGGGGCCAAATGGCATACTCTTGCTCTTACTTTGTATTTTTGATTGTTTTGTAGCCACTCACTCAGTGATATCCTGGATCCTGGAATCATGTCTTTAGCTGCAGAAACGCTGGCTGTTCCCCTACCTATAGAATCCCTGCCTATACTGCTTTCCAAATCTTCCGATTTCAACACAACGCTGTACAGCTGAGCCAAGTGTGGTGACATTGCTTGTAACAGTACCATATTCTGAGGCATCAGGAGATCACAAAATTGTAAAATCAACAACTTATGTCACTGAGGCATTCTGTTTTGAGACTTAAAAGCAATTGGAGTGCGCGTGAAAATACTGATCTTGTATCACGTTTGTTGCAAAATATAACTGAGGTACGGGTTAGAAAACCCACCACCGATTCGCATTCACCCCTTCCCTTCTCTGGTCCCACCCTCGGCGAGAGAAGCTCAAGATTGCCGGCCCCGTCATGCGCACTAGTCCTCCCCTGGATGGCGGTCGCCAGCCTTCGCATGCGCACAGATCGCCTTCCCCTTGCCTGGGAGCAGACGGTTACCGGGCGCCACTCGCAGACCTACTCCCAGAAGGCAGTGCGGCGATGTTGTGCAGCCGCCGCCATGTTGATTGAGGCGCGTGTGAAGCTGCTTTGGAGGTGAGAGCCGAGCAGGAGCCGAGACAAGACCGGACGGGACGAGCCGAGTTGAGCCGCGTCGTAGGAACCCGGTCAGGGCGGTAGCCGGAGCGTAGATCTCTGACAGAGCAGAGTGAGCACGGTGACCCTTCCCCTCCCTTCCCTCCCCTGGGCACCGGCAGCATGGAAGCCGTCAACGCCTTTAACGATGAGGTGAGTGCGAGCAGGAGCCGCTCGGCTGGCCTTTATCTCTCGTCTCCTCCTCGCCGCTGGATGGGAGCAGGGAAAATGTCAGCCGAGCCCAAGCTTTATTCTCCTCCTCCCCGGCCCCCCCCCCCCCCCCCCCCTCCCTCAGTAGGCCGCCACATATCGTCTGAGTGGAGAAGCTGGGTGGGAATAGGCCTGGTGTTGGTGAACAATCAGAAGATGGAGGCAGCGGGGTGAGCGCGGTGCGCCATGGCGGCGGGCCTGCTCTGCAGCGGATGCGTTATTTTGATTGAAGCTGCCGTGTCGCCTTCCAGGGCAACAGCCCGGCCTTCTATTTTAGGCAGGGCAACTAGGCGAGGGAGGAGTGTCGGCCAGACGTTCAGTCTGGATCCCATCTCTCTGTTTCTCTTCCTCCGCTTTGCAGTGCGGCATTGCAGCCGAGCGCTGTCGCCAGGTCAAGCAGGGCGACAAGCGGTTTGTTGCTATTGTGTTGTCCTGTGTGTGTGTGTGTGTCTGTGTGTGTGTATTGGCGAGATCCCCGGGCGAAAGTTGGAGTCCTGTCAGGCCCGAGGAGTGAGCGAGGACAATGCCTCCCTTCGCTTTCTCGACCCGAGCTCATTGCGCGGTTCGAGGAGGCTGGATCGAGGCCTACAAAGCGCCGCGCCGAACCATTCCATCGGCCCTTTTTTTTTTGGAACGCTTCAGTTTTTAACCACAAAGCTAGCTTATTTTTATAATTGGTTTGGACTTTCTACCATTCGCATCGCTCGCTACTTCAAACGCGACGTTGTTTGAAATCTGATTTGCTGCAGTAACGCGTTCTGATCTCACATGGTCGTCAATCAATAGTATTTAAGCAGGATTGAAACAAAAACCTCAAAACCAGTGCTCCCCAGTTTTTGAATTGCAGCTTCTTTTGTGTAGCTTTCCGATGTTTATTGAAGACAAATTATTTAGTTTTAAATAGCATTTTTAAATTGGCGATAAGTCCGCTTCTTAAGCACCTCTTTCTTTGGTTTGAACAGCACTTTTGTCGAGATTTCTTTTTGTTTGCAATCTGTCAAATTGTCAGGTGATATGGGAGGCTTACAGTTATTCCTCAATGGCATGTGTAGACGTTTGATCATTTAGTCAGAAGCTAGTGCTGTTATAAAATGGAGGGACAAATACATACTAAATCAGTGCTTGCTTTCCAAATAAGACTGATTTTATTTGACACTTGAATCATTTTTAAAAAACTGCTCGTGTTTGTTTCAGTATGACTTATTTCTGACATTTGTCCCCTTCCCAAAATGTGAATTTGACTGTTGTGAGCATGAAAGCAACATATTGATAGCTAGCACGTGTAGGATTTGCAGTTCTGCTAAATACTGATTTGTCATTTAGGAGCACCCCTACTATGCTTGGATTAAATCAGCAGTGATTATCATTGCTGGTATTTGCTTCATCAGGTATGTCTTGGATGCACATTAGTATAAGCAGGAAGTGCAATATGAGGCAAAAAGGTGTTGACTGTGGAAGGTGCAAATAAAAGAAAAAAATGAATAATGTTAACCAATCATAAGATTTGATTTAGTATTGTCACGTACTTCGTATAGTAAAAAATTTGGTTTTGCAAACAGTATAGGCAGATCATACAATACAAAGTGCATTCGGGAAATAGTGAAGAATACAATATTATTGCTACGGAGAAGGCACACAAAAAGCAAGATCAGCGTTAAATTTAAAATTTGAGAGGTCCATTCAGAAGTCAAGTAATAGTGGGGGAGAAGCTGTTTTTGAATTGTTTTGAGTATAGAAACTTCCATGTCTTGTGCTGAATGGAAGAGGGTGGAAAAGAGTATAACTGGGATGGGAGGGTCTTTGATTCTGTTGGTTGCCTTCCTGAGGCAGTGAGACGTATAGATGGAGCCAGTGGATGGAGGGTTAGATTGTGTGATAGACTGGGCTGTGTTCACAACTCTCTGTAGTTTGTTATGGTTTTAGGTAGAGCAGCTGCCATGCCAAGTGATGATACATTTGGATAGAATGTGTTCTGTGGTGCAATTATTAAAAATTGGTCAGTGTCCTTTTGGGCATACCGAATTTCCTTTGCCTCCTGAGGAAGTAGAGGCGTTGTGCTTTCTTGGTTGGTTACATCAATGTGCGTGGACCTGGACACATTGTTGATTATCACTCCCAGGAACGTGAAGCTCTGAACCATCTCCACCTCAGCACCTTTGATGTAGACAGGGGCATGCTCTCCACCTTGCTTCTTGAAGTCAGTGACCAGCCCTTTCATTTTGCTGATGTTGAGGGAGAGATTATCTTCACATCATGCCGCCAAGCACTTGTATTGTCTACAACCGTGGTGTTGTCAGTGAACTTGTAGGTGGAGTTAGGATGAAACTTGACCGCACGGTCATGTGTATAGGGAGTATAGTAAGGAGCTGAGTACACAGTCTTGCAGGGCACTGGTGTTGAGGATTATTGTTGTGGTGTTACCTATTCTCACTATGGTCTGTGGATCCGGAAGTCAAGGATCCAGTTGTAGAGGGTGGTGCAGAGACCTAGTCTCGAAGCTTGGAGATAAGTTTAGTTGGAATTCTAGTGTTGAAGGCGGAGCTGTCAATAAGTAGCAGTCTGACGTAGATATCCTTGTTATCCAGATATTCCAGGGATGAGTGTAGGGCCGGGGAGATGGCATGTGCTGTGGTTTCTTAGAATTTAGTAGTCTGGACACAAAATAAGACTAGCAGCCACTAACATGTTGGAAGTCAAAGACCAAAACTGTTGAAGAGTGTGTGGTTTTTATGGCATCAGTAATTAAGAAGGTTGGATTAATAATCCAAAGGTGTGAACTCGGATTCCACTGTCCCAGCTGGAAGGTTTAAATTCAGATTATCATTAATTGGTCTGAATTGTTTTAAAAAGCCCATTTTGTCTGCCATTATCATCCTTTAAGAAAAGAAACCCAGCCTTGCCTGATTGACTGACTGGATATATGAATTCTGACATTGTAGACGGGTGATAAATTTTGGCCTTGCCATTGACACCTGCGTTCTGTGAATGAGTAAAACGAGTCACATTAAAGTTTATTCTGCTGTAGATGTGCCACAAATTATGTTGCGGTCTTGATCAGTAAAATGAGAAATTTAAGAGCTGGAAGCAATTCAGGAAAGAGGTGAAGAATCTAACACAGCATAAGGCCCCAGAGGTTTCAGAAGAATGTCATCAAAAGGAAATTTGATGCAACATCGTTAGCATACTTGAGTGCGGAAGACCAAAATCTTGGTCATGGAACTGTCCTTTTAAGATGCCTCCTAAAGGAGGAAAACACCAGTGATATCCAGAACTTGGAGATAGTTAATGATTAGAGAAAACAAAAATTCACATTTATCACAAAGAAGGAAACCACAAGATTTCATATTTTTGGGCAAACTTTATATTCAAGGCATTAAAAAGAAAATTGTTGTAATTTAACACTGTAGTTTAAACATTTGAGTACGTATCAAGGCAGGAAAAGGCCGCTTGCCCTGTCATTCAGTAAGCACATTTTTGATTCCTCCACATTACTGTCAGCCTGAGATAATCTTTCATTGTCTTGCTTACCAATGATTTATCTATTTCTGTCATAAAAATGTTTGGTTCGCGCTACTGCCCTTTAAAGAAGTGTATTCCCAAGACACTCAAACCTCGAGCAAATATTGTCCTCGCATCTTAAATGGACGACCCCTCGTTTTTAAACAGTGAGCCCTAGCTCTGGAATCTCCCAGAGATAACACCCTTTCCATGTATATTCTGTCAAGACCACTCAGTATCTAATGTCTAGTCAAGAGTCTTTTGCAGTTTGAAATTACAGCACATGCAAGCCTAGTCTGTCAACACTTTTCTCGAGACCACCTGTAGATTCCAGGTATTTAGTAAAACGTTTCTTGAACTGCTTTGAATATGTCTAGTATTCCTCATTAAATGATGAGAGAAGTCTTGCAGATGTGGTTTTGCCAAGGTCCAGGTGCCTGAAGAATAACCTCCAGGTTTTTGGATTCAATGCCCCTTGCAATGGATTATAGCATTTTATTAGCCTTCCTTATTGCATGTTGTCCACACATTTTTACTGTTACGCATGTACAAGGCTATCCAAACCTTCTGCAGTTCTGAGCTCTACAATCTCTTTAAATAATACGCTTTTTTTAAATTCTTCCTGCTAATATGAGAAATTTAATGTTTTTCCACATTATACTCTATTTGCCAGATCTTGGCCCACCTGGCCAGCCACCTAGCCAATTTCATACTAGTCACCTTCACAGTTGCTTTCCTTTTCTTGGTATGATCACCAAATTTAGCAGCCATGCTGTTAGTTACTTGTGCCAAGCTATTTGTATGAATTCTTAAAATTGAGGTTCCTGCTTTGGTCCGTATGGCATGCCACTCATCACATTTGCCAAACAGAAAATAATGCAGTTTCCTGTTATCAAGCAAATCTATCCATGCCAGTCTGTAGTAGGGGCTAGCATGAGCTGTTATTTTCTGCAACAGACTAACTTTGGGTGGAAATCTAGATCCAGTACACACCCTGGTTCCCTTTGTCCACAGCATATGTTATTACTTCAAAGAATAACAATGAATAATTCCAAAATATCCACTACTTTTGGAAATGCTGTCTGGAGTTGCTTTCAGTTTTTTTAATCAACGTTCCAGTTATTCTCCAATACAGCATGGTCGTGGGGCTTTTTCAGTTATCACTTGGCTAAGACAACATCCAACTTCAGTGCATCATGACCAAGGGCTTGGGTTTGACTACATTTGTGATTTGAAAATCAATGGCATCACTGATTATTTGTTGGCTTTTTTTTTTGTCCCGGCGTTCATGAGGCACAGTTCCTAATTAACACTGTCTTCCTTCTGAAAGCTAAATAGATGTTTTCACGTGATGGTTACTGTGGATATTTTCTTCTAGTCCCAACCTTGGTAAGTCTTCCAGTCTCCTTTCCCTTGTGAACACCAAACTTGAGTTCCCACCTCCATTCAAGTGTTAACACTGTTAATATTTTCTCTGCTTAACGTGCAGACTCAGCTAACATTTATCTTTTCTTATCCCTTGGCTCAACAAGCTGCAATTATCTCTGTTCCTAAAGTGAACTATTAATTATCTGTTTGAGTGTGCTAACACGAAATTGAAAACTCTCGAACCCTGACAACCTATCGTCATTGCATTGTTGCGTGCATTGGATATTCCAAACAGAAATGTAAACTGTCTTTTGCCTTCAAAATTAAGCCTTTAAATTCTGGAATGCCATTGAGTAGTTTGCATTTCTAATGAAGGCAGGACCATTCTTCTGACTCTTACTGATTCCACCCTTATTTACAAGACTACTTCTAGTTTTTCATTTACAAACTTCATAAATTTGAAATCTTTGAGGCTTGTGGTCTACATTTATCTCAGTGTTAAGAGAGAAGTTTTTATCTCCTCTAATTCTGAGCTCATCAAATATTCTGAACTGTAATTTTCCTAAGTCTGATTACAGTACCTCAACCAAGTTTGCAGTTAATGTTAATCCCCAACCTAAAACTTGTATTCTTAAAATGTGAAACCTGTAAAACAAGTGAATTGTGGAATTAGATACTTGCATCTTGGTACAAAAGAATAAGGTGTGAAACAGTTTCTTTGAAATACAGAGTTGAGGTACTTTTCGGGGACAGACTTTCAGATCAGGAAAGGACAAACCTGAATTTTTTTCTTATTGGTGTATGGACTAACTTTATGGATAAAATTGTTGAGACAAACACATAATGACTTAATATTGTGGTGCATTCTCACCTCTCAGTACGCAAACTAAAATGGGCTGAATTGCTACCTTTCATAACTCTACAAATGGCCTTTTATCACTTGAAACTATTAATAAGCCGCTGGAACATTATCGTATAACAGTTTTAAAGTACTCACTGATATCATTGGGAAGCAATGTAAATATGATCTATACATAATACTTTGAATATTTTGAATGGTGTGGTTCAGCTGCTTAATCAGAGCACTTTGACAAAGGCTTGCACTGTTTCTTTTAAAATTGTGCTGATATTCACAATAAGACCACTTTTCAATTCAATCTTGTAGCTCTATCCAAGGTGCTAATATATGGCTCCAGACATACCTTAAAGAGAGAAATTGAGTCTCTTTTCTTTTCTGAGTTGCTCTGATTAAGGGCAGATCTTGCGATATCTGTTATCTGAGTGTAGCATTTATCTTCTATTCCACTATTCAGGTTTGTTGAATTTCCAATATGGCTGATGGTGAGCTTTTGTCAACGTTAGAATAAAAATATTCATTAACCAGAGATAGCAAGAACTGCAGATGCTGGAGTCAGAGGCAACACAGTATGGAGCTGGAGGAACACAGAAGGCGAGGCAGCATCTTTTCACACTTTCTAAACCAGCTTTCTTTAACGCAAAGCTATTGACTTATAATAAAATCAGGTTAGGACAGGTTAGCAAACTGTTTGTAATTTGAAAATACGAATGCTTACCCCTCCAAAGAACCTAACACAGGCACATAAAAGACAAACGGGAATAAAAAAGATTGTGTTGCAGTTGACATTGGGGGATAAAACTATTGACCATTCATCTTTCGTTCTCTGAAGGAAAGAAAAAGTGTGTTCAGGAGGCTGCCAGTCTGGTGTTGTGGCATACATGGGTCACTAGATGCATGCAGTTGTCTGTGGTCCTCGCAGGTGCAGCTTGTTTCAAAAACAATATCACCAGGTCTTCCAGATACCCTTTGAGGACAATCCAGTTTCATATTGGACGGACAATAGAGATGTTTCAGGAACAGGAGAGAAATGAGCTGGCCAGCCTTTCCTCAATCGTCCAGTTTTCAGTTGGGAAAGCCTATCTCTAGCTAAAACTGTCAAACAAGACCGTCACAAAATCCAGAAAGATGATTTCTAAGAACTGAGTGCAAGCAATTAGCTGAAGTCATGTGATTTCCCAATTTTAAAATAAAACATTCAGATATGTTGTTTAATTTTTCTGAAAACATTGTCTCCAAAGAACTTGAGATGAATCAAATTTTCAATAATCTTTCAAAATTTATATCCTGAAGAAATTCAATATGAAGCCTGCTACATTGCAGATGTTTTTGCCTTTCTGTACAGTTGGTTCAGAGGAATTCTGGGTTCAGCAAAATGGGGCGAGAGGGAACTTTTTATTTGGTACAAGCAATTATTTCATCTGGTATTCTGTAGGAACTGCTGAGATTTTGGGCCAACACTTCGACCTGCAGTTGAGAAAAGATCTTGTAGTTGAACCCATTGCCACTTGGTTCAGACTATGCAGAAAAGATTAAAGATAGAATGTCAAACAAATATAATTGATTATCTTGCTGATTTTTGTACCCAATGAGGACTGGAACTTGCATCGTACTTTGCAGTTTAATTAACACTTAATATAACACTTTACGTGGAAGGGAGTAGGGTAACAATGATTTTGTGATCAAGCGATATGAAAATGGGAAAAGTGGAAGGGTTGTACATATCCCTGTATATTTGAATGTGCACACTGAGAAGTATGTGAATCTTAGTTGTACATTGCAAGGACTTGCTATCTTCCCTAATTTAATATTGAAGGCGATTATAAAATAACAAAAGCTTGAAAGGACTGTTTAAATACCTTTAGACATTAAGGGCTCAGGTGATCATTTAGCATGAGCTTTTGGTACTTGGCAATACAGCTGGAGCATTCCAACAGTTTAATTGGTTAATGACATATACAGGTTTGGACACTTTTATTACTATGTAAAATTCTGAACTCTCCATGATTGAAGTGATGTTAATACTAACAGGAGCTTATAAAATGAATGGAGTTGTTACAGATTTACTGAGCAGGGGAAAAAGGCAGCATAAATGTAGGAATATTGCTATTGCTGGAAGAACAAAGAGAAATGATAGAAGCCATCTTTAAAGCATGGAATATTTTACCACAACAGGCCATAGCAGTAACTGATATGTAAAAACATTCATAAAGAATTGAAGGCAATATGAAGAAAGGACAGGAAAGGAAACTAGAATGAAGATGAGTATATGCATGATGGACCAAGTTGGTGTTTTCTGTTCATTTGAAAAAAAATTACTTGTAGTGTACACAAATCTTAGACTTTGTGGATTACAATTCTTGGCAATAAAGGTTTGTAATAAATGTTGCTAAAGAATGTTTATGATATGGCATGTTAAAAGAATTGTTCCCAGGGTGGAGCTGATGTTAGCAATGCTGCATTTATTGTCCATCTTGAGTTTTCATGAGAGTTGAAGATCCTTCACCATTAATCATTGTGATCCTTCCCTATAAAACATTCTGAATTTCCTGCATGTGCTGCTTTTAATGTCAGTGAAGGAAAGTAGATCTATTATATTGTAGTATGTAACAAGGTAGTACTTGGAACAGTTGTATTCTGAAGGTCATACATGCTGCAGTGCACCAAAGATGGAGAGGTTGATGCTGAATTTGGCTGCAGGGTGGTATAAAATGGATCTGTTCTGTTCTGGTGTGTTGTAACACATCTTTTATTACATTCCTGACTTGGATCTGTCAGTTGTGGAGTTTACCAGATTGGGACTGAAACCCCGCAGTGCCAAGTACACTGAACCTGTGGTACTCTTGTAGCTGTGATGATGATGTCAAATCAATTCCTTCTGGTGAATGGTTACCGGTGAGATATTGAGGCATGAGGCAATGATATTGCTGTTCATGATTGTGGAAGATTGTTTAGCTTCAGGTCTTTGCCTCCCTTTGTGAATGGCGCTGAACAGTTGAACCATCTTCAAACAACCAGCTGTGAGATGTTATGGTGAAGGAAAGATCTCAACCATCTTCAGGTGTTTTAAAGCTGGGATGTGGATTCCAGACGTCAGCATCAATGTACAAATTCCTGACCACTACTCTTTGTATTGTAGTGGTGTGGAGATGAGGTGAAACACCACAAGGATAGAATGTCATTACAACTCATGGTTACAAATTGACATTCCTACACTTTTTCTGTATTTTACCCTCTTGTGATTTAAAGGACAACCATTCCATTAGTTTTGCTGATTACTTTGCTTTGTTTTGGTATCTGTTCGCATCTTGTCATCTACAAAACTGGATGTATAACTGTTACTTATTCTAAGTGATTTTCCAAAATTCTGGTTCATGATGCTGCTTTGATTTGGAAAATGTTCTATTGATTGTGTTATTTTTCTCTGATTATGAAGCTCTGTCACAAAGCCTCCTCCAATTCCATGCCCTTTCATCTTTGAATCCTTGTGTGGCATCTTAGCAATTCTTAAAAATTAAAATCCACATATACGGCATGCACAGGAATTCCTGTCTATCATGCTTCTTTATCAAAAATGCAGTTTGATTAATCAGGCATGATGTATCTTGGCTCATCAAGTTTTCATTGCCTGAATTGCTGGAGTCATTTTTTTATACTGCATGGGAATTGTATAGATCCCACATCTAGTGACATTGGAAAATCGAGATGAATGCATTTTCAGTTTTCTCCTGGTTTCTTTTAATTCTCTGAAATGGAATTAGCTGTTCGCTAAATAACATGTATTGGAAATCAAAGTCCTAGGGTGCATGTGCATCATTAATTATGGTACTGTTGCATATGTTATATTTATATTTAAAACGTCATTTATTTACGTTAGTAAAGAGTGACGCTTGCTCATCTTCATGAATTCATTGAGAACAATGAACAATATGGTATTTGAAAGTGAGCAACAGACAATTGTTTTTTTTTGAAGTCAGTCCAGCAAACCATGGAGATATTACAGCTTTTTAAGGTCTCCAAGTATACGTTCTAATGCTGTCCATGGGTGCTACAGTCAGTATGTGAAACAAAATGGAGTTGCACTTGACGTGATAATTTTATCAAAACAATTGTAGTTGTATTTTCTAACTTTATTTTTAATCTTTGTGTGTGTTTTCGCAGGTTTTCTTGTCTTGCCCTTCTTTTCCTGGAGCTAGGGATTCACGTTGGGTGAAATTTCATCAGGGTAGTGTTTACTCGGGTGCTTTACATTGATGTGCCATATTACTGTTGTTTAAGCCGGCATAGTGAGCTTGGTAGGTCGATTCATTTTGAATTTTTGGAGGCTGAGCGTGGTTCCGTTTCCCTCCTAACACACATTAATGTGCCATTCCAGGAAGTAATCTGAACAATGAGGAATTTAGAGGCCATGTGAAAATGATTTGAGTGTTGGATCGTATCATGCATTTATGTGTGGGACTTGGATAATTAAGTCCCCTCTGTCCCTTCCTCTAATTTGAAGATTGGTACTGAAGTCTAATCTGATTAAAAACTTCATTTGACAACAAGCCCTCTAAAATAATTGTGCCCAATGTTCCATTTAAGTCTCATTTTGTATTTTCAATACTTGTGGACACACAATTAGAAATTCCTCAAGTCGGGCAACAGAATCTACACTTGATAGAAACTTGTTTTTTTTATCTCTGTTAAAGATAAGTTGTATAGATCACTTAGAAATGACTTGTGTTGAAATAGAATGATTAACAGCTAATGGCCAGACATGATTTAATCTCTAGTATGATATTTATGTCTGTTCAAATTTCTTGTGTTGCTGGTTCAGTTTGGTAAGGGCACCTTGGGGTCTGGCATATTGTCTCAATTCCTAGCCCCATTTTACTTGCTGAACTTCAAATCTCACTGTTTCCTTTTTGTTTGGGTATAATTAGGGAGACAGCATGGAGGAAATGATGGGGGCATGCAGGCTGTTCTGTATGGATTATTGTTCTTGATTTAGAGTTTGTTTTTACTTATGGGTCTATTCTGCTGTTGCTCAGATTATATTTTAGGCCTGCTTGCTCCTCTGTGAGGTGTGGTAATTTTTTTTTTTGTTTTGTCTGTCTCATCTTTGATCCAGTCACTTCCATAATGAGATGAAGGCAGCTTTTAGTTTTGTTTCCACGCCCACTAAGATTTTGTTAAAGGAATGAATGTTCAAGTTTAGTTCTGTGGATTGAAATTCTGAAGGAAATTTCTACAGTTTGATAAGGAGTGTTTACGTAGTTGAGTACCATAAAATCTTGAGCTGCAAGCAATGGTAAAATGAACGTACGTGTTAATATTCATTATTTCAAACTGTAGATAACAGAATTTGGTGCCCTGCATTAGCATTTATGCATCAATTAAGACCTCGTTTCAAATCTTTGAAGACCCTAATATTCAATTAGGATAATCTGGCAATATAAACTGAGTTGTCTACTTTTGTGGGCTGAATTGGCAGGATTTGTGGAGGACCACGTGATCATGGGGCAGCAGTTTGGACATCTGAGCTAAATTGGATTTGGTTTTCACATATCAATGTTTGGTTTCAGTATTGTGAACACGTCGGATGAGGTAATCCGTTGCCTAGTGAACTTAATGCAATGCAAGTTGAGGTCAACAAGTGTTAAGCTTGTGTGATATTTTGTTTATAATCCATGCCCTATAATAAATTTAAAGAAACAGTAATTAAATGGAAAGATAATTTAATGGTTTTTTTTTTTGCTAACCACAATTTAATGAGGAAAGTCTTCAAAATTGATATTCCAACATGGAAAATGTTTGACAAGTTTGTAAAATTGGTGGGAGAGACAGTGATTTGTGTGGTTCGTTAATTGTTTATGATGACTTGATAAAAGAATTATGTAGTGGTTGATATAATTCCTGCAGCAAAGAGTAATCGATTAAGGACAAACAATGAAGGCTGTGATAAGTTTTTTTTGGATGTTAATTTGGTTAAGTTTTAAGGGAGGTGGGAAGAGTAGAAAATAGAGATGATGTAATGCTTCTATTGGAGAATGATAACGTAGTACAGAGTAGTTTTCTTATTGTTCTAGATGAACTGTTAGGTGAAATAATGTAATGTACTCGAGTTTTGTTCTTCTTATTCATAACTGAAATCAAAAATAAAATTGCAGTATAGCTGTATACATACTGCCTTAAAAGATAATGGGTCTCCTGTGAATCAGATGTCATATTGTTGGCTGTGTATGTAAAGAGAAAGATGCAAAAATGTTAACATATTTGGAAACTGTGCTTACCGGAAGTGAACTTTGATTCTTGAGACAGTATTTTCTGCGTGATTTGACTATTTTGTACTCCTTCCAGCAGGGCTCTTTAGTAATCACCTTATCCACTGCAGGTAGATAACTAGTCGTGGTTGAATAATTAAAGTAAGTTTAGCATTCATATGGAGCTTTTCACACCCATTGGATGTTTCAAATTGGCTCACAGCCAATGAGGCACTCTTGAATTGTAATTACTTGTAGAAAAATTGCAGACAGCTAGCTACCAAAAACAGCAAGGTGGTAATGACTAGATAAACTGTTTTATTTGACGTAGATGGCAAGATCAATATTAGGCAGAATGCAGGTTTCAACTCCCCTGCTGCCCTTCAGAATAGAGCTAAGATATCTTTTATCTCTGAGATCAGATGGAGCCATGGTTTATTGTCTATAAAACAGCACCTCCAGCAACACAGCACACCCTCAATGCACTGGATGTCAGCCTCGATCTTTGATTGGTACTTGAAACCAAAAACTTGTGACTTAGGTGAATGTACTACCAATTGAGACTCCACTGAAATGAATTCCAAAACTAAATTTGTCAAGGGTAGGAGAGATTTTTTTGAACCAAAGGTACCAGGTGTACATGATGAGCTAAAAATGTGTATCTTATGATAAGTACCAAGAATTACAAATTGTTGAAAACTAAGCTATTTTGCACCTCTGCTAAGTAGTTTGACAACCATGTTTAAATGTCACGGCATGGCAAAACTTAAAAATCCACCATTTTGCACCAAAAGCCTGTGTAATATCGTAATATCTCGGCTATTTGTCTCCCTCATCTTACCTTTCCTCCCCCCTTGATACCCAGGTTGTCCAAAACTCTTCTGTTTCGAAATTGTTCAAATTCTAAATGCATTACTCTCTAGTTTTGGATGTCAAGCTGGTGAACTAACACTTTAAACTGAAGTATTCCCTTGGGAACAGACCAGAAATCCAACGAACGTATAATGAACTCCTGCAATCCCTGGAATAGCTTGCTTTCCATTTAACTCTTCCTATAATTTTTGACTACCCATTATAGATTTAAACTTTTAAATTTTCAGTTTTTAATTGTTCCACACTCCTTTTTACCTTCCTTGTTCATTTATGTTTTGTTGCCTTCGTGCAGTGTCCACCACATAGTGGGCATGTTTGGGCCAGCACAATGTACCTAAGATTGTAGGGTTGTAAAACCAAATCAATGAAGTTACCTGAAATTTTCACTTTCTGAATGACTTCCACAGTTAATAATACAAAGAGTAATTTGAAGCTTTATTGAAGTCTTCCCTTTGGTTCCTTGTAATCAGTTTGGAAGGTTTGTGATGGGCCATTATTTAAGATTTTGACTTTTAAAGTTCTAAACTGCTCATAACTTCCCCATTCTCTGGAATCTCCCCACTTAATGGTACACCATTTCCCATTTTGGAATTGGTCTGTACTCAGAAAGGCAAGCAAGTGCTTGTAATACTGTTATTCATGAGGTTAACTCGTGAATTTCAGCAGCAAACAATGTTATATTTACCACCTGATAGGTTGCAGAATTAACTGTTTAATTTGCATGCAGGTATAAAAATGACCATTCAAGAACACAAAATGTGAAAACTACGAAGCAAAAATTGTTAGCAGATGGCTAGCAGTAAAACAACTAATATAGGAAAAATTGAACCAATAACCAAGCATAATACTGTATTTTGAAACACCTATCGTCTTGCTTATCAGTGACCTGAGGACACAATAGAAAAATATTTCTAATGCATAAAGCAATGTAATTAGATAATCGTGACAAGCATGAAACTTTGCTGTGTACCTTTTGTTTGATCACCAGAAGTATTACCTTCTCGAGTCTGTCTTGGTTAATATACTTTTGGATTTTAAAATTGAGTTACTTGACTGACGGAGCCTCAACATTTGGCAGATTGAAACTAATAGAATGCCTCAGTTTGATTCTGCAGCTCTAATTGAAACCCCACTAAGGCAACACTACTGTTACATAGCTAAAGGTTCTCTTAGTCAAAGCAGCATTGTATTTTGTCAGACACTGTTATGCAGTGTTTTATTTTTGTTTCTATGTGGCTACTCATGCCTGTGTATCATATTATTTTTGATTTGTGGCATTGGAGGAGGCTCACTAAAGTAGTCATTTTGTCAGAAGCTGAGGATTGGTGCTCCTCGATTTGTCAGTGGCATTTGTGACCAGATTCTTCTTCTTAGTTGCCTTCTTTCTTTCCAAATGTAGCCTGGGATTCCTTTTTTAAAATGATATTGCGGCAATCTACTGTAATAATTTAGGTCTGTATTTCTTCAGGAAAATTTAAGATCTATTTTTTTCAAACCACGAAGGAGGAGCTTAAAGATGAAACTTCTATGATTAGCTGATTTATTGTGTTCGGATGGACCAGATTTTCTTTCCAGTGGTATAGCGGGGTTACTTTTCACTGACCTCAAATAGGTCTACACACCAACTCTTGTGGCATGAGATTTAAGACCGTAGACATTAAGATTTGATTGCCCAACGATACCCACCTGGTGTTAAGTGCAGCAAGGCAGAGCAGTTATGGGTGTGGCTGCCAGTTGCTGCGTCACAAATACTGTATATGGCAGGCTGCTGAAGGGGATTAGGAAATCTGATATAGGGGACGTGATTAATTTTACAAAATTTAAACTTTTCGTAAAAATGTTTAAGGATGTTTTTGTAGAAGTCAAAATAAAGCATTTCGTAAAATTAATCATGTGTATTTCCAGATGGCCGATGTGTCTGGAGCAGCCAGCTGTTAATTTAGTGTAATTCGTGGCAAAGTAGCCCAAATTCATGTTGGTCCCATGTTTACCATTTTAAATAGTGAACCCGCGAGAGTAGCCCACTTCTGATTTCAAATAGTGATGTTGTGCCCACTCCACAAGTTGTGGAGTCTTTGTCATCTCATAACAAGTACTGAACCCAGCTCTTGTTGATGGTGTAGAATTTGGCCTGTTATGTTCATTTAGCTATGGTAGTTATTTATAAGGTCATAGTCATACAGCACGGAAACAGACCCTTCAGCTCAAATCGTTCATGCCGACCCAGACATCCCAATCTGACCTTGTCCCTTTTATTAGCATTTGGCCCATATCCTCTGTATCTGTTTTATCCATATATCCATCTAAATGTCTTTTAAATGTTGTAATTGTACTGCCTTTACCACTTCCTCTGGCAGCTTGCTGCATATATGCATCACCCTCTGCATGAAAATGTTGCCCCTTAGGTCCCTTTTAACTCTTTTCCCCTCTCACCTCAAACGTACGCCCTCCAATTTTTGACTCTCCACCCTACGAAAAAGACCTTGGCTATTCACCCTATCCACACCCCTCAATGATTTTATAAACCTCCTAGAAGGCCACCCCTCAAATTCCACTGCTTCAGGGAACAAAGTAGCAACCCATTCAGCTTCTCCCGAGATTTCAAACCCTCCAATCCCGGCAACGCCCATGTAAATCTTGTCTGCACCTTCAAATTAACAATGTCCTTCCTTTGGAAGGGTGACCAGAATTGTGCACGGTATTCCAAAAGTGGCCTTACCAATGTCCTGAACAGCTGCAACATGATGTCTCAACTCTTATACTTAGTGTTCTGACCAATGAAGGCAAGTGGGCAAATGACTTCTTTTCTCGTATTTCTTGCTATTCTGGCCAACCATAGTATTTTCGTTATCTGATGGGCATAGCCCAATGTTTCTCAAGTGCTTTTCCTATGTGACCTTATTCAAGGTATGAAAATTGTGTATCCCCTCATTGAAAACTCTTGGAGCAGAAGAACAGCTATTATAACTTAGGCAGAGCTCCACAATAGTTCTGATTGCCTTGAATCCGTGACCCCCACTGTGGGTCTTCATCCACTCTTGGGAAGGCTGTACCTATTTACTAATAGCTATCATAGAAAGGTCTGTCTTTGGCTTTTCAATTTTTTGAGCAATGACAGATACAAGTTATTGTGCTTGGAATATTTTGCATAGAATTGTGTATATTACACTGTATTTGTAAGGGACCTGTCAACCTGTGTTGCAAATATATAACAAAATACTCTTAGTGGGAGAGTTTGAAAAGCTGAGAAGCCTCCATTGATAAAATGAAATAAGGCTGAGGAAAAACTATGGAGAAAATTGTTGACTACTGGAACTTTGATCTCTCCGTATCAAGGTTATATATGAATATTAACACCCTTGTTTGCAATTGAGAATATTCACTACACTGAAGCATGGTGGTGTTGACTTTCCTGTAAAGTGTTTTCATGCAAATACGTAAGCAGAGTATTGTAATTATTAATTCCTCAAATTGTGATGGCTGAGTGCTTAAGTTGCTTGTGCATTCAGTCTTCCTGAATTTTCAGATTATTTTGCTGTGCTGTGAAATGTAGCTTGCTAGTTATTGATCCCCTATAAGTACTTGTCCAAGAAAAGCATTGCTATAACCTTGAGAAAGAACAGGTAGGTGTGTGACAACTAGTAACTGGCAAAAGTTTCAACTATTCCAAATAGAATATACAGTGATCATACCAGAGGTACACTGTTCCTCATTAGTTAATCAGAACTTCTGTTAGAATACATGTTGAATATCCTCCGTAATTTCTTCTTGTGATAAAGATCTTATTTCTTACAAGATTGTGATGGTCATATATGACCTTGATCCACTTTGTCTACTTAGTGTGTTTATTTGGCAAGGCTGTTGCTGTAATGAACGGTCTGAATCTTTAACCTAACTGTAGAGATCAGATTTTAAATTGATTTTTCTTCGGTATACCTTGCATAAAATTCTGTCTTGTATGCATGGGGATTGAAATTACTGTACATTTTGGCAGTTATTTCCCGTTTCAACAATTGAATTTAGATTACTATCATTGTGAACATAAAATAGTAAGGTACATGCTTTTGAACCATTGGTGAATTTCACGATCTTGCAAAGGATTTGAAGACTGATTATGCAGGTAAATGCTGTTACTACCTGATGTTCACTCTATGTGCGTGCTGGTGCGCTTGAATTTTTATTAAGCGCACATTTAATGGTATTTGAAACAAAAACAAATTGGAGAAACTCACCAGATCTGGTAGCATCTGTGGGAAGAAAGCAGAGCTAATGTTCTGAGTCTGCTGACTATCTGCTAAGTTTCTCCAGCAATTTGTTTTTATTTCAGACATCCAACTATGGCAGTTCTTTGTCTTATTTAATGTATTTGACAGCTTTGTGGATGGATTTAAATTCTTTCCCCAGTTTGTTCGCACAACAATGCTAACGTAGTGTCCCTGTCCCAAGGGAAAACTGGGATCTCCTTACTGGATTTTTTTAATCTGTTGGATCAGTATCCATGTATTTATGTAGAACATGTAAAATTTCAAACTTTTTTGCATGTTATTAGAACCTAAATCTCCATTTCTGTGCTAGTCCTTTATCTGTTGAGTGAATGTTGCAAAGCATAGTTGGACTGTTATTGTTTTATACACTTAAACTGATTCAGGTGTCTTCTACGAGAAGTGTCATGTTGATTTTGACTGTTTAATATTTTGAGTTTTACCTTAAAGTTCAAATCTTGGATTGTAAGCAGCATGCTCGGAGCTATTCAAGACTACAGTAAAGCTGCTTCTTGCTTCAGCCTGAAAGGCTTGAAGAAACAGTCACTAGTTCTCCTGAGATATTGTAAGATCTTCGTGATCTGTTTTCATGGTGAGACTTGTTAGCTAGAAGGCAACATGACAGTTAATTATTTGCTGAAAGAATATTACCAGTGTACGTTGTGGATGTTATTTTGATAGTGCAGAACAAGGGAAGCACCACAATACTCTACTCTGCTAGCTTGCATTACTCTGAAGTAGCTATTGGTATTTTGACTTGCAGCAGTTCCAAAACACAATTGACTTGAAAGAAACTGTTTATCGCTTACTCATAGCTTACGTAACCTTCTAACTGTATTTTTATAGTGGCCAACAATAAATGTCTCAGTCTGACCTTGAATGATTCTGATTTTTGATGTGCCAAAACCCTTAGCTTGTACTGGAAAATATGCTATCAAGGACCACTGTTTTGTTTCTTGTTGTGCGAATAGTTGTGAATTAGCATCATCCCTCTATGTTTGGCAATATTTTTGTTGGATTGTAATGAATTGTTGTAATTTAATCAGATCAGTATTCTTATAGTAATTCACTGCATATTTAACAATTGAGATCCAGTTTGCTCGTTTTCTTTGTAGAAGTTAACACCATCAAAATCTTGAGCTAGGGTTTTAAAATTGATGTAAGTACATTTTAATTGTTCTTAAAATTTTATTTAGAGCACAGTTAAATTAAGCTAAGGGTATGTGTTTATACACAAAATTAGTTCTTCTATCACTTCGTGACAAGACCGTCAGACATTGAGTTTTCTGAGCTGCTGCAGAGTTCTTAATCTGGGATATATTCTTATTCGGTTCTGCACTGATTGGTGTTCCTCTTAATGCCAACTTCAAAACAACTTTTCAGTGCTGTTTACACTACTTTACCTCAAGAATAATACTGGCAATGTGGAACAACACTTCGGTAAGGGGATTTTCAATCACTTCAGTCTCAAGCAGTCTCCCTCCTCAGTTGTGTTACTAAAGTCTATAGTTCCATTGCCATTGACTGCTTGGACCTCAGCTGTCCATGCTGTCAGGTATGTTAAGTCCTATAGTAAACCTGATCCAGTAAACATGGGTCTTGACATAAAGACCTTGGATTTGTGCAGTTCAGGCATGTCAAACTTCACATGTTGTCTTGTAACTTTTGTGTCTTTGTACATTTTGAGACGTTGCAGTCAAATTACAGGAGCTACCGTATATACCTGCTGTCTTTAATTCATCAGCCTGTGATCTATAGCCTGCACTGTGGTTAACCTTTGAATGGAGTTGCAAAGGTTTACTGAATATCGATACGACTTTGTACCCATAAAGAGATATGCGTTTGCACAGAATGAAATATTACATGGAAGTTCAGTGGTTCTGTGCTGTTTTTCTCAGCTGCTAAGTGGGTGCCTGGGTATTATGTACTGGCTGCTGTGTTGATGAAGATAGCAAGAATCCTTGAACTGTTGAAGGCCCAAGCACAAAAGTAAGTTTTTAAAGTGGCAGATTTCCAGCATTTGCTGGTGGCCAGAAATCAATGTCCTCAAGTTGCCTGGAGGGGCCCACAACCAGTAGAAGTGGATTTTCCCCAGTGCCTAATATATGTGGTGTACATAAGCAGTGATGATTTTAAATGTAAATTTGAAAAAGAGAAAGCTATGAGAGTGCTTAATGTATTTAGATTGGATAAACAAGACATGGTTGGAAGCAATTTGCTAAATCAGCATGGCACATTAAATTAGTCCAAGGATGCCAAAATGACCTGCAGTGTTAGTTCTGTTTATGAATTGTTCAAACATCTAAGTTGATGTCCCAACCCACCAATTGGAAAAATATAATTCAGTTAATTAAATAAAATGTGATAAAAGGCTGCCATCCGTAATGATCATCTAGCCAATAGAATATCATTTGAAAAAATACACGTCCAAAATGTAGAACATCTGTTGTCCAGACTTGACTGAGATGACTCTAGACCCAGAAATGTAGTTGACTCTTAACTGCTCTTAATAGCACAGAAAGTTACAAGAAATTGCAGGTGTGGCTTATGTGACTTGAACTTCAACTCCCATTGTCCCAGTTAGTCTTCACATCTCTTGATTTCCTGAGGTATAAAATATGAACGCAACTCTCTCAATTGTATCACCACTTCCTTCCCAAGGACGGTTAGTGTCGTAAAATGCTTGCCTTCCTGGCAGTAGCAACATCATCGTAGCCATTAGAAAGAAAAATAATGTTGCTCCTTTCTCAGAATTCACTGGGGTAGCTCTTAGAATGTTGTTTGTTGGGATGCATAGAGCCTGGAAGGACACAAGACACTACTTGAGGTCCATTGGCATTTATCTTTAAACTTTGTAAATTGCACCTTTGTCTGCCACTTCTGTATTTTATTATCACATTTCTTTTGGAAGCTCCCCTGCTTGAGTGCATTATATTAAGTATCTGGACCTGTAACTGTGTTACTTGCACAACCAAATAGAAACTTGTATTTCCATCATAACTGCCACCCACTGGAAACGTGTATATAAGGGGAGGAGGTCGCACAAAGGTAATTTTGGACCAGTAAAGGGAGTAAATGGGTTCAAATCCCACCATGACAGACAGTGAAATTTAAATGTAGTTAATATCTGTAGCCATTTACTGGTCATTGTCAAAGAAACCTATCTGATTCATGCCATTTAGGGAAGGAAATCTGTCATCCTTACCTAGTCTGGCCTGCATGTTTTAATGAAGTAACCAAAAAAATTGAGGGTAGTGTGGTAGATTTTACTAAAGCCTTTGACAGGATTCCACATGGTAGACTAATTGGTAAGGTTAGATCACATGGGATTCAGGGTGAACATGCCAATTGGACACATAATTAGTTTTATCACACTTGAGGCCTGTGATAAGCAGTGCTCCACAGGGTTTGGTTCTGGGCTCACTTTTATTTGTCATTTATATAAATGATCTGGATGAGAATATAAGAGGCATGGCCAGTAAGTTTGTAGATGACACCAAAATTTTTGGTATAGTGGACAGTGAAAAAACTTATCTAAGATTTCAAAGAGATCTTTATCAATTGAATCAATGGAATGAGGAATGGCAGATGGAATTTAATTTGGATAAATGTGAGGTATTGCATTTTGGTAATACAAACAAGGACAGAACTTAATTAATGGGAGGGCTTTGGGTAGTATTGCAGAACAGAGATTTAGGGGTTCAGGTACATAATTCTTGAATTTGTGGCACAGGGAGACAGGGTGGTGAAGAAGGTATTTCGTGCATGTGCCTTCATTGCTCAGACCTTTTGAGTGTAGGATTTGAGATGTCGTGTTGAGGTTGTAGAGGAAATTGGTGAGGCTTCTTCAGGAGTACTATGTGCAGTTCTGGTGGCCCTGTTACAGGAAGGATATTATTAAATAGGAGGGGGTTCAGAAAAGATTTAGCAGGAAGTTGCCAGTAGTGGAGGGTTTAAGATATAAAAATGACTGGAAAAACTGGGGCTTTGTTTCATTGGACATAAGATGTTGAGGGGTGACCTTTATTGAGGTTTATAAAATCACGATGGGGCATAGATAAAAGTGAATGACAAGGTGGGGGGGACATATTTTTAAGGTGAGAGGAGTAACTTTTTTTTGCATAGTGGTTCATATGTGGGATGAACTGTCAGAGAAAGTGTTGGATGCAAGGCCAGTTAGAATGTTGAAAAGACATGTGGATAATTTCATGAACAGGAAAAGTTTGGAGGGAAATGGGCCAGGCACAGGCAGGTGGGATTTGGTTAGTATGGAAACATGGTCGTATGATCTGGTTGGACCAAAGGGTCTATTTCCATGTTGTATGAACCTGTGACCCCAGACCCACAGCAGGGTGGTTGACTGACAACCCATGAACATATTTTTTTAAAAAATCCTTGATTTAAGGTGCCCCAGGAAATTCACCAATTTTGTTCTATTAAGGTGGCCCATTTTAAATGGAATGTGAATAACTAATGCATAAGCATGATGGAATGTGAGTTTTATTTGCATTTTCAGTAATTTGGGACAAATTGTAGTTTTATTCACTGGTTTTATTGTTGAATGCAAGCTCATGACTATTTTTGCAAATCTCCTATTCAACAGAACGAAGCATTATGACATTTTTTTTAAATGGCTAAATTAATTTGAAATTTAGCCTGTATATCAAGTTGTACTGTTTTATTACATGGGTTTTTATTGTTCCACAGGTCTGAAACTCTGGAAATCATGAACACTTCGGTTATCGCATTTTAAATGTGATTTTTTTCATGAGATTTTGTTTGCAGGTCTTGCCAATGGCTAAACCATTGCCTACATGTTTAATATCAGCTAAACAAGAACTTTTTAGCAGTGTTTTGAATGGACCTCTTTAATGTAATTGTTGATCTCTCCACACCTTTTCAGCAGCTGTAACATTGTATCCTCCTCTCTTCTGTTATACTGATGGACTTGTACAGCACAATCTTCCTGTAAAGCACATAGGATGTGGTTTTCACTGTACTTCGGTACACGTGACAGTAATAGATTAAATCAAATCAAACAAATTATTTGATGGTGAGCTGTAATTACAGCCCCAATATTGAACTAGTTTGAATCTGAAATGATTGATTTAACCTTTTTTGTTTGCATTGTCACAAGTATAGTTTTGTAGATAGCACATTTTGATTCCAAGTGGTTTTCATCTATTAAAATTTAAATTTTTAGTGTTCCCCATGGGTATTCCTGTACTTATTTTCACAGGACACCGATTATATGAAAATTTCTCTAAACTTTAAGTACTAGTCAACTAATTAGACCACATACATCCAAAATTGATTTGAAAATTCCAGAAGTCTCTTCAGTGTTACAGCAAGGAGGTAAATAAAACATGTCAAGCAATCTGAGTTTTAAGGCATTTTACTTGTGTAGTATTGACTTTACTGTTACTTGTCATTGTGTGCATTTGTGCCATCTTGAAGATATCTATTTGCTTTGCATTAGTTGTCTTCTTTTGGTGTGTTCCTTATCTATGCATTATGTTTATCTCTATTACATGGTAATATAATGTAAAATTTATTTTTCTGCTTGAATTTTACCTTTTAAATTTTCAGTGTCGTTTTTATTATTCATTTTAGTTAATGTGCCACAAACAAGATGAGCACTGTGAAAAACTGAGTTTCCCATAGTGACATTGTCTTACAGTTGCTTAGATCATCTTTCAGCTTTGCCCATTTACCTAGCATTGCAGCAATGCTGGTTGATCACCCTTTGCCATCTTCCCTTGTTATTCACCCCTTCCTCTTGCGATCTTTGTTTTAAGTCAACACTTCTGCTTCCCATCTGGCCTTAGGCCTTTCTTTTCTCCTCGTTGGCTATCCAATCTCCGTCACTTGATTTAACATTTCTCTTCTCTCTGTAATAGTTCAACATAAAATTTCACTTTGTTCATGGTTATGTTCTTCAATGTTCCTAGGATTTTCACAGATCCTGTGTGCTGTTCGTGATTATTTTCTTCCCTGTTACTTAACACATCTAAGCATGGCATCTACATCTCCATATCCAGTCATTCCTGTGTCACTTGCTGCCCAAGTTTGTTTGTGTTTTATAACATGGATAGTCAGTTGCTTTGTGTGTTGTTTCCTCTTCAACATTATTCTTTTTTAGCCACAACACGTCAGTTCTCCCGTTTGTTCCAATCAAAATTTGTTGACTTCAGTTTCCATTGCATAGTTTTTCCTATAGTATGCACACTTTTATTCTGATACTCTTCCCTAAATTTAAGCTGACACTTCATAAATTGGGATTTTGATTCATTGCTCTTTGTACACCTGTCTTTGTGCTTTTCCCCAGTTTTTCAGATATGGTGTCATATTGCATTCACTGCACAGATCAAAATCATTTGCAAACATCATTGACCATGGCACTTTGTCTCATTAGAACGAGCTTGGTGCCTGTCTTTGCAGTCTACCATTAGCTTGACCCAACATTGCTGCTTGCGTGTGTCTGTATATCCCTGTATATGTCAGAGGAATGCTCCACAAATTACAGCACTGTTCCAAATTTCTTGCCTACATGATTTGTCTAGATCACTGTAATCCTCATGTTGTGTTATGAATAATGATCGTTAAATTCACCAAGTTACTTTAATTGGCAAATGAAAACTGAAAGAACTGCAGATGCTGTATAAACAAAATCAGAAGTTTCTGGAAAAACACAGCAGGTCTGGGGAAGGGTTTTGAAGAACGGTCTCCGGACCTGAAATGTTAACTCTGATTTTTCTTCTCAGATCCTGCTAGACCTGCTGAGCTTTTCCAGTAACTTCTGTTTTTGCCCCTGACTTTAATTGACATGTTATTTTGTTCTTGCCATCCTAGCTGTATTTGTAATTAGTGATTTTTCACTTATGTACTTCAGATGACCAACTACTTTTCAAGGAGTTTTGGAGTGCTGGAATACATATAGCCACTAATAATTACCTCCTGCTGACAAGTTTGGCTTGAACATTTCTTTATTATAGATATAGGCTAAGTGCCATCTTTTGGCGGTGGTATGTGGGCATGATTCAAAAGATTATTTTTGGGATGTAACTTTGAGTAAATGTTCCTTTTTAGTTAAGTTGAATGAATAACTGAGGTTGTAAATTTGTGAAGTCATGCCAGATTACCTTCAGAACTGCATTCTACTAAAAGCATCTCTCAGATACATGCAAAGGAATCTCTCCCAGAAAGCTCAGTCATCCATTGTTACTGTCATATGCTTTTAAGTGCCTAGCAGACATTTTGTGACCTTTCTCTGAAATGACATGGATTCAAAATTTTGTTCATAGCCTTCTTAACGCTGAGGAGGATCTCTTTAATCAAGAATGGTTGTGCACAAAATAAACTTTTTAAATTGGTCTCTTATTGAAAACCTTTGTGATTAGCCAGCTTTTGTAATTCCAGCAAGCACCTTGTCTTGGAGACATTAAGGACTGTAAGCACCTTGTCTTGTCACTTCTGTTTGGTACAGCATTCACCTTCCTGATTGAAAACCATAAATATTTTTTGATTGACAGCACAGCTATTCAGGTGATTGGCTGGTTAGCTTCAACAGCCTTCACCTAATCTAGGCTGTTGAGATGAAGCAATTAATACTAATACTTAGAAATGTTTTAAATTGTATGTTACTTCATAATGAGCTTAACATGTTCTGCGTAGTCTGTTGCCAGACAAAGTTGCATTATTTCGCAAAAAGAAGCTTAAGGATTAACTACCAACTTTCAGATTTATGCTTGCAACAATCCATTTTAGAAAATAACTATGCTGTCCTATCAGTGTC
>JAHRHZ010000031.1:9370286-9389427 GCA_024137785.1 Ginglymostoma cirratum
TTTCTGATGAAGGGTTTAGGCCCGAAACGTCAAGTTTTCCTGCTCCTCTGATGCTGCTTGACCTGCTGTGTTCATCCAGCCCCATGCTTGTTATCTCGGATTCTCCAGCATCTGCAGTACCTTTTATCTCTTTATTTGAGGATGATATGGCATTGATTCCTTGTACATTGTCTTGCAAAATGGGTGTCAAAGTATTGTAAAACAGTGGGAAAATAGTTCTCCTGATTTTGAGGACCAGGCCTTACAGATTTTAAAATCTTGGCCTTGTTAATCTGCTTCTTTGCAGGTCATACCTGAGCTGTGACCTAAAAGGGGTGATTCAAGTAATGCACGTCTTACTCAGCTAAATCTTGCAACTGTTTCCTCGGTCCTAGATTTAGTTTGAGTAAGAAGAATATGATTGCTTTTCATTTCACCAACAATTTTACATTAGTAGTATTCCGAACAGTAGGAATCTCTCACTTCAACAGTGCAGCAAACGGATTTCTTAACAATGTATCACTATTAAGTATAATATGGAATGCAAACTATTTTTATGTACTATAGTAGAATGTTAACCTCTGCAAATTCTCAAATAAATGTGTGTGTTGTATTTTAGTTCAGTTTTGCTGCTATTCAGTTCCAGACAGATTTGATTTACATAGAAAATGATTTTTGGATCATTTATGTATGTTAGGCTTACCTTGAGGGATTAATATTTGAGAATCAAACATTTTTTTCTGTCAGCATAAATACAACGTTTTATTTATGCAATTTAAATAAAAACAAAGTTTCAGCCAATTGACTTTTATTTTAACTTTTCTAGATAAACTTACCTGCGAGCTAAGTTGTGTTGCTTTTGCAGCCAAAATCAGAACAGTTTGCTAATGTGACCGTTGATAGATTAGCTAGATAGTTGTGGACAGATAATTTGCATATTATTTACTGAATGTTTGAAGGGGAACATATTAAACATAGAATTCAGTTACCTAAATTAATTTTACAAGTGATGAAGTGTCAACTTTCGTGAGATGTCAACCAGCTGCTAACGAAGACATGTCAGCAGCTTTTCTATGTGAAACCTATTCAATGGCCTTTTTGCCCAGCTGAAGACAAGCGTATTTGAATTCCATTTAGTTAAGTATCAAAGGTGTAACTGATTATCAACCTTGTAAACTGCTTGTGAACTCCTAGCCTACTGTTGATAGCCATCTGATTAATAAGTATTAAAACCTAGTGATAGTGATATTCTTGCAAACATAGCAGTCTTCTCTCATGGTAAATGAGTGAATGTTGAGTATGAGGTTAATGCCAACCTTTTTTAACTGTTCCTTGATTTAAAGACTTACTGGAGGTAATGGTACCACTCTGCAACTGGAGTAATGGACAGAATCATAGAGTATAAAAGAGGCACTTTGGGCACTTAAGTCCCCACCACCAAAACTGTGCTGAACCTACACGTCTGATAATACAGCACTTGGCCCATAGCTTTGAATGTTTTGACATTTCAAGCTCAGCCAAGTACGTCTTAAAACTGGTCAGGTTACTCATCTCTGCTAAACTACCAGCTACTACATTCCAGATCCCATCGCCCCCTATGAAACCATTTTTCCTCAACTCTGTGTCAACCTCCTGCCTTTCACCATAAAAGTGTGCTTCCTTGTTATTGACTGTTCAACTAATGTAAACATTTGCTTTTTGCTCACCCTGTCCATGCCCCTCATAATTTTATACATGTCTATCAGGTCCCTTCTCAACCTTCTCTGCTTCAAAGGAAACAACCCGATAGCTTATCCAGCCTTATTTCATAGCTAAAGTGCTACATCCCAGGCAACATCCTGGTGAATCTATATCTCGACTTACAGAAAATGCTATTTCTCATATACCTGAGAATTTCTAAGCAATGTGAGAAAAGTCATGTAGAAATTTTGTGAAATGTGAACTATATTTGTTGGTTTTTGTTGGATTTACAATTCTAGCCAGCGGAAACAGTGGCAATACAGTATGACACTAACTCATGCCAAAGCATACTCAATCCTGTGATAACTTGAAAGGAACTTGAGCTTAAAACAACCATTACTAATTGTGCTTTTCTTGTGCATTTCAGCTCTTTTCACTGATGGAGCTAAAGCCACCGATTTCTCGGGCGAAGATGATTCTTATTACTAAAGCTGCCATCAAAGCTATAAAGGTAGGAAAATCACATGTTTGCTGCATTTTATTGTTGATTTTGTTTTTTGAGCTATTGTTGTTTCTTGATCCTTCCTTTTGTGTATCCCTTTCTGATTATAGAATAGGAGAAATTAATTGTATGTATGAGATTCTGCTCTCCTCCTCCCCTATAAACAACTACGCATTAACCAAGATGCGTAGCAACTTTTGAGTGGCAGAAATTTTTTTCTGTACATTATGTTGAGAATCTGCCAAAGATATTTAGAAAAACTGAAATATGCAGTTAGGAAAAGCCAAACACCAGTTAACTGGATCATCTTGGAATGTCACATTGAACCTTTCATTAATATATTTTAAAATTTGAATTAACAATTTGCTTGGAACTGGCCTAATTACCAAATAGTATCAATTAAGTCATGAGTAGAGGCCTGTTGAGTCTGACGGGAGAGCTAAGGATTTGTAAAATAGGTTAGACACAAATAAGTTGAACCAGTGTATGCAGAAAAAAAGTGGCATTTTATGTTTTTATTTGAACACCACAGAAACACCCAACATTAATTGCTCAAGCCTAACTAACTTTGAGAGAGTGAGGGTGTTGAGTTGCCTTAAATACTTAAATCCTTGTGGCATGGGCACGTGCATCGATAACCTTTTTAAGAGTAGGGGAGATGTGTTGACCAGAATCTTAACCAGATCGGCCATGAACGTGTTCTGCATAAGAGAGCAGGTCAGAGACTCGGAACTTACTCGGAACTTAACAGCAAACAATTGACATCCTAATTCCCCAAAACCTGTCCACCATCTACAAAGTACAAGTCAGAAGATTGATGGAACACTCTCCACTTGTCTGTATGAGTGCCACTCCAACAGCACCCAAGAAGCTTGACACCATCCAGGATAAAGCAGCCTGTTTGATTGGACTGAATCTGTAACCTTCAACATTCACTTCCACCACCACCAATGTACCCACAGTATTGTTCATGTATAAGATGCAGTGACTCACTAAACCTCCAAATTGGAATTTGCTTGGAGGTGAGTAACCATGGTTGAAGCAGGGCTTGCATTTGTGATCTACTCAATGGCTTACCAACACATGACCTATTTTTACAAGACTGTCTGGCCTGCAGACTCACTTCCAGAACCATCTACCTGTGTAATTGATGACGTGGGGAATCCTTCAAATATTAAAAGGAAACTGCAGAAAATACAGTTCAGTTGGCATCTGTGGAGGGAGAAAGTGACACTGGTTCAAAGATGAATTCTGACCTGAACAGTGCCAATTCCTCATATGACAGATGTAATCAAATTCTGTTTTGGAAGGTTATGGGATCGTGGTTCACTTTTATGAAATCAGGCCTTGAGGTCATGAATAGTCTGGCTTCGCCTCAGCCAGTGATCGTGAAATGAAGTTTGTGAAGAAACATGATAGTGAAAGCTTCTGTTTTCACTAGCTTAATTATAAATAGTTGTAGTTCATTCAAAACTAGATGTCATAAAGCCTGTAACACAGGCAGATTAGGGGCCAAGGAAATCGACAAATTTAAATCCTTCCTGTGATAACTGGATTTGAGTACCCCAATTCTTCTTCTCAATGTTATCAAATCTACAAAAGATTTGCATAAGCTTAGATTTGTATAGCTATGTGGTATCTCAAGCGAATAAGGCAAGGCTGAGTGGCCTCTACCTTACAGCTGGGGCTATAACAAGTTAGATAGGCAAGTTAAAGGTATGGAATGATGCATGGAACTGCTATGTTTTTGCTGTCACAGACATGGTTGAGGGAGACCCGTTATGTTCCTTTTTGGGGTGAAATCTAGAAGCAGCTAGACCAGAGAACCATGGATATCTAGGAATACTCAGCACTAGATAAAAAGGAAGATAGATATATAACAGGTCCAAAGCGAGCAAAACAGTGGAAGCCCTCGAAGTATAGAAAGTGCAGATGGGGGTTTTGAAGAGAGCAATTTAGGAAACAAAGAGAGGTATGAGAATATGCTGGTGAGCCTAATCAAGGAGAATCCCAAGATATTCTACAAATATACCAAGGGGAAAGAGAATAATCATGGAAACAGTAGGGCTGATTCGGGAGCACGTGCGTGAATCTGGAGGATATTGGTTGAGTGTTAAATGAGTACTTCACAGTCTGTCTTCTGCAAGAACAGAATTTGAAAAGTTGGATTGCCAACCTCTTGAGCAGATTGGTCTCAGAAGCGAGGAGATGTTGGAGATTTTGGCGGATTTAAATGAAGAAATCCCCGGGTCTGGGTGAGTTGTATCCCAACCTGCCGTTGGTGACAAGGAAGGAAATTAGAGGGACCGTGACCCAAATTTTAAAATCATCTCTGGCCACGGGAGGGGCCAGAGGATTGGAGGACAGCTAATGTGTTCCATTTAACAAAAAGACTGGCAGGTTTAGACAAGGAAACGATCGACCAGTGAGTCTAGCAATAGTGTTTTTTTTAATATAATTCATTACTGGGGCGAATATGGCTGGCCAGCACTTTTGTCCCTAGTTGTCCTTGAGAAGGTGATGCTGAGTTTCGTGAATTGCTGCAGTCCACCTGCTGTGGGTTGATCCACAGTGCCATTCAGGAGGGAATTCTAGGAATTTGACCCAGTGACAGTGAAGTAACGATGATATATTTCCAAGTCAGAATGGTGAGTGATTTGGAAGGGAGCTTGCAGGTGGTGGTGTTCCTGTGTGTTTGCTGCCACTGCCTTTCTAAATGGAAGCACTTGTGGGTTTGGAAGGTACTGTCGAAGGATCGTGGCTGAATTTCTGTAGTGGGTCTTGTAGATAGTACATACTGCTGCTATTGGGCATCGATGGTGGAGGGAGTGGATGCTTGTGGGTGCAGCGCCAATAAAGCAGCAGCTTTTCCTAGATGGTGTCACAGTTCTTCGGTATTGTTCAGCCGCACCCATTGAAACAGTTGGTGAGTATTTAATCACACTCCTGTTTTGTGCCTTGTAGATGATAGATCCAGCTTGGGGAGTCAGGGGGTGTGGTATAACCGGCTCTTGTAGCCATGTGTTTATATGGCTGGTCCAATTGAGTTTCTGGACAGTGGTAACGCCAAGGATGTTGATAATGGGGATTCAGTGGTGTTAACACCATTGAATGTCAAGGGGCAGTGATTAAATTGCTTCTTATTGGTGGTAGCCATGGCCTGGCCTTTGTGTGGTATGAGTGTTACTTGCCATTTGTCAGCCCAAGTCTGGATATTGTCCAGATTTTGAATTGAACACACACTGCTTCAGTATCAGAGGAGTTGCAAAAGGTGCTGTACCTGTGCAATCATCAACAAACATCTCAACTTTTGACCTTATGATGGAGGGATGTTTGTTGATGACACAGCTGAAGATGGTTGGCCCATAGGAACACCTGCAGAATTGTCCTGGAGCTGAGATGACTTACCTCCAACAACCGTGACCATCTTCCTATGTGCCAGGAATAACTCCAAGCAGCAGAGAGGTTTGCTCTTTGATACCCATGGAACATGAGCAAAGCTAGAATCATTGATGGCACGCTCAGTCAAATGCAGCCATGATGTCAAGAGCTGTTACTCTCAGCTCACCTCTGGAATTCAGCATTTTTAACTTGGTTTGAACCCGTACTGTAATGAGGTTAGGACTGAGTGACCCTGGAATCCAAACTGGGCATTACTAAGCAGGTTATTGCTGAGCAGGTGCTGCTTGACAGCACTTGGTGACCCCTTTCATCATTTTACTAATGCTTGAGAGTAGACCTTTTGGAGTGGTAATTGGCTGGCTGGATTTGCCCTATTTTTATATACAAGACAAACCTGGGCAATTGTCCAAATTGTTGGGCAGATGCCAGTGTTGTAACTGTACTGGAAGAAGTTGCCCAAGGGAGCAAGAAGTTCTGAAGCGCAGTTCTTCAGTACTATTGCTGGAATGTTGTCAGGGCTCATAGTCTTTGCCATATCCAGGGTCTCCATTCGTTTCTTGATATGATGTGGAGTTAATCCAATTGAGCAAATTGGATTAAGACTGATATCTGTAATGCTGGGGACAACTGGAGGAGGCCGAGATGGATCATCCGCATGTTACTTCTGCCTGAAGATTGCTGCAAATGCTGTTTTAGAACATAGAATCCCTACTATGTGAAAACACCCCAATCGGCCCGTCGAGTCCACACTGACCCTCTGAAGAGCTTTCCATACAGACACTGCCCTATCCCAATAACCCTCCATTTCCTGTGGCTAATCCACCCGACCTGCACACCCCTGCTCCACCGTTGAGAATGGGGGTATTTGTGGAGCCTCGTCCTCCAGTGAGTTGTTTAATTGTCCACCACCATTCCTGACTGGATGTGGTGGGACTGCAGATCTTAGATTTGATCTGTTGGTTGTGGGTTCACTTAGCTCTGCCTAACATATTTGTTGCTTCTGCTGTTTGGCACACAAGTAGTTCGTTCGTTACCTTCCCCATGTCAACAACTCATTTTTTTTTAGATATACCCGTTGCAGCTTCTGGCGTGCCTCCTGCATTCTCCATTGAATGACAGTTGATCCCCTGGCATAATGATTGAGTGGGGGATATGCTGTGCCGTGAGGTCATATTGTGCTGGTTGGCAAACTACTGGAGAAAATGGTGAAGGAGAAGATTCATGTCCATTTAGAGAAAGCAAGTTTGATCGGGGCAGTCAGCACAGCTTTGTCAGAGAGAGGCCACGCCTGACAAATCTAGTGGAATTTTTCGAGAAGTCGACCAAGTGCTTAGATGAGGGTAGGGCAGTTGGTGAAGTTTATATGGAATTCAGCAAGGCCTTTGACAAGGTCCTACATGGGGAAGTGATAAAAAGGTAAACACTCATAGGATCCAGGGTAACTTGGCAAGTTGGATCCAAAGATGGCCTAGTTATAGGAGACGGTGGTGGTACATGAGTTGGTCTATGCACACACCGTGTAGTACACCACAGGGATCAGTGCATGGTCCCGTATTGTTTGTGATACTCATAAATAATATAGATGAGAATGTGGGAGGATGATAAATTTGTGGATGACAAGATTGGTAGGGTGGTTGACAGGATGAAAATATTAGGTTCCAGGAGGATATAAACGATTGATCAGATTGGCAGATCATTGGTCGATAGAATTTAGCCCAGTAAATTTAAGGTGATGCACTTTGGCAGAAGGAATAAGATAAGGGAGTAGCCAATTAATGGCAAGACACTTGGAAACTAGGGATCTTGGGTGCTTGTCCACAGGTCGCTGAAGGCAGCAGGCCACATTAGTAGAGTCGCAGGACATGTGAGATGTTTGCCTTTATCAGTTGCGGCATAGATTATAAGGGCAGGGAGATCATGGAGCGGTACAGAATTTTGGTTAAGTTGCAGCTGGAGTATTGTATGCTCTTCTGGTCACTACACTAAATGAAGGATGTGATTGCACAGGAGAGGGTGCAAAGGAGGTTCACCAGAATGTTGCCTGTAAATGGAGCAATTCAGCAGTGAAGGATGGCTGGAAAAACTCGAGTTTTCTTTAGAGCAGAGAAAATTGGTGAGGGGACCTGATAGAGATGTAGAAGATTCTGAGGGGCAGGGACAGCATGAATAGAAAGTCAAAGGATTCCCTGGGGGCATACTTTTAAAATGAAAGGCAGGAGGCTCAGCAGATTTGAGAAAACAATTTTTGGCTTGAGGGTCTGGATCGCACTGCCTCAGAGGGTAGCTGAGGTGGTAAACTCAGTCAATAGTGTAGGTAGTAATGTATTTTTGGCAATGCAGAATTGATGGCCTGAAGGGCCTCCTCTGTACTGTGTGATAAGCTTTTAATATGTTCAGTTATGCTTAATATGCATATATTAACTGATGCAAGTGTGCCTGCCCTGTTGAGGGTCTTCTTAGAAAATGGTTATATTTGACAAAACTCTAGTAGTTGCAGAAGAGTCAAAGGTTTACTTCCATAGGTGGATGAGAAGCTTCAGTCATGTAGTTGGAAGGACTCGCATGTGATAGTAAAGGGTGACTGAGGAGGATAACTTGGTCAGCTGTGTCATAGGCTCCCAGCTGGTCAAAGACAAAGTGGGGTTTACTTTTCTTTCCCATAATGTCATTTTGAGGGTTGTTCCAGTACCATGGCAGGGGAAGAAACCTGATTGTGACGTGGTGTTCTGGGAAGGATGAAACTGGATTTGAAGGAGTGGGGAGGGGTCAGTAATATGTTCAAAACTTTGGAGAGTAAAATGAAGTCGAAGATGTGCTGTGCTTTGCAAGGCCAGAGGGATTAAGGGTTGGTTCTTTCAGAAGTAGAATAATGACAGCAAATGATAACTCGAGGAGAGCCAAAATCATTTGCAATATTGGCAGACCTTAGGATCTAAGAAGAGATTGAGTGATTGGTCATGTAATCGGAGTAGGATGGTGAGAACAGGAAATGGGTCTCATGAACAGTGAGATCAGCAGGAACAACGGGCGATGGAAGAGAAAGTAGTGATAGATGCAAAGTCAGGGCCAGGGCAGTGATGAGCATTAAAGGACATTTGGTCGGGTGGCAAGTGGAAGGTAGATCCTGTGGTCAATGCAGCTGATTGAATTATCTGAACATTAATCATGTCATTCATGAGCTCCTTATCCTTGGGGGTGAAAGTGAAAAAAGGAGATGGTTTACAATTGAGAAAAGAAGCAGGAGATGATCTCTTCACTACTTCTGGATGATTTTGAATAGTGAGCAGTTTGGTAGAGGAGAGGAGGATCGAGTGTGGTTTTAAATGAATTAGACAAGCATGGTGATAGATGGCTGAGCCAGTTATCTGCCATATTCTTTTCAATTTAGACTTAATTACTGGAGATGATGACTGCATAATGGGGACTTGGACTCAATACTAGGAGTGGATGTATGAGCACAGTTTAGTAAATCAGCTTAGAAGTGTTGTATATAGGGCCAAAGACCAGCTAATTAGGATTTTGAAGATGTATTTGTCAGTGGATTGGGTGGTATCTTTTTCCAGGGATGGATGCTGGAGGGCAGAAGTGATAAATGGTGCGAATAGCATATTATTCCCTTTCTTTTCAAAATACTTTTTGGTTTTTAAAGCGGTTATTAAGCTGATATTATCCTCAACACTACCATATCTTAGAGAACAAAAATAAGGGAAATAGATAAAGTAAAAATGAAATTACCCATTTACCAAAGTGCTAATTTTGTTCTGCTAATTTAGGCACAAATTGTTTTGTCTTTTTAGATGAATGTAGAGTAAAAAGTACAGAAGAGAACAGACTAAAAAATTCACTCAGCAAATTTCTCATATCTGGAAAATTCAAATCTACTTCCCACATTTATTTAAAGCTGTTCTAAGACCATTGTTTTACACTTGTTTCCAAATACTACTGTGAGTTTCAACATATTCATAATTAACAAAGGTCACTTGTGATTTGAGTCATAAACTTAATTCGCAACTAATTACTGTATAATACCTCTGTCGCTTTTCAGCTTTACAAGCATGTTGTGCAGATTGTAGAGAAGTTTATCAAAAAGGTAAGCAGCTTTTAAAAATATATTTCTTGTAAATTGAATCATTAAAATGGTAGTAATATTTACAAATTTTCGTTTAAGTTTCTGTAAATGATTAATAATTCTGCCGTTTGAATAATAATTTTATAGTGCAAACCAGAATTTAAAGTTCCAGGATTGTATGTGGTCGACTCTATCGTGCGTCAATCTCGTCATCAGTTTGGTGCAGAAAAGGATGTTTTTGGGCCACGGTTCAGCAAAAATATTACTGCAACATTCCAGTATTTGTACAAATGTCCATCCGATGAGAAGGTAAGAACATTAAATAGGCAGCAGATGTTGGTTGATGTACTGGAATATGTTACCTTTAGGAACGTTTTTGAGTTTTCTGAAAATGAAATTCTCCATAGAAAATAGGTGCAAGAGTCAACCTTTCAGCCCGCAACACCATTCAATATGATCATGACAGATCATGCAATTTCAGTGACCCATTCCCTCTTTCTCTCCATACCCTCGATCCCTTTAGGCACAAGGGCTGCATCCAGCTCCTTCTTGAATATATCTAATGAACTGACCCTAACAGCTTACTGTGGGAGAGAATTGCACAAGTTGACATCTGAGTGAAAAAATTCTTGCTCATCTCAGTTCTGAATGGCTTACCCTTTATTCTTAGACTGAGAGCCCTAGGTCTGGACATCCCCAACATTGGGAGCATTGTTCCTGCATCAAGCCTATCCGGTCCCATCAAGGATTTTACATGTTTCTATGAGATCCCCCTCGTTATTTCAAATTTGAGCGAGTACCAGCCCAGTTGATCCAGTTTTTCTTCATGTGTCAGCCCTTGCCATCTCGGAAATCGGTCTGATGAACCTTTGCTGGACTCCCTCAATAGAAAGAATGTCCTCCTTCAGACTAGGGGACCAAAACTGCACACAATACTCAAGGTGTGGCCTCACCAAGGCTCTGTGTAACTGCAGCAAGACATCCCTATTCCTATACTCAAATCCTCCCGCTATGAGGGCAGCATGCCTTTGGCTTTCTTCACGGTCTGCTGCATCTACATGTCATCCTTCAGTGACTGTTCCACCTTGATGCCCAGGTTGCGTTGCACCTCACCTTTTCCTAAACTGCCACCATTCAGATAATAATCTGCCTTCCTGTTTTTGTGACCAAAGTGGATAACCTCACATTTATCCACATGATATTGCATTTGCCAAGTATTTGCCCACTCAGCCAATCTGTCCAAGCCACCCTGCAGCCTCTTGGCATCCTCCTCACAGCACACACTGTCACCCAGCTTGGTGTCATCTGCAAGTTGTAATCTACTGTTAAAATTTCAGTGAAATATTAATGTTGGGTGGGTAACACTTTAATGCCATGTCTATTGGCATCATATGGTATTAATACATTGAGAGACCTTGTTTTTTGAAGTTTGGGTTGTATCAAAAATTAATTAAAGTTGGATAAAACTAGCCTGATGTGAATGTAACCATAGATGGGAGATGATAAATGAAGATTGTTACACATTGGCATTCATTTTTATTTTATATTGGCATTAGTTCTTTTTGTTTATTTTGGGGATGTGCATGTCACTGACTAGGCCAACATTTATTGCCCATCCTCAGTTACTGTTGAGAAGGTGATGGTGAACTGCCTCTTGAACTGCTACAGTTCATGGTGAATAGGTACACTGTGCTTTCAGGAAGTGAGTACTACGGTTTTGACCCAGTAATAGTGAAAGAATGAAGATATAATTCCAAGTCAGGATGGTGTGTGGACTGGAGGGGAATTTGTAGAGGACATTGCTCCCATGCATCCACTGTCCATATCCTTTGAGGTGGTAAAAGTATAGGTTTAGAAGCTGCTGTCAAAGGAATTGTTGCAGTCCATCTTGTAAATAGTACACACTTTTGTCACAGTGGAAGGAGTGAATGTTTTAAATGATAGGTGGAATGCATTCAGGCAGGCTTCTTCACCCGAGATGATGTCAAGCTTTTTGAGTCTTTTTTGGAGCTGCACACTTCAAGGCAAGTGGAGATCACTTCATCTCACTCCTGATTTGTACCATGTTGATGATGGACAGGCTTTGAGGAGTTGAGGAAAGTTACCCAGTACTGACTTAACAGCCTCTGACCTGCTCCTACAGTCACATTGATTATACGGCTGGTCCAGTTCAATTTCTGGTCAATGGTAACCCCCAAGATGTTGCTACTAGAGGATTCACTGATAGTATGCCTTTGAATGTCAAAGGGTGATGGTTAGTCCAGTTCTTTCTGTGATTGAGCATAGACTGTTTCAGTAGCTGAGCAGTTGCATATGATGCTGAACATTCTGCAAACATCAGCAAACATCCCCACTTCTAATCTTATGATAGAGGCAAGGTCATGAGGCAGCTGTAAAGGTGCACTACTCTCGGAGCTCCTGCAGTGCTGTCCGAGAGCTGAGATGACTGACCTTGAATAGCCACAACCATCTTCCTTTATGACTGGTGTGACACTGACTGGTGGAGAGTCTCCGCCACCCCCATTTCTCATTAAGTCTCATTTTACTAGGACTCATTGATATCACACTCTGTTAAATGCAGCTTTGTTGTCAAGGGCTGTCACTCTCATCTCCTGTCTGGAATTCACCTGTTTTGTCTCTGTTTAAACCAAGGCTGTAATCAGGTCAGCAGCAACTGTCATTCACTGTTCCATTACGTTACCTAAGTATTAGCCCAGAATCAAAATTACATGGTTAGCAGGTTAGGAGGTTCTAAGTTGGTATGATACCATCAGTGGGACTGTGAATGCCAACCAGTGAAAATATGTGAATTGTGACTTCTAGTTGAATGGTATGAACTGAATGCATCTGTCTAAAGAATCATTATCTGTTCATGTTTCAACAGAGCAAAATTGTTCGTGTACTGAACCTTTGGCAAAAGAACTGTGTTTTCAAGATTGAAGTAATACAGCCATTATTAGATATGGCAACTGCAACATCTGTTCCACCTGCACTGGAAAATACTGATAACAATACTAGTAAGTATAAGTTTTGAGCTGAATTGTTAGTTTTTTTAAAAAGGAAAGTAATGTAATATAAATGAGAGTTTATTGGAGCATAAACTGTTAATTTCATAACAGGTTGGTTATTTGACTACCCTGCATTTCTAACCCTTGGACTTGGGTGTCAGGAAGCTGTCGGATTTTGGAATATTTCTTGTGTAATATCTGTTCTGTCCATAAGCAGATAATTGCATTAGCACAAATTTTGCAGTTACTGAATGAAGAATGATCAGGCATTTTTTTCCCCTTTACCTCTGTGATGGTGAAGATATGCTCCTTGAAATCAGCTAACTCAGGCACATGTTGGGGATTGAATCTGGGAACTCCATGGTCTGTGTAACTACTCAGCACCTTAATCAGAGGGTTGAGTTAGTAGGAAAGAAGAATATAAATGTTTTAATGTAAGGTTTTCATGTTCTGTACAAGATCAACATTTTGGGATAAAGGTTACATGTCTTCAGTCTGCTTAGGAGCATTAAGTAAATGCTGCAGTGAAATATGACGTGGAATCCAAGTGTTCTTGCATTTTTCCTAGGTCCCCCTGTTGTTCCTGCAACACCTGCACAAGCTCCCCCGCTTACGTCTGATTCTTTGTCTGCAATACAACAGCAACTACCCAACTCTGATGCATTTGTAGCCGTAGCTCAGCTTTTCCAATCAACGCAAGGTGCACAGGTAAAATTTAAATTGATATGCAATGTTTAAGTTCTAAGCAATACAGTCATGCCAGTGGCTGTGTCATCACTTTACTCAGCAAGAGTTTTGATATTCTGGTATATTGCCATTGCATAAAAACTGTTGATGCATGTTGCTGTGGATTAGGAGAGTCAGGCACAGTTTAAATCCCCTCACTTGGAAGATGGAGGCTTTTCTTTATTTAGCTGATTGCTAATCAATAATTGTGGAGAAAATCAAATAGTCTCGTTTAGAAGTTAGCTAAAATCTAGGCAGCTATTGTATTTGATTTGCAAGGTTTACCTGTTATGATCTTAACAAAATATCAGTTCCTTTAGAACAAAATAACTTAGCAATTTTTTCAATGTATTTTAGAATAAATCTAAAACGATTACATGTGGAGTTGTTTTGCTGCTATTAAGATCCCCAAAGAAGGGACCAATAACTTTGAAAGGAGTTGTGATTCTCCCAGTAACGAAAGTACAAGATCGCATCACACCTTTTCAAGTTTGATATCTTGCTGCAAACCTAAATAAAAATCGACAGAGAAGTTACTCACAATTGATGACTTGACAAAATTGAAAACTTCATTCCACTTCTATACATTTCACTCCACACTCAGCTGAACTGTTTAAAGACCCCTTTACTCAATCTTTTGAGCACAGTGAACACACTAGCGACTCCTGGGGCTTTGTCTTCACAAACATCCCCTTTTCAAATAGGGGATCTGTCCTCACCAATGTTATCCTTGGTGATTAACCCAAAATAGTCCTTTTGTCTTGCTTGGTTAGGTAATTTGTCTTCTCAAGGACAACATTGGTGAGGACAGATCCCTTACTTGAAAAGGGGAAGCTTCTGAAGACTGAGACCCAGGAGGTCACCAGGGAGTTCATTGCCAAGTTTTGTTAATTGTGCTCAAAAGATTGAGTGAAAGGGTGTTGGTTCTGCCATTCCACACTTGCCCTCATATCCTTCTATCCCCATTCCAAAAACATACCTACCTTCACCTTGAACAATATTTTGGGATTCTGCTTTAATTGCCTTTTCAGGAAGACTCATGATCCTCTGAGAAAAGAATTTCTCAAATTTGTCTTAAATAGATGGCCCATTATTAATAAACAGTGACCTCTCGATCTAGGCTCTTCAACAAGAGTACCGGTCTATTTCACATTGACCTTGTTAAGATCCATTGGGATCCTGTGTTTTAGTCAAATCCAGCTTCAGCACCACAGCAGTAAAGTCCAGTGTGTTCATCTTTTCTCCTCGATGTTAGACTGGTAAACCTTCACTGAACTGCTTCCAACGTATTTACACCCTTCCTTAAATAAATTACTTGTGCTGTACAAGGTAATCCAGGTATGGTCTCACGAATGCCCTGTATAACTGAAGCAAAACTTCATCTTCTTTTATGTTAAATTTTTCTTGCAATGGACAAAATGGATAATTTCAGATTTTCTCGCCTTGTAAGCAATTTGTCAGATCTTTGTCAACTCATTTAACATGTACAGATCCCTTTGTGGTCTCCTTATGTACTCTTCGCAACTTAATTTACCTATCTTTGTGTTGTCAGCAAATTTAGCAACCACACCTTTAGTCTCTTCATCTTATTCATTTCTATAAATTGTAAAATGTAGCTCATGACTCGTTGCATTGTGCCAACCAGAAAATGGTACATTTATGTTTACTGTTTCCTGTATACCAGCCACTTTTTTACTTGTACAATATGTTAACCCCCACACCATGAGGTTTTAGTTGTCGCAGTAAACCGCTTGATGTGGCAGTTTATCAGATTCCTGTTGGAGGTTTACCTCTTGTACGTCACTGATTTTGCTTTGATCCTCAGCACATTAGTTCCTCAAAGACCTCCAGTAAATTAGTTAAGCGTGATATTCCGTTCACAAAACCATGTTGACTTTGCCTGATTACCTTGGAAGTTATGTAAGTGCTTTGCTGTCATGTCTTAAGTAGTAGCTTATCACATCTACTTTGAGAGGTATTAAGTTAGCTGTCTTTTAGTTTCCAGCTTTGTCTCCTTCCCTTTTTGAATAAAGAAGTTACGTTGACTACTTTCCAATCTAATAGAACCTTCCCTGAATCTAGGTAATTTTGGAAAATTAAAGACAATGAAATAACTGATGCACTTAGACACTTTCTAGAATCTGGAATGAAGCTCATCAGGATAGGGAGGCTTGTAACACTGCACCTCCAAACAATTTACCCAATACAACTTTGCTAGTGGCGGTAATTTTCTTGTGTTTCTCCATTCCATTCCATTTCCTTATTTTACTGTATTTCTGAGGTGTAACTTGTATCTACTGTTGTATAAATTACCTGTTAATTGATACATCAGCTCTTTTATTCCCTTACAAGTTGCCCATAGTAATTTTTATAGCACCAACACTCAGTTTAACTCTTCCTGTTATTAAATATCTGTAGAAAGTTGTGCTTATGCAAGGTTTGTTGCATTTTTTGTCTCAAGGTGTCAAAAATTGCACAGTTCAATGAATTTGGCTCTGATTTGCTGTCTCCTTAACAAGCAGGGTGAGTTTATTCAGGCCAAGTTTAGCATGAGGTCACATCTCCTTCTCCAAGTTCCTCCATTTTAGCCTGAATTAAAGGAGACAATGTAAAATATAACTATCTTATAAAGCCTAACATTTGTAGCACTTCTGAATGGTGATCAGATTTTGAAAAGTCATGGCTAGATTGGGCTTCATGATAGTTGTCATGTTCAGTGATCCATGGCAGAATTCTGGGAAGGACCAGCTCAAATATGTCCAACCAAAGTTAGTAATCCTGTTTCATAGATTGTTTAAAAGGAATCATCAGCATTGAAGTCATTGGTGTTAAAACAGTAATTGTGGTGGGCAGAGGTATGGTTTCATTGCCTATAATAGTCTGTGATGCAGTGGGTGTTTACAGAAGAACAGGACAAAATCTCTCTGATTTTCTCCCTCCTGGTTTATAATTGATCAAAAAATGGGGAAGGTGAAAACTGAGACTTTCGACAGTTTTTGGAAAACTGTCAGGACATGGGGACATCTAATGAAACCCCAGGCTACTGTTCTATATAACATTTTTTTTGTAAGTTGTTGCGATACATCAGTATATTACTGTTTTTTCAAATACAAATCGAACAATTTTTGTCTTTTTGTTTTAAATTTATTTCGTTTTGTCTTGAAATCTGCAGTGCTAATTCTGAATTATATTTTCCATGTGCTCATAATTATATTAGATTTCATTTTTTTACTTTAGATACAGCAGATATTACAGAATTTCCAGCAGGCTCCAAAGCCACAGTCACCAGTTGTAGACAATAGCATCATGTCCCAGGTGGAAGCCTTAACAGCTCAGTTGAAGCCACCAAGTACACAGCCTCCAGAGCAAAAAGCTGCCTTTGATAAGGTATGCAGAAGTCATCAAAATTTTAAAAAATCAAAAGTTTGTGGTGGTGCCCATTAATACTTACTCATGGGCTTAAGTCAAAGTTTCCCATACTCTAGAGTTTAATGGCTGATTAGACTTGTTAGAGTAGTAGCTTAATGTAAAATAACTCCGCAATAGGTGTTTCTCCCATTCTCGGGACTAATTTGTTGAGTGGATGAATTGTTCATGTCAATTTTACTGCAGAAATTGCTCGACCGATTTGATTATGATGATGAACCAGACCAGGTTGATGATGTGAAGAAGGAAGAAGAATCTAGTCCACCACCTGCTCAGACTTCATTGTAAGTTCTTACAAACCTGTTGAATTGAAGCCGTTATGTTCTTAGTGATAATCTTGCTTAAATATTACTTTGGGCTTGTCAAAAACATCTTGTTATTTCACAAGATTTGATGACTAAAAAATTGTATTTGAAGTTTTGCTTTTCACTGCTGTTCTATTACAGTATTCATATTATGGATGACTGTCGTTAAGGGGAAAATGTGCAAGATTATTTATTTTGTGGAATGTCAAATGTATTTCCTTGGCATTCTTTGTACGTATTTCAATTGCACGTCTGAATGTGGTAATTTGAACAGACTTTTGAAATATATTATTTGTTTAATGTTAGTAGCTACTCTGGAGAAGGTATACAGCCACCTGTGTATCAGCAGCTTGGAATTCGACTGCCAAATATGGAGCAATTTCAGACTTTGATGGGACTCCAGCAGGAAACATTGCAACAGCAGGTTAGAAAATGCAGAGGATTAGAGTTTCTCTGCAGCTTGTCAAAAATCTGGAGTAAAGATATTTGTCAGTCATATATTTAGATATTGCATTAAAATATGCAGATATGCTAGCATTGTGAATATTATGTACAGTGCTGATTTATTGATTGAAATTTCGATTACACCAACCAGAATAGATATGCAAGATTATTTCCGTGTTTCAACCTATTATACGGCTCCATGTTCATGAGCTCCCACCTGACCAAAACCCAGATTTTCAGTGTGTCTCCTTTCGTATAGTGAGGACAAAACAAGTCATATGTCCAGGTCAAACTTGCCGATTTAACCTTGCAGACTTCCTTCAGGTTTTCTTTGGAGGAATGAGTGTCTACTTAAAAATTTTAAACCTTTAATCTTCTATCAACTGGGTAAGGTGACAGCATCTACCATGATTCGTTCTCAGGCAGTTGTAGGTTGCCCGCTGTTCATAAGCAAAATTAAATTATTTAAAACTGTGGAGTTTATATAAGGAATCCATTTGCCATGTTGCAATTATGTTTTTCGTATGATGTGAGTATCATTGGCTGGGCTACTACTGAAGGGATTGACCTCCAACAGTCACTTAACTTTGTGTTGGTATAACTCCAGTAAGTGAAGAGATTTCCTCATAAGTCCCATTGACACCAGTTTAGCTGGGGCTCTGTAATAACAATACACTGAAATGCTAACTTAATGTCAAGGGCCGTCATCCTTACTTCCTCTTATTCTGTTCAGGCCTTTTTTTGGGAAATCAATCAAAGACTTCTCCCACCCTGGTTATACTCTATTCCATCCTCTTCCATTGGGCAGAAGATATAAATGCTTGTATACATGTACAGATTCAAGAACAGTTTCTTCCCTGCTGTTATCAGACTTTTGAATGGACCTTTTTAATGTCGATCTCTCCTATGCACCTTCTGGGCAGCTGTAACATTGTATCCTGCACTCTGTTCTGTTACGCTGGTGCTCTCATATACTATGATCTGTCCGTAAAGCACATATGGCAACACTTTTCAATATCTCAGTACACATGACAGTAATAAATCAGATCAAATCATATGAAGAGGCCTTTTAGATTTGAAGCATGCAGGTGCTGGGTTGAACAAGTTGATGTGAATGGGTATGCGATGGTAATGTAGTGGTTTTATTCTGTGGTACATGGGTGGCATGGATTTGGTGCAAGTGTTTGCAGGCACAAGCATCCCGATCCCTGATGTTGATATAGCTGTAGTGGTAGTAATTCTCATAGAATTCAGCTCGATATCAATTAATTTGAAATTCAAACTTAATTGCCATGGAGGGATATAACTACTTCACTGTAGAATGCATCAGGCCACATACTGTTATCAATTGAGTGAATCTGGCATTTCTGTGCTTGACACCATTTAACTTCTCTGTCTCATCCTCCAAGAGACCAACATCACTTTTGTCACTGATAATAGGTACTGCAGATGCTGGAGAATCCGAGATAACAAGGTGTGGAGCTGGATGAACACAGCAGGCCAAGCAGCATCATAGGAGCAGGAAAGCTTGACGTTTCGGACCTCGACCCTTTATCAGAAATCCCATTTCTGATGAAGGGTCTAGGCCCGAAACGTCAAG
>JAHRHZ010000031.1:9389827-9410744 GCA_024137785.1 Ginglymostoma cirratum
TTTTTATGTACTAACGAACTTTTACTATCCATTTTTTATATTTTGTGTTAGTTTTCATCACTTAGTTTTTTAACCAAAGTTTTTATGACTTTTTTTCACCTCTCCAGTATGGTATGCCTTAGTTTTGTCTTTCTGTTATCTTTAACTTACTTATCCATGGACGTTCATTCCCCCTGTTGTTATCTATCTTCCTTACGAGAATATGTTTCAGTTGTGAACACTGACTATCTCATTAAACATCTGCCACTGATCATCAACTGTCCTACCTTTTAGTCTTCCTGCCCAGACCACTGGGGCCAGATCAGTCCTCGTGCTTACGAAGGATTGGGAAGAGATTGTTGGCTCAAACTATTGAGCCTTTGAAATGGTTGGCCGCTTTATAAAAACTTTCCTCGTTGTTTGTCTTGCTTTTCCCACAATACATGTCTAGGTATCAATATTGCAAGATTACACTGTTGAATCTCATGTTAGAATTTTGTTTTGGTACAAAGTGCAACGTTTAGAATATTTTTTCTTTCATCTTGTTGATGTATTTCAGATGCCCCCTCCTCCCAATGGGCAATTACCAACATTTGGGATGGTTCCTGTTCATCCATATGCAGCTATACCTCAGCCTACCATGCCTCCAGCACCACCTATACAGCCTGTTTTTCAGCAAGACTACCATACGCCAAGTGAGCCGCCACCATTGCAACAACAACAGCAGCCGCAGCAGCAAGTAAGCTTTCACATAACTAATTTTGTAATTTTTTTTTTAGTAGGCCATAACTTAATGAGCATAATCTTTTTGATTTCAAGGATGTCGATATGGAGATTGAAAAACCTGACACACGAGAAACAAAACGACGTAGTGTTGAAACTAGAAGATCACGCACACGGTCTGGATCAAGGTTAGCAACACAGATAAAAGTCCTGTGCATCAGTTACATCCACTCTGAATGTTTCTTTGAAACATCTTAAGTTTGAGTTCAGTAAAAGTAGGCTATTAGTTTTGTATGTGTAATCTCTCAATTTATTTTCCCTTCACCTAACATGTAGTTCATTGTATCCTTGATAATCATTGTTCGACTAACACAGATCTGCAGAACATTTGTGATCAGATTTATTTGACACATTCCGCCATCCCATCTACCTCCGCTGAGTGATCCTTTTCATGTCTTTGTGTCCAGACAGTCTATCCATTCCATACACCTGTAAACCCTCTCCTCCTACGTAGGGTAACTTTGTAAAGCTTCCCTTATATTGCAGTGGTTAATTACTCCACTAACCTTGCTACCAGTAACCACTGGAGCCTGCAAATAAAACACATGCTCCAGTCCTCTGCAAGCCTGGATGCACAAGTTTCTGCCCATCAAGTCAACTCAGTCATTTGCTGCACACTTGTAGATTTTACACAATATGTGACTTTTCTTAATTCAACACAAAATTATCAAGTATAATAGATTTAGTTCTTTGGGTACTGCTTAAGTCGAATTTCACAGTTTTCAAGTGAAAAGTGAAAACACAGCAAAAAAGCTTCTTGTTGATTGACTGTACACGACTTCCTTTTACCTCAGGGAGCTAATTTGAATTTATCCAGACTGAGCTTTCCTGTTTGTGATGGTTGAGAGGAACCGATCTGATCTGAAGAAGTATAGTCTGTTTGATATCTCGTGAACCTAGGCTCCAAGCTCAGATCAGTCTGAATTCCCAGGACTGACATCCATTCTTTTGTGGTGAATAAAAAAAATAGAAGAACTGACATTGGTGGTATAGACAGCACTTTAAATTGTTGATAATTAACATACATTGATCAGATCCAGTTGTTAATTTACTCCAATGCTGTAACTGGCCTTAAGGGTATTTGTTACAAATGAGGGAAGAATTGTTTTGAAATAAAAGAAATCTTTGACTAGAAGCTAGAAAATTTTGTTTATTCATTTTCATAATTGATTCCACATCATTGAGCTTAACAATAGTGCAACCTGGAAGTAATGACAGCATGGCTTGAATGGTAATTTCCAGATTATTGAGAGAAATGTAATTTGTAAGATTATATATTGATTTACTTTATATTAGATACCTAAATAAAAGTGGTGCTTTAAAATGGAACCCTTCAACAGTGAAGTTCCTAGGGTAGCTGCTGGAAGGATGCTTTCGTTGACTGGGGCTAGTTTAGAGCTAAAGGTCACAGTCTGTGCAGCTAAAGACAGCAAATGTGTCCTTTGAAAATTAAATTTAGATGCTAATAGTTAAAATAATTGGTACTTACATGTGAATTTAGTGCATATGATGAATTCTGAGAAGATTCTTTCATTTCCTGAATGTTCAAAATGTACGCTTTTCACAGATCACCAAAACGAAGACGTTCTCGGTCTGGATCTAGGTCAAGAAGGTCGAGACACAAGCGTTCTCGATCACGATCCAGAGAAAGACGTAGGCACTCTCCTCGATCACGATCTCAAGAACGACGTGAAAGAGAGAAAGAGAGAGAACGCCGTCAAAAAGGACTTCCACCAATTAAATCCAAAATTGTTAGCGGTAGGTAGTTTGAATCTAGAATAAAATCCATAATAACATCTTAGAATGCGTCCTCTTTTTGAAGGAGCACCTTGCCATGACCATAATTGATTAGAATTTGGCATTAGCTCATTAACAATAAAATAAATGTTGTACATGTAATTTTATGATTGAAATATTTGTTTTTATGAAATTATGAAGATGATTGACTACTCCTTCAACATACAAGTCAGCTTAAATGATTTACTCTCATTCCCTGATTGGAAAATAAGCAAGAGCTCTAACCTCTAAATTTGAGCATCTTACTCCATTCCTTTATCCCAAGATCTATTACTAAATATGTTTTAATTATAAAACCAAGCATTCTGAACTTAATGTTTTCAACATCATTTTTATAGTTTGCAGCACAACTCTCTGGATAGGACAATTGGACAAGAGAGCAACACAGCAGGATGTTGCAAATCTTCTGGAAGAATTTGGCCAGATCGAATCTTTGAATGTAAGTATATTTTACCCCCAGTCTAAAATTGTATTGTGACATTGGATTAAATACTTGTTGACTCCGAGTAGTTCATTGCCTAAGGGTCCTGGTTGTCTAGAGTTGAGGCATTCTGAATATTGAACATCCAGTTTATCTCGGTACCTGTCGGTGAAGAAACAGGCTAAGACTCAACCATAGCTTTTCCTCTTAATTTCCAGAAACAGTCAAAATGGACGTGGGTATTTTTGGATGTTAAGTGAGACCAGAATCATTCTTGGCTTTGCATGTTTTGATGGACCAGTTTCTGCTGCGTACATTGTATTTCATTTGTGTGAATGAAGATGCTGCTGACATCTGTGCAACAAAAATGTTCAGGGCTTGATACCAATGAAGTAAGAGTGTCAAGTCGGCATCAAGTGCATTTTAAAGTTTCAAAATGTTGTTGATGTGCAGCTTATGTGTTTGTTCTGGGCTAATTTCATTCTAAAAGTCATGTCTTAATAGTTTTAGGGTGCTCCAGTGCAGAGGGTGCTCACAAGTTGGGGCTACACAGCCAGATGGAGAGCCCGTCCCAGTATGACTCCCCTTCAGTTCGGTGTACATCATGAATGTAGAATGTTCTGAAGCAGTGTCGTACTGGACTCAAAATGCTACCTGATTGTCACTCCACAGATGTTGACAGACCTGCTGAGTTTCTTCAGCCTTCTCTGTTTAATTTTTCTTTTTGATAAAGAATGCCTATTGTAGACCATTGTGTGGTCCATTGTGTGTGAAGGGCTCATTATCGAATTGAAAATAGCAGTTCTTAATGCTAGAGCATGTTGAAATTTGTTGAATTGTCACAAAAGAAGAAAATGCTGGAAATATGCAAGAGGTCGCAGCTATAGTTACAATGTTTAAGGAACATTTAGTTAAGCACATGAGCAGGAAAGGTTCACCTGCGCAGGCAGGTGAAACTAGTTTAGTTTGGAATTATTGTCGGCACAGACTGGTTGGACCGAAGGGCCTGTTTCCATGCTGTATGACTCAATGATTCTAAGTCAGGCAGCACTTATGGAAAAATGAGTAGGGTGAATATTTCAGATGTTTGACCTGTCATCAGAATGTTTATATTTATTTCGATTTTGTGTTACGTAGCCTGGTTCTTAAAATAGATCACATAATCACAACTTGTGTTCCAATGTAGATGATTCCTCCAAGAGGATGTGCTTACATTGTGATGGTTCATCGGCAAGATGCGTACAGAGCCTTACAGAAGCTTAGCAGAGGGACATTCAAAGTCAATCAAAAGTATATAAAGGTATGTACTGTAAGGGTGCTGAATTTTAGGGAATTCAACATTTCTTCTCTTAGCACCAGACTCGACAGCTGGTTTTCCAATCATCAAACTTAATGGCTTATTTTTATGTTGTTCTGTGATGCACAGTGGCTCACTGGTTAGCACTGCTGCCTCACAGTGCCAGGGGTCTGGGTTCGATTCCACCCTCAGGCACCTGTCTGTGTGGAGTTTACACGTTCTCCCTGTGTCTGCGTGGGTTTCCTCCGGGTGCTCCAGTTTCCTCCCACAGTCCAAAGATGTGCAGGCTAGGTGGATTGGCCGTGCTAAATTGCCCGTAGTGTCCAGGGATATGTAGTTTAGGTGTGTTATGGGGGATGGGTCTGGGTGGGATGCTCTCAGGGTCGGTGTGGACTTGTTGGGCCGAAGAGCTTGTTTCCACACTATAGGGATTATACAATTATATGATCTAGATAGAATGTTTATTGTTAGATTACAACAATTAAAATAAAAATTGAAATATATTCCCATTTCTTTTTACAGAAATACTACTTGAAATTACACTGGTTTGTTAAATGGTAGAATTTAATACTGGGCTCTGGCAATGTCTGTCCATTTTGGGGAATCATTAAGAAAACTGTTATCCTGTTTTGTTTATATTATTCATTGTGTGTGAAATAGTTTCTCAAATGTTAATGCAGAAGGAATATTAGTGATACTAGTCAGGGATATTTTGTAAGACAAATGTAATCTCTAAGAGAGAGAATGGGTGCCATAACTTTTCTAATGTGACAAATCAAGAATGTGCTTTTTGAGTAATTTATAGCTTTATGTGTATCAAGTAGAGTTATTTGTTTTTCAGATTGCCTGGGCCTTAAACAAGGGAATGAAAGCCGAATACAAGCAGTTTTGGGATGTGGAGCTTGGAGTAACTTACATTCCCTGGGATAAAGTTAAACCTGAAGAACTGGACCGTTTGTGTGAAGGAGGAATGCTAGACAATGAAACACTTTGTCCAGGTAAGCAAAGGCACCACTATTGTATTTTGGTCTGTTCCTTAAATTTATTCAAGAATATAGTTTTTTTTAATCAAATCTGTGGTGGTAGACCATAAGATGTATGAACCAAATCATTCAGCCATTCAGTGCAATCATTGCTAATCTGATAATCCTCAGCGCTGCTTTCCTGACTTTTCCCCTAACTCTTGATTCCCTTACTATTAAAAATTTGTTTATGTTAATGACCCAGCATATAAACAGCCCTCTGAGGTAAAGAATTCCACAGATTTTCTATCCTCAGAGAAGAAATACCTTCACTCTGTCCTAATTGGGGGATCCCTAGTGCTGATATGTTAACCTCTGGCCCTAGATCTCTCTGAAGGGGAAGCAGCCTCTCACCAGTGAACCTGTCAGTCCCATGTGTATCTTTCAATAAGGTCACCTCTCGGTCTTCTGAATTCCAAAGTGCACAGGCTCACCGTACTGAACCTTTTCTCATAAGGCAGTCCCTCCATACCTGTTATGCGCCAAGTGAATCTTCTCCAAACTGCCTCCAGTGCTAGTATGTATCTCCCTTTAGATAAGGGGATCAAAACTGTTCACTGTATTTTTTTTGTGCAGTTTCACTCGTGCCATGTGTAGTTTTTACAAGATGTCTCTAATTTTATATGTCATTCCCATTAAAATAAAGGCTAGGATTCAGCTTGTCTTCCTATTCACTTAATCAGTTTGTATCCCTTTGCGGACACTTTGTGTCATCCTCACCATTTGCGTTCCCGCCTGTTTTTGTGTCATTTGTAAACTTAGCGTATGCATCCCTCTTTCTAGCCAGTAATATAAATTGTAAACAATTATGACCATAGCATTGATCCTGTTACACCCCATTAATGCTTCCCAAATCTGGTACACCATCTTGAAGGCAGAAGTCAGAAGTGCGTTGGAATACTCTCTGTTTGACTGAATGGATGCAGCCCATCACCTTTTTAAGGCCAAGTAACCTGTTTGACAAAATTCAAGTCACGACCTTAAACGTTCACTCTCACTGTCACTGGTGCACAGTGGTGGATCTATTTACGGAAAAACCTGCCAAGGCTCCTTTAGCAGCACCTTCTAAACCCATGATCTCTACCACTCAGAAGCTCAAGGCCAGCAGGTGCATGGAAACATTGCCTGCAAATTCCCTTTCAAACCTCACACCATCCTGACTAAGAACAATACATTGGGTGTAAGTCTTGCAACTCACTCCCTTATACCATATGGGTATGCATACACGCTACAGTCTGCAGTGGTTCAGGAAGGCAGCTTGCCATATTTTCTTGAGGGCAATTACTGGCCTTCCTAGGGATGCTGACACTAGGCATTTCCGTTGAAATATAGAATTCTTCGTGGGCCTGATAGGGTAGAAGGTGAGAAGGTTTCTGCTGACTAGGGAATCTAGCATAGGAGGTCACAGACTCTGAAATGTGCTGGTCATTCTGACTGAAATTGGGAACTTCACTTAAAAAGTTGTGAATGTCGGCAATACTGTAATCACTTGAGTATTTTCGAGACATTGATAGGTTTTTCGACGCAGTACGGTGAAGAAGAGCTAGAAGATCAGCCATGAACCTGAATGGCAGTGCAGACTTGAACAACAACATGGCCAATTTCGGCTATTTCTTATATTGTTACATTATTTCTATATTAGAATGGAAGACTATTACAAAGGCACCAGCAACTGTTGTTGATACAACTGAAAATGGTAATACTGCAGTGACACAACCAGAAGAAATGCCTCAAACCTCTTTACCATTGCCTACACAGGTAAGAATGAATTATGAATTAGAGTATATCATTTAATTTATTTGCTAAATATGTTTTAGGAGTGAAGAATCGTCTTGGTACAAGCAAAATGCAAAGTGTATTTCTGATCCTGTTACCATAGTCGCTGTGAATCAAGATATGGCTTTGAAATAAGTCTTTCCTTGCATCTTTATATGTCTATGTCAATATAGTTGGTGTAGGATTTAATGCAGGCTTTTCCTCAAGCATAGTACCAGTTGTCGCACCATTCATGGAGCATTTGACTGGCTGCTGCATATCACTTGAAAATATGTTTCCTGGCAGGAAGCACTCTGTGTACTTCGATGAAGCATTGATCATCAGGGTGAGATGATAGTTCAGTCCATTGTAGTAAGAGCAAAATACAGCAGATGCTGGAAACCTGGAACAAACAGTAAATGTAGGTCTGATATTATCTGTGGAGAGAGAAAAAGAGTTCATGTTACAAGTCCAGTATGACTCTTCAGAACTCGTTCAGTGTGTTGTGTTCAGATTATCATCTTAAGCCAGAGCTTCACACTAGTTTATTTTAGTGCCCTCAAAAAAATCAGAAATACTCTGTGGGTAATCTTTTTTTTTAAAAAATTGATTGGGAAAGTACAACATAATATACACGAACAAGGGCTGCCTTTTGTGCACCTCGCACTCTTATTTTTATTTTTATTTTTATTATTGGCAGGTCCGTGAATTCTGGAACACAGAGCAAGTCTTGTTGCCTTTCCATGACTCCATGTTTTAATTATCTCTAAATTCATCCTTTCAAACATACATTCTCTCCCAACTTTTCTTCCCCATCCTCTGTATGAAGGACCTCGATGATTACTATATTTAAAAAAAAAACTCTGCAGTTATTTGTTCTTATACATTTTAACTTTGCTCATATCAGCAGTGGGCCAAGAGTTCATCATTTTACCCACAGTTCTTTCATTGTTCATTTCATACTATTTGATATTTAACCAACTGTATTTGCTATCATTTTCTGAGCTTCCCAAAATGTCTGAAAATGAATCATCTCATTATTTGTAGCAACAATAAGACTTGTTCAGCAAATACATTCGAGAGTTATGCTTTTTCTCATGCTGGCAAAAGACTTAATTTGGAAAAGGTTAGCATTTATTTAGTGCTTTTTGAAGACATTCTGAAAATTTTAAGAAATAGATAACCACCTTTTAGTTCAAATCACCGCCTTCAGTGCATTTTGCAACAAAATATTAAGTGAAAATGTGACTGCTATAAAATTTGCTTTTGCAGATTCCTGGAGTTCAGCCGATTCCAGCTGTTAGCAGACTCCATCCACCAAACTTTTCAACAATTCCACCACCTACTTTCAATCCTGGAGTGCCGCCACCACCACCACCTCCACCACCACCTCCCTTCATGCGTCCTGGTTTCAATCCAGTACAACCACCACCTGGTATGTTATTTCATGGGATTTTTCGTTTGTCAGAATGTGTTAGCAATTGCAACTTTGGAAATTATTTCCAGTCGACATTTCAAAGAAAAAAAATCTACAACTAATACATCTGTCTTAAGAAACACCTGATGTTGATCTTAAATGAGGTCATCCCTCTTGTATTCCAGTTATATCTTATTTTGTACAGAGAAGCTTGCCAGCTTTTACTTTTAAAAGCACCGCTGCCGATTCTTTGGAATGCTCATTGTGCACTAAGTGGTGTTTTAAGTTTGATATTTTGTAGAATTAAACATAAAAAATAGGAGCAGAAGTGGGCTAAGTGGCTACATCGTCCCTCAAAATAGCTTCATCTGGTAGGATTATGGCTGCTTCTGGATCTTGACTGCACTTTCTCACATTCTTCTCATTTACTTTGATTTATTCAGCATCAAAAAAAAATTATTGATCTTAGACTTGACTCAATAAATGCAAAGATTGAGTATTCATGGGGTAGAGAGTTCTGTAATATTCTCACTTTGAGTGCAGAAATCTATCCTTGATTCAGGCTGTCATGTCCGTCCCTATGATTAGAAACTATATTGCCTAATTATAGACTCTTCAGTTCAAGGAAATGGCTTTTTAGCACGTAGTGAATAAAGTGCCCAGCATTTTGTCTGTTTCAGTGAGATCATAGCATCATTGAAATGTACAGCACAAAAATGGACCCTTCGGGCCAACTAGTCTGTGCTGACCAGATATCCTAAATTAATCTCATTCTTTCTATTCGTATACCCATCCAATTGTGTTTTCAATGTTATGATTGTGCCAGCCTCCGCCACTTGCTTTGGCAGCTCATTCCATACATGCACCATCCTCTGCGTGAAATGGTTGCCCCTTAGGTCTCTTTAAAATCTTTCCCCTCTTGCCTTAAATGTATGTCCTGTAGATTTGGACTCCCCTACCCTGGGGAAAAGACCTTGACTAATCACCCCATCTATGCCCCTCATAATGAGCTGCCAAAGCAAGTGGCGGAGGCTGGCACAATCATGCTTATCTCCTGATAGTGTAAGCTAATTTTTCTCAATTTCTCTTCATCCCAGAGTTTTAGGGTATTGAACCTTTATCATGTGTCCCCTTTAAGTTTGTACATATTCGTTCTTGGGTATGGTGACAAAGCTATTTTGTGGTATTCTGTGTCACCAAAATTCTGCACATTCAAACAAGTCAATCTACCATTTGCTTTTCCACTGTTTGCTGTTCCTGTAAAGAAACTATTGGGCACAAGGGCATCCAAAACCCTCTGAATACAGCAACATTTAATAGTTCCTCACCATTTCTAAAAATAAACAATTGTCTTGTTTCTACCAAATGAATTAATGTCTTCACTGATGTGTCTTTCAAAACATAACGTCTAACAAATAAACCAAACATTCCCTTCGTTAAATAAATACGATGAACTCTTATTACATATTGGTTCCACCTTTGTGTTTCTAATTCTAACTTGGCGCAATCAAGCAATTAATTATTAATTTGTTTCCTCCTCTGTGTTGCTAACCAGTTCCAATTGTTGTCTAGTTAAACCATCTGGTAGTAACAAGGTTGGAGAAAATATGATCCAAGAGAAAGTTAGTGGCTTAGTGGAGCATAGTTGTACTGAATTTTTCTCAGTGAGCGATGAGCTGATACTGAGCTATTTGAATGATAAAGTCCAAAGAACAGAAATGCTGATATAAATTGGAAAAAATTATATTGTTTCCAGTTTTACAAAGGGTGATTTCAAAGAGGAATTTGGTGTAGCCACAATGTTATAAGAGAAAAAGTTCAACTGAGAATTTCAGTCAATGCACTTGTTGTATACAATGTGTGAAAAAACCCATCATTTAACCTTCTTGAATTAGCTTTGTCATTTCCGAGGTTATGTTATACATGTGGTATGATTATAAGTAAGCCAAGGTGTATTATTTACTTGCATTTTAAAAGAAAAATGTTTTTTGAATTTGGGTGATGCTACCAGTTCAACACAGTTTGCCCAATCCTCCTTCATCTGCAAAGATGACTTGGGGCTCCTTTCTTGTACTATCTATTTCAGTGTTTTCAGGCCATTCCACAAATTATTAATGCTGAACCAGGTAGAGTGGAACTAGACTCGTGTCTAAAATCAGCTAAGCTTTGTTGGTAGGTTTTACTTCCTTATAAGGTATTGAATCATTTGGGCCTTGATCATCTTGCAGTTTTCACTTTTTTGCGACTGCCTGCAAATTGCCAGAGAAAAGGTGATGGCGTAGTGTTATTAACCTGGTGTCTGGATTAACAGTCCAGCGATATGTTCTGTGGAGCGGGTTCGAATCCCGCCATAGCAGATGATGGAATTTGAATTGGATAAGAAACTGTAGAATTTTAAGTTTTGATGATGTCCACGAATCCATTGTCGATGTGAACCCGATGGGTTTTTCTGACAAATGTCCTTTAGGGCAGAAAGCTGCCATCTTTACCTGGACTGGCCTACATGTGACTCCAGATTCACAGCAATGTGGTTGACTATGAACTGTCCTCTGGGCAGTTGAGGATGAGCAATAAATGCTGACGTAGCCAGAGACACCCTCATCCCAAGAATGAACAATAAAACCTAAAACCAAAATCCAAAACTTAATGCAATATTCCATCGTCTGATTTGGACTCTTGACTATTTAATTGGTGGTTCAAAATCAGTACTGTTCAGTACCATTTCTTCATATTTAATTTAAAGTCCTGTTATTTTGACAGGCTTACTTAATTCAAAAAAACTATCATCGGATAATTGTCCAAATGTAAAGAATACATCGTGCTAGTTAACATCTGTCCATGTTTTGCTTAACTTGAACAAAATGGCATTTAACTATCCTTCAGTATTTCTGATGTATGTTTGTACAGAATCCTTCACACCTTACTGTTTCACAAAACTGAGAGCCCTTTTATAAATCAAAGAATGCTACAGCTTGGGAGAAGGCCATTCAACCCATCATTCCATTCTGTTGCACTTTCTCCATAGGCTGTGTCCCCCTTTCATTTCCCTCATTTATAAATGGAAATCAATACTTTCTACACCTTGAGGTTTTCCACCTACCTAGACAAGTTTACTTATTGCTCATTGTTTAGACTGTGGAGAAAACATTTTCAATTCAGCTTATTAACTACTTTCTTTCCAGGTGTCTTATAAAAGAACTTGTGAAAATATGCTTAATTAAACATTAAAATACCTCTTAATTATTTGTGGCAATACTGAATTTCAACATTGAAATGTATATTCAGCCTAAGAAATATAAATTAAGCTAGAAAGACTGAACGGATTTTGCACATGGCAATCATCATTAAGTAATCTATTTCTGGATTATTATTTAAACAACATTTTGATCCTGTAAAAATTCTGTTATTTTAGGTTATCTTCCACCAGGACCTATTCCTCCACTGAGTTCTGCAATGCCCATTGGGAGTTCAGGAACTAACATTCCAACATGCGAGTCTTCCCATCTTCCTGGTCAGTCACCTTTTTGAATTTCATTTCATAATTATATGACCTCAAGCAGGTTGAAATATTTGTTGTTCAGTAAATGACTGAATGTGAATGTTAAATTTGAAAAAAAATTATAAACCCAAGTACTCTGCCACCATTGACCTGAAACAATACCTCTGTGTCTGTCACTGACTTGCTGAGTGCCTCCAGCATTTTCTATTTTTCACATTTCAAGCATCTGCAATGTTTTATGTCCACGTAAACATTTTAAGTTAATTTGCTTCACATTTGAAAGGTCTCTTTCAAAAAAGAAATCCCAAAGTTAGCTTTTTGAAGAGATTTTTGAGGTAGAATGTAGTTATTAAGTAAACCTACCTCGTATCAGCAACCAGCAGACTACTGTTTTTTTTTTCAGTTATCATGTTGTTTATAGCCTGCATCAAGAGGCCTTTTCTTAAGACGGAAAAGCGCACCACCGTGTGGTGGCACATTGGTTAGCACTGCTGCCTCATTGTGCCAGGAACCTGGTTCAGTTCCAACCTTGGCTGTGCAAGCTCCACACACACCCCCTCCCTGTGTCTGCATGGGTTTCCTCCTGGTGCTCTGGTTTCCTCCCACATTAAGTGGATTGGCTTTAATAAATTCCTCCATAGTGCCCAGTAATGTGCGGCTCAAGTGGATTGTGGTGTCACAGGGACGGGATGGATCTGGGTAGGATGTTGTTCAGAGGGGTAGTGTAGACTCAATGGGCCAAATGGCTTTTATCTGCACTGTGGAGATTCAGTGATTCAGAAGTACTGGCAATCTGTTGTTATGTAGGGATTGTTGCTTTTTAGTAGTTTTCTTGTATAACTTTTTAAACATTATGGCACTTTCCAAGTAATGTAAATGCAGTAAAAATAGTCTGTCAATATTGCACTGGATACCTTTTCTTTGGTATTATCCTGCCAGTTAAAATCTGCCTGGATTTAAAAATAAGAATGAAATGAAACATTTTGAGCTCGTGTTAAGGTTTAATCAGACAGATATAGTTAGGAAAAGATTTGATGAAGTGAACCACAAACAATTCCTTCTCTGTGTGTGTGTGTATGTGAACTTTAATCACCTGAATGTTGATCACATTACTTTAAAACAGAATCTCTGTGCATTACATGTCTTCATTGAGCTAAAAGGAGTGCGTATTGTGCTCTGATCAGAAGAAATTTACAAAGGATCCAGCCAAGGCTGACCACAATAGCAAGTTGCTATGGGACTTGGTTGACTTCCTGTAGCAATCAGTTTGACTCTAAGTATCTTCCATGTAGAGATCTAGTAAGCGGTGTGAGGAAATCAGTTAAACCAGTGATGACCATGGCCATTTAACTATATCCTCAAAGTTGAGGATGCTTTGGATTTTAGAGCATGTTGCAAAATTTTAATGAGTTTGTAACAATTTGGGATTTTTAAAATCACTTTTAAAGATGTTTTAAAATAAAATATATAAGAAAAAATACTTTAAGCTTAATCAGCATAAGAAAGCAAACTAATGGGCTAGACTGATGCTATAGAATGAGAGGCCTCTGAATAAATTCATAACCTTTGGTATTGTACTTAACTCTCAGCACATGCCTCCTGCTGTGGGTCATATATCCACTATTTGAAACAGGTTTTACAGATTGGTTACACCAGGAACCTTATTCCTGGACTTGAGCTTGGTATATAAAACTGGTATAAAGAGCAACAGTGCACACTCGCCTGCTTCTGCTCAAGCAATTATACCCTTGTGATCACCTCATTTAAATAGTATTTGAATTAGAATTAGATTTTATTGTCATGTCTACTCAAATATAGGAATACATGAGTACAGTGTAAGTTGTAGATTTTTAAATAATAATTGTCATTAATTCTGTACTTTCCTTCAGTCTGCATTCTGCTGAATTGACAGTATGCAGGTGAATTACAAAAACACGTTAGGCTTTTGATGACTGGTTAATCATTTGATTATTTTTCAAAAAGCTGAGTGGAAGCAAATTGAAAGGAACTGCGATGACAAAGGCTATTTTAAAGCCTTCTAAAAAATCGCCATTGTATTGCTGTTCCAAATGTAAAGACCAAAGCGCTAAAATGATCTTCAGCTGTTCTGTCTCAGGAATTCATCATTCAAGATAAATTGGATAGACCCCTAAAGGCAGTAATTTCTATATCTTAAAATTTGGGCTTAACAATGGACGCATATAGCATGGATTATACAGCTGAAAAGATAGTATTTCGATCCACTGTACCCTGTGCTCCCTTTTTCAACGAGGTTGTACTTTGTCCCATCTGTCCACTTCATGTTCGTAACCCTGTTTCTCACCCTTAAGTACTTGTATAACTGCCTTTTAGAATTCTTTGTGGAATCGACTTCCATAACTTTTTCAATCCCAACAACTCTGAAAAATCTTTTACATATCTCCTCTATATCTCTTGCTAATGATTTTGAATCAGTGACCTTAGATTATTTAACATCTTGTTGGAGAGCTTAACTTTTCTTCGTTTTACTTGTAACATTTTGGAAACCTCTAATTTACTACTTAACCTCCTGTGTTCCTAGGAGGGTAAATTTCACTTGTTCAGCTACTGTGCATAGTTGCCGTTTTCATTCGTGGACACATCTAGTGACCTCCCTTTGCCTTTTTGTGAAGTGTGGTGACCAGACTTGTACACAAAACTGCAGCTGAGACGTAACGAGTGATTCATAGCAGGATCTTTGTTTCCATAATTTATTTTTTCGGACCCATGTATTTACCCATCTCATTTACTTGCATTGCCCCCTTTGAGAATTTGACTATATGAATGCTAAGGTGGCTCTGTTCATTTATACTTCTCAAACGTGCTATTCTTTCCAAACTTCTGCTAATTTCATTATCCTGTCAGAAGCCTAAAACTGTATTCACTTTGCAGATGATACAAAACTTTGCAAGCATTATAATGCTGCTCCCTACACCTGGATGTATATCACTTATAACAAATCCAAAAGAATAAAGAACCTAAATTCTTTTTTATCTTCCTCTTGAGAAATGAGGGCAGTACTTTTGATTGCAGTCTCCTTGGACTTCAGCAAGGTTTTTGATAAGGTCCTGCATGGGAAATTGATAGCAAAGGTAAAAGCCCATGCAATCCAAGGAAATTTGGCAAATTGGATGCACAGCTGGCTGAGTGGCAAGAAACAGAGGGCGATGGTTAAGGGGTGTTTTTCCAACTGGATATCTGTATACAGTAGGGTCCCACAGGGGTGAGTATTGGGCCCTTGTTGATTCTGGTTCAGATAAATGATTTGACTTGAATGTAGAAGAGTTGCTCAGTAAGTTCACAGGTCATACAAAAACTGGTGGGGTGGCAAGTACTGAGGAGGATAGATGTCAATTACAAGAGCATATTGATGGGCACATCAGATGGCCTATCAGTGACAATTAGAATTCAGGCTGGACAAATGTGAGATGAACTTGGGCAGAACAAACAAGACAAGGGAATATATGATGAACGGCAGGACCCTGGGAAGCACTAAGGATCAGAGAGACTTTGGTATGCATATACATTGCTCCCTTAAGGTATCAGAACAGGTAGTTAAAGTGATTAAGAAGGCATACGGTATAATTGCCTTTATCAGTGAGATATGAAGTTTCAAGAGCCAGGGAGGTTATGCTGGAATTGCGTAAAATGTTGTTTCAGCCACAGCAAGTATGCAGTTCTGGAATCCACATTATAGGAGGGCTGTGATAGCACTGGAAAGAGTGCAAAGGAGATTTACCAGGTTGTTCCCTGTGCTGGAGAGTTAATGAAGAGAGGTTGGAGAGACTAGGGTTGTTTTTATTCGAACAGAGGAGATTGAGGGAGAACCTGATTAGGGTGTATAAAATTGAGTGGCATAGATAAGGTTGGCAGGCAAAACTTTTCCCCTTGATGGCAGGATTAATGGCCGGGAACATAGATTTAAGGTAAGGAGCAAAAGCTTAGGGAAACCTTTTTCACCCAGAGGATGGTGGGAATCAGGAACTCACTGCCTCTAAGGGTGGTAGAGGCAAAAAACCTCAAAACATTTGAGTATTTATATGAAACTTGTGATACCAAAGCATACAAAGTTTTTGGATCTAGTGATAGAAAATGCGATTAGAGTAGTTAGATTGTTGTTTTCGACTGGCTTGGACACGATAGTCCGAAGGACCTAATTCTGTGCCATAGATCTCAATGACTCTACGACAGCACTAGCGTAACTGACCCTTAGTTAGAAAATTATTCATCCACCATTATCCTTGGCCCTCTTTCACTGAGCTGATTTTGAATCCATATTGCCAATTTTATCTTAATTCCATGCCTTCCTTTCTTGGTGAGCTTCCTATGTGGAATTTCTCAAATGCCTTCTGTAAGTCCATATATACATCTTCTATATTAGCTTGATCAAACTTTGCTGTTATTCTCATCAAACTTGAAGTTGATCAGATTTCTGAACAAGGTAGCAATTGAGGTTATATAGATCATGAGCCTGTGTCTAGAATTCATTTGGGAGCCTCCAGGTTGTTTTTTTGGAAGATTTGTTTCTCCCCCAAGGCAGTCAACTTTCATGTAGATGTTTTGAAGTTCTGCACCAACCTTGGGTGACACGGTGGCTCATTGGTGAGCACTGCTGCTTCACAGCGCCGGGGTCTGGGTTCGAATCCACACTCGGGCACCTGTCTGTGTGGAGTTTGCACGTTTTCCCTGTGTCTGTGTGGGTTTCCTCCTGTGCTCCGGTTTCCTCCCACAGTCCAAAGATGTGCAGGCTAGTTGGATTGGCCAGGCTAAATTGCCTGTAGTGTTCAGAGATGTTCAGATTAGGCGTGTTATAGGGGGATGGGTCTGGGTGGGATGCACTGAGGGTCGGTGTGGACTGGTTGGGCCGAAGGGCCTGTTTCCATGCTGTAGGGGTTCTATGAACTCTTTAACGAGTAGGATCATTGTGTAGCTAATGATAGCTGTTTGAAAATTAAGGCAGCGTCTTCTGTACTTATTGCAGTTGTTATTTCCAGAGCTCTCTGGCTCTGCCAATGAAAGTAGGTTGAAGTGGTATGATTTTCGTTTCAATCTTCAATTTCAACTGTGTAGCCTGACGCACAAAATTGTAGCTAATATTATTAGTACTTGCCATCTTATGGTGACTATCAGTTTTTGCCTTGAAAGACATCTATATCCTGTCTGCATGGAATAATTCAAACGCTTTTTCACTGGGCGCGAAGGCTATGCATCCAGGCCTCCTGCAGTTGGATCCAACTTCAGATTAGCTTAATCCCTTTGTGGAAGTTGCACATGATCTTGGGACCAGGTGTTGGGTAAAAGGGCCAACTCCAGAGTAGGTCAAGTCCCACCACACTCAGAAAATCTATCTTATTTTATGTATTGTTGAGTTATGAGACAGCGGTTTTTGCAAACTTGCAGCGGTCAGACAGGGCTTCTAAAGGGGGATGGGGATCCCAAGTGGAGTCACAAGACAATGTTGAGTTTAGAGGCAGTAATTGCACCATGGAGCTCTCGACCAAGGTATAACAACTGCATTCTCACTGTAAGCAGTCTGTGCTCTCTCTCAACCTTCCTACTCCACTCTTAACATTTCTTACAGAGGAAACAGTGTTTTTCAAGCCTCTGTGAAGTTACGATGAGGGAAGAAAAGTTGCAAAGCACTGAATTAGGGACTTCAGTTTGAAAATGACCTGAGAGAAAATTCTGGGCATGTTTTATTGAAAGTTTTAGGGGTGTTTTCTCACTCTTCAGAATTTGAATTGTAAAGTGTGAGAGTGGCTGTAGGATGTCAGTTCGCATTATACATGTTTTTGTTGAAATTAATCTGGTGATGAATTAGAATCATGCTGCTACTGTGCTGTTGTCTAAATGCTTAAGGCTGGAGCCATTACATAAACATTATATCATAAGGTGGTGGTTACTGTTTCTAAAACTGATCTTGCCTTTCTGGCCATGGAAGATATTTAACACAAAGTATCATTTGTAAAATTTCTTAAATAATTTGAATTTTGTCTTATAGATGCATACTAATAAGATGTAATTTTATTTAGCAACACCACTGGGTTCCCAGGAAGATAGTGCAAAGAATTCCTCACTGAGGAACCCGACCCCTACCTTAGTGTCTACGCTGAGAAACAGTGAAGACGTTTCAGATGGTACCAAATATTTTGGACCTGTACAGGGACATAACCCAGGGCTGGGAGGTACCAACGTACCATTCTCGACAACACAAGCTATGCCTGTCATTGGTAAGCCCTTACATCTTGGAATTTTAGAACGGGTAGGCGGAGAATAAGAGGAATGTTTATAAGCAGGTCGTATTTAAGGTTTATGATTAGATTTGCAATACATGGATCTGATCTTGTCTTTGGTTTGAAGGACTTAATTTTAAGCAACAGGTTAATTATTCTGAATATTCAAAGTGACAAGTTTCATGTATGTCGCATTCATATAATTATTTCAAAGTACTTACACACTATTTATCATTTAATGGATTTTCCTAACCATTGTGCACCCCATAATCGTCTGTAATTTTTTTTTTAAAAGATATCTTGGTTTGGTAGATTCCTGTGCTTGCCAATCACACTTAGTTCTGTTAAAATCCGAATTAAATTGGAAGATAATGTTTTGAACTACTCTTCAGAGATTGACATTGAAAAAGTAATGTGCACAATTTTAACTAATTGTAATAAACTTGGGTATACTGAACCCCAAACAAGGGTGACTGTCCAGTCTCGTTATACACTTTTGTGTATCACATTGGAGATGCTTAAGAAAAGACAGAAGTTATGATCCTAGACCAGCGATCTTGTCATAGTTTGGCTAAGGATCAGTGATTTTTTTTTAAAAATAAACGTTAGGTTGAGGGGATTAAATGAGAGAATAAGACCACAAGATTTCAGAGTTTTGGTGAAAAAAAACCTATTTAAAGAGTTATACAATCTACAGTACATAGACCACATTTCTGACACTCAGAATTAAGCATGGGTAATATACTGTGATTGAACACCTCATTGCACCGATCAAATGCAAACAAGACAAATCACATGCAGTTTCCTCAGATTAGTTAGCCCTACTGTCTCACAGCTCCAGGGACATGAATTTGATCGTAGCCTTGGGTAACTGTGTGGAGTTTTCATGTTCTCCCTATGTCTATTTGGGCGTTCACCAGGGTGTCTCATTTCCTCCAGTAGTCCAAAGGATGTGCATGCGAGGTAGACTGGCCATGCTAAATTGTCAGAAAGTGCCCAGGGATGTGCAAGCTAGGTGGGTTAGTCATGGTAGATGCGAGGTTACAGGGATATGGTGGGTCTGGGTGGAATGGTCTTCGAGAGTTGTCACAGACTTGAAGGGCCAAATGGCCTCTTTCTGCATTGTAGGGATTCTGTGATTAATGACACAATGCCATCAAATGTCCTTAGTGATTCCACTTCTTCACTTATTCTGATCTGGCAACTCCCACTCGAGCAGTGCAGTCATGGATTGCCTCACAGATTGCTCTTGTTCTCGGGAGGCGATAGCCTGGTGGTATTATCACTGGACTGTGATTCCAGAGACCCAATTCATGTTCTGGGGACCTGGGTTCGAATCCCACTATGGCAGATGGTGGAATTTGAATTCAGTAAATATCTGGAATTAAGAGTCTAATGATGACCATGTCAGTTGTTGGGGGAAAAAGACCCATCTGGTTCACGAATGTCCTTTGTGGAAGGAAACACTCTGATCTGGCCTACATGTGACTCTTGACCCATTCTTAACTGCCCTCTAGACAATTAGGGATGGGCAATAAATGCTGCGTAGCCAGTGACGTCCTCATCCCATGAATGAATAAAGAAGTTGATCACCCTTCTGGCACGGGCCCGCATTCCCCAGGACTCCAAAAACTGCACTACGTTATTTAGTCACATGCACAGCTCCAACCTTTCTTCAATACATTCCAATAGGAGCCCACAAGATCATCTTGGTGTGTATCATGCTTCGCATTGGCATCAGTGGCAGTGCATTTTGTCCTGCTTTCGGTGATGAGCATGTGTCGTTCACTCTGAAAGAAATAAGCTTACAAATAGTTTTTTTAATAACAACTTAGACTTTTCTGTGATCATTGAAGCCAACAAAATAAGAGGAAGCCTATTTGGCCCATCAAGCCTATTCTACTATTTGACATGATTGTGACTGGTTCTTTTCCAATGCCAAACTCCTGTGATCTCCCCATACCCCTTGTCACCTTCAGTTTCTAAAAATCCATTCTTTTCTTGAATGTGTTCAGTCACTTTGCCTCCACACCCTTTTTGTGGTGGAGAATTCCATAGGTTCACTGCCATCTGAAGAAATTTCTCCTTGCTTCAGTCCAAAATGGTCTAACTAGTGTTCTGAAACCATCATTGGTTCAGGAATCCAGAACAATTAGAGAATGCTATTCCCGTGTACAGTCTGTCCAACCCTCTGAGTTTTACACTACATATTATAGCGCATCTGCCGTGCATTTGCCCACTAATTCAACTTGTTTAAATTACCCTGAAACCTCCCCTTTTTTTCTCTTCATGACTCTAAATCCCACCTAATTTTGCAAACCTAAGTCAGCAAACCTGGCAACAATACACTCAATTCCCTGATCCACATTGTTAATATATACTATGAACAGTAAAGGCTGAAGCATTGATCTCTGTAGTACCCCACTAGTCATTGCCTTCTACTCTGAAAACGACCCATTGTTCTTACTTTGTTTCCTGCCTGCTAACTCTTAATCAGTGAAAGCCTACTACTACCAATTAATTCATCAACCTGAAGTTGTTTTACTAGAATATTTCCTCTGGTTCAACAGAGCAGGATTTCATTATTAGAAATAAGAGATAATAGGAACTGCAGATGCTGGAGAATTCGAGATAACAAGGTGTGGGGCTGGATGAACACAGCAGGCCAAGCAGCATCATAGGAGCAGGAAAGCTTC
>JAHRHZ010000031.1:9411144-9434205 GCA_024137785.1 Ginglymostoma cirratum
CTTCAAGGGTCTAGGCCCAAAACATCAAGCTTTCCTGCTCCTATGATGCTGCTTGGCCTGCTGTGTTCATCCAGCCCCACACCTTTCATTATTAGAACGCAGTTTCTCTTTGTGATCTGGTAGCTATTTTTGAGGGATTGAGATCTTGAATCTTCAGTTTACTGTGATTCTTTCTTAGCCATTTCAAGCTTTTGCAATGGATTATCTTTCACGAGATTATGCTTTTCAATGGAAATAACAACACAATGACATTCCATTTGAACAAAAATAAGGACATTTGTATTCGTAAAGACTCACCAACTCTTCGTACTGAGATACCAAATAGATAGTCATTTTTAATTGCAGTTGTATTCAAGCAGATAGCTGGCAAGTATTCTATCTTTTGTTAGCCTTCTTGACAGGCAGTAGTAGGCTTGAATTTATTATTTTCTGAACAGTTGCGTGCCTCCATTGTTCAAGAATTAAAAGTAGGTCATTATGCAAGCCCAAATCACTCAGTTAAAACTGAAAGTATTGGAAATATTCGGCAGGTCTGGCATCATCTGTCCAGAGAGAAAAACTGAGCGCTTTGTTTTTGTTTCACATGGCCAGCATAAGCAGTCCTTTGGTTTTATTTGTGTGTTTTGGTGTCCAGAGATGCTGATAGGTCTGCCGAGTTTCAAATCTCTAGCATCTTCAGTATTTTGCTTTCATGCAAATCACTTAGCAAAGCACAGAATTCCAATTTATTTTATCCTGAAAGCTCCAAAAAAAAAGTCTAGAGAAAATTCACTTGTTAAAATTGATTTTTGGATATGAACGTCGCTGGTTATGCCAGCTTATGTTACCCTAATTGCCTTGGAAAAGGTGGCGGTGATCTACTCCCTTGGACCACTGCTGTCTCAGGATGGTTAAGGGTTTCCACAGCTATTAGGAAAGAAGATCCGGGAGTTAACTCAGCGACAGTGGAGGAAAGGCAATGCTATTCTGAGTCAGGATGTAGATAGCTTTGAAGAGAACTTTCAGGTGATGGTGTGCCCAAGCATCTCCTCTTTCTTAGGTTTGGAAGGTGCTGTCATTGACAGATTGCTGCAGTGTACTTTATAGATGTTAAGTACTGCTGTTGCTATGTTGATGGTGGAGTGAGTGAATGTTGAAAGTGGTGAAGGGGAATTCAGTCAAATGGGCTGCTTTGTTCTGGGTGCTGTTGACCTTCTTGAGTTTTGTTGGATCTGTGCCTGTCCAGATAGGTAGAGCATTTCTTCACACTTGTGCTTTGTTGGACAGACTTTGAGAGACAGGAGGTGAGTTAATTGCCAGATAATTTCTAGCTTTTGATCAGCCGTAATAGCCATTGTATTTATATGGCTGGTCCATTTCTGATTCTGTCAGTGGTAGCCCCCAGGATTTTATTAGTGGAGGGTTCAGCGATGATACTGTCACTGAATATCATGAGGCGGCAGTTAGATTGTTTTATTCGAGATGGTCATTGCCTGACGTTGGTGTGGCCAGTGTTCCCACTTAATCAACTCAGGTTTGAATGTTGAACAAGTCCTGTTATATTTGGACATGGACTGCTTTAGTATCTGAGGAGTTAAAAATGAAAATGTGTGAATTTCAGTGTACTCTACACTGTGGTTTCCTTGACTGTTGGTTTGAAGTTCCAGTTTACTAATCAAATACTTCTGTTGTTCCTGGTGAGAAAGAAATTGCCTGAGAGGAAAAGCCATTTAGCTGAAGGCTGTTGTGGAATCGTAGGAATTTATCTAACAATGGATTGCTGGATCTTACACGTGTGTGTGGTAGGTCCACAGATCACTTAGAGGGACTTGTGCATCAATCACAAAAAGTTCAATGGGTAAAATAAAAACAGAAAGTAGAAGCAAGAGTAGCTCATAAGGCCTTTCGAGCTTTCTTTGCCATTCAGTGTAATCATGACTGATGATTGCAGCTTTCACCCCATGCCTTTTGGTCAGTATAGCCCAAAAAACTATATCTACCTCCTTGAAAGCATTCATTATTTTGACCTCAGCTGCTTTCTGTGGCAGAGAATTCGACAGGTTCACCACTCACATTTCACCTTACCTCAGTCCAAAAAGGCCTACCCCATATTCTTATACTATAACCTTGGTTCTGGACTTCCTGGTCATCAGAAACATCTTTCCTGTGTTTACCCTGTCTAGACCTTTTAGAATTTTATAGGTTTCTATAAATCACTCCCTCATTCTTCTAAATTTTGGTGAATATATTCCCAACCAATTCAGGTCTCTCTTCATACATCAGTATTGCCACGCTAGGAATCAGCCTGGTAAACCTTTTGCACTCGCTCCATAACCGGAATGTCCTTCCTCAGATGATAAGATCAAAATTATACACACCACTCCAGGTATGGTCTCATCAAGGCTCTGTACGATTGCAGCAAGACTTCACTGCTTGCTGTACCTATTTGCTTGCTTTCCTGTTTTTGCTACCAAAGTAGATAACCTCGCATTTATCCACATATTTTATTTGCCATGTATTTTTCCACTCACTGAACTTGTCTAAATCACACTGAAGCATCTCTGCATCATCCTCACAGCTCACACTCCTCTCAAGCTTTGTGTCACTTGCAGATTTGAATATGTTGCTTTTAGTTCCTTCCTCTAAGTGATTTATGTATATTGTGAATGGCTGGGGTCAAAGCACTGATCCCTGTGGTACTCCACTGATCATTCAGAAATTGACCTATTTATTCGTGCTGTTTGTTTCCTGTCTGCCAGACAGTTCTGTGACCATTTCAGAGCCATGTCACAAGGATGACAAAAGGAATATTGACCTTTATTTCAAAGGGAATGGAGTATAAAAATATGGAGATCATTGCTCAAATTGTACAAGGTACTAGTCAGACCACAGTTGGAATACTATGAACAGTTTTTGCACCTTGTCTAAGCTTAAATGCTCTTGGCAGCAATTCAGAGAAGGTGCATCAAATTGATTCCAGGTGTGAAGGGCCTGTTTGAGTAGTTTGTGCCTCCATTGGAGTTTAGAAGAATTTGAAACTTGACTACAGGGTAGATATTGAGAGGTTGTTCCCTCTTGTGGAAGAGTTTAGGACCAGAGGGCACAATCTCAGAATTAGGGGTTGCACCTAAAGGCAGATGAGGAATTTCTTCTCCGAGGGTGGTGAATCTTTAAAATTCTTTACCCTGAAGAGGCTGGGACATCAGATATATTCAAGGCTGAGATTGATTCCCTTAATGATTAGAAATCAAAGGTGATGCATATAAGGCAAGAAAGTGGTGGGCGGTTAACAAATTATCCATAATCTCATTGATTTTAGAGCAGTCTTGATTGGCCTGATTCTACTTCTGCATCTTACAGCGTTCAAAGTGGTCATTGAGTTTGGCAGCAAGATATTGCACAGCTTGAAGTCTCACATTTTAAATGTTAGAATGAATAAAAAATGGAAAAAATAAAGCTGCTTCTATTTCTGAGTCTACTTGCTGGGGGACTCCATACACATTGTCTGTATTCGATAGATGCACTGTTCTTTTACACTGAAATACGTCAGCTGTACCACTAAGCTGAGTGTGTAACTCTTGACCTACTTGAACAGAGTAATTGGGTTTGAATGACAGCACAATCCAATCTGAGCCTCAGTGCTGCTACATTTTTCAAATGTGTATCGATTTTAGTGTGAGTAACTTTAAGAAGAAAGGGAAACATACTCGTGATTTTTCATTTGAATAAGAAGATCATGACTCTTCACGTTTTTTAAATAGCTTGTTTATGGGCTTATGATTAGGTCAAAAGGGAAACATGATTCTTAGTTTAGCACTTAGTCTTGTCAGAACCAGCTTTCAGACTTTTTTCTTTTATCATGCCATTGAAGATCTAATTGTGGATATTTTTATGGAAAATTCTCTTAATTCTTATTGTAGAATCCGTTGAATGATCAAAAATATTGCAATTGAATGACCATCTTTGTTTAAAATGGAAGGAGAACGTTCTTTTAGTTTTATTCTAAAATATGTTGCCCAGAATGGTTCCCATATAGGTATTTGAAAAATTATAGTAGTTGTTCATCCCTTGTGCATTGTCACAAGTGTCATATGTAAGAGTCATGGATCAGTGTGAAAGTATAGGTTGCTCGTTTCCAGTCACCGAATCATCTCTCAGATATGTTAACTAAAATTTCTGTAGTGTTGTTCAGAGAAGAAATTGACAGTTTTCAAGTTGGACAAGGGGAACATCTCCCATTCTGTTAGAAACTATGATAATTTGTGGCTAAAGAAATATCTTGGCTGGAATATTCCAGTTTGGTTGGCAGGAAAGCCAATCCTATGAATTTCTAAGCTACTCTCCAGTAAAGGAAAAAGTAAACGACCTGCACACTTCCCCTGACTGATCAAAGAAGACACACAGACATTATTTCAAAAAATACACGGCATAGTCTTCTCTAATAAAAAGTCCATTATCTCAAGAAATCATCGCATAAAAGTTCTGTTTATTACTGCTTGCATCTTGAAAAGTTTGACACTCTCACTGGCTGGTTTGTAAAGTTCTGTGATTTTTGGGATCAAAGTCATGTATGTACTAAGACAGTATTTGAGTATGGCTGAAGAAAGACAATTTAGCCAAAGTTTTTCCTTTTGCACTTGATTTGTGAGAGAGGGGAAAATCGCATTTATACTGCTTAAGATGAGCGTTCTAGTTTGTTGGCAAGTGAACTCTGAGAAGAGTATTGTCCTTTCTCAGCAATATTGAAGATCTTTGCTCCCAGACAACTGTAGTCCAACTATTTGTTCAGTTTAATAACAGTAATTGCAATGACAGTTAATTCTGTTGATATTACATCAGATTCCAGTGTACATAGGGGAGAATGTTGCGTAATGAGTATTAGAGTACATAGGGAAGGATGAGTAACCACAATACAAATTTAAAACATTTGGAAAGTGAACCAGAGACTGGATGAAGACAAACATTTTGTATTGAGTGACGATGATCTGGAATGCACAGCCTGTGAGTGTGGCGCTCTCAGATTCAATCATGCCTTTCAAAGGGTATTTCTTAATTAGCTGTTGGGATCTGATTTGCAATGTTTTGGAAAAAAGGCAGGGTGAGTGGGCCAAGATGCATTTCTTTCACAGAGAACTGATGTGAATGCAGTTGGCTGAATGGTCTCCTTTATGGCTTTTTCTATTATTGTATTAACAACAGCTGAATGAAGTTGTCCTGTGAAAATGCTTTAAGATGAGGGCTTTAGGACAAATGCACTCCAGACTACTCTCAATATTGTCATCAAAGTATCAGTTCTCAAGAAAAATCTTTTGCACAAATAATTCATCATCAAATATTAAAGTGTTTGTTATCCCACTTTTGAGTTCAGTCTTCCAATGTCCTGTCTCCACATGCGAAGCTACTTTCGTTCCTCACTCAGCAAACAGTTGTGGTCTTTTTGTGTTTAGCATCTTTCTTATATCAACATATCTTTCTACTACCAACTGTGTTCAGAAGAGCTCATCCTGAACAGAATGTGGATGGTTATATTCAAAAAATGATGACAGTACTAAATGTATTTTGTTCTGTCTCCTAGATATTTCTGATGAATCAGACTAACATTAACAAACAGATTTTGTAAGTTTTCTTTATTCATTCATGGGATGTGGGCATTGCTGGCTGGCCAGCATATATTGCCTGTCCCTAGTTGCCCTTAAGAAGGTGGTGGTGCGCTGCTTTCTTGAACCACTGCAGACCATGTACTGTAGGTTGACCCATAATGCTGTTAGGGAATTCCAGGATTTTGACTTGGTGACTGTGAAGGAACAGTGATATAGTTCCATGTCAGGATGGTGAGTGGCTTGGAGTGGAACTTGGTAGTGGAGGCGGTGATGTTCCCAGGTATCTGCTGTCCTTCCAGATGGAAGTGATCATGGGCTTGAAAGGTGCTGTCTGAGGATCTTGGGATTTCTACAGTGCATCTTGTAGATGACATACCCTGCTGTTACTGAGCATCGATAGTGGAGGGAGTGGATGTTTGTGGATGTAGAGCCAGTGAAGCACGTGGGTGCGGAGCCAATCAAGCAAACATCTTTGTCTAGTCGTTTCTTGAATGTTGGAGCTGTACCCATCCAGGCAGGTGGTAGGGAATATTCCGTCACATTCCTGATTCGTACTTTGTAGATGGTGGACAGGTTTTCAGGAGTCAGCAGGTGATTACTTACTGCAGTATACCTGGCCTCTGACCTGCTGTTGTAGCCACTGTGTTTATGCAGCAACTCCATTTGATTTTTCTGGTCAATAGTAACCCCAAAGATGTTGGCAGTGGAGAATTCAGTGATGATGACACCATTTTATGTCAAGGGGCGGTATTTAGTTTGTTGAGATGTCATTGTTTAGCATTTGTGTGGCACAGATGTTACTTGTCAGCACAGGTCTGGATATCGTCCAGAGCTTGTTGCATTTGAACATGGATTGCATCAGTATCTTAGGAGTCATGAATGGTGCTAAACATTGTGCAATCATCAGCAGTCATCCCCACTTCTCACCTTACGATGGAGGGAAGGTCACTGAAGCAGCTGAAGATGCTTAGACCTAGCACACTACCCTGAGGAACTCCTGCAGGGATCTCCTGGCACTAAGATGACTGACCCCCAACAACCACAACCATCTTCCCTATGTGCCAGGTATGACTCGAGCCAGCAGAGAGTTTGCCCCTCATCGCCATTGATTACAGTTTTGCTCAGGCTCCTTGATGGTGCACTCAGTTGAATGCAGCCTTGATATTAAGGGCTGTTACTCTCACCTCATCTCTGGAACTTGGCTTTTTTGTCCATGTTTGAACCAAGGCTGTCATGAGGTCAGGAGCTGGTGGAATCCTAAGTGAGCAGGTTATTGCTGAGCAAGTGGTGCTTGATAGCATTGTTGATGACACCTTCCATCACTCTGCCAGTTTCATTTTCTGTGCCTAAGTTGATGCCAGGTGGTCCACCTGGTTTTGTTTCTTTATTGAGACTACATAGTGTTTGAGTGGCTTGCTAGGCCATTTCAGAGGGCATTTGAGAGTCAACCACATTGCTTTGGAGTCTGGAGTTACATATACGCCTGACCAGGTAAGGATGGCAGGTTTCCTTGTCTGAAGGACATTAGTGAACCACATGGGTTTTCTGACAGTGGTCCTCAGTAAAATGTTAATTCTAGATGTGTTTTAAATTGAATTCAAGTTCCACCTTCTGTCATGGTGGGATTTGAACCCAGGTCCCCAGAACATTAATAGCTTATTAACAGTGGGTTTAAAAATAGATGAATATCTAGCCAAACTACCACTAGGCAGTCACCTTCTTGTTAGTTCCGTGTTTAGTATTGGTGTAATTGTTTTAGGAGCAGATGGTGTGGATTTATATTTCAAGGTGGAAAAGTTAGATGTTTTAACCCTGCAAATTGCACAGTAACGAAGTATGAGTGTATTATACTGAACGTAATAGCCCATTTGGATAGCAAAATAGCTCTATTATAATACTGAATGAGAAATTTTATAGACATGTTCAGTATTAGAACATTAGTATCCCATCGGATAATTTCAGTCTTGTTTTCCCACAAATAAGTTAGTGAATGATTTTACTTAACATACTTCTTTGTGTTTATTCTTCAGGAAATCAAAGTGGAACTGCAGCACATACTCCCTTAATGAGTGTACAGCCACCAAGCCCTGGTCTGTTGGGTGCACGACCTGGTTTAATACCACTACAGCGGCCCCCTGGAGTTCCACCACCTCATCTGCAAAGGTTTCCCGTTGCTCCACCACGTCCCCTGCTACCACATTTGTTACATAGGGGCCCACCACCTCCAGGGCCAGGAGGGTATGGAGTGCCTCCACCTCATGCCATGCGTGGTCCCTTTCCACCCCAGAATGTTTTTGGTCGCCCTGGTGTGGCTGAGGATAGGGATGGAAGGCAATTTAGGAATGACAGACATGGATTTCCTCCAGGAAGGGATCGAGACCAGGATCAACGCTTTGGCAGATCCGATTTCAGAAATCGCCCTTTTGGTGGAAACCGAAATGAAAATGATCGTTATGGAAATCGTCATGAAGATAGGGATCATGATCGTCATAGTGGTGGACGTGAAAGAAGGGAATGGGGGAGAAGAAGCTCTGAACGGGAGAGACACAGAGACTCAGAAGAAAGGAATAGGCGATCAAGTGGACATAGGGATCGTGATTCACGAGACAAAGAATCTCGCAGGGATAGAGATATGGATCAACGTGGAAAGGAAAAGCCTGAAGAAACTGATCAGGGCAGTGAAAAGCACCACAAATCTAATGGCGACACACAAGAAGAAATAATGAAACAGTCAGATGTGATCCCAGTTCCCGAATCTGCTAAAGGAGAATCTGATTCACCGAGCATGAATTTGAAAGCTGCAGGAATGGTGGGATTGGAGCCTACCTCAAGTAATCAACTTGATACAAAAGATTCAGGTGCATCTGATGAGGCTCAGTGATAGAAACTAATTGTAATAAACACATGATGTGGTAGTAATTGATGTATACACCACATTATTGTGCTATGAAGCTTTAGAGTTGTATAAAAAAATGATGTATAAAGTATTGCTTCTGCTTTCCCACAGTCCTGTCTAGTTTTAAAGTTTTAAGCAAATCGTTTGCTTTCCCCAGTATTCAAAATGACATACGATTTACTTCGAAGGCTGAACACCCAATGACCAGGGAAGAAGAAAATCAAATTTTTGCTGTACGTTTTTAAAACTTTGACATAAGGTAGAAGTGCTTTCTATTCTTTTTTAATTTAAAAAGATAACAAGCGGTGAAAGCTCCTCCAAAAGTTGAGCTTAGGGATTTGTTTTTAATAAACTCTATTTTCTTAACAAACTTTAGAGCGTGTGATATTCTTCCTCGGACTTGTGGAGAAAAGAATGTCATGGGATGGAAGAATAAGGCTGTGAAACACCCTAAAGTTTGATATTTTCTATATGGGAAGCAAGTCTAAATTAGACTCTCATTAGTATGCATTCTTTTAAAAAAAAATTGAAATTGTTTTTGAACAACCAACCAGAACCCGAAACAGATTGCTTTGCAAAGTGTATTATAAAAATATTAGTGTATTTCACTGGTGATGTATAGAAAACTTATAAAGTTGCCCACTGAAGATCAGGAAACAAATGGTCTGAACAGTACTTTGTTTTAGAATGTTTCTTGAAAGTTTATTTGTTCTTTTCCCTTAAATACAGACTGTTTCTTAAAAGTAACAGTTTTCCTGTTTTCTTCTGTTTTGGATGCTAATGTAGTTGTAAAAAAAGTATCACATGTTGACTGTTCTAACAATAGATATCAATATTAACAGCTGGGTTAATGAATGTTGTTTAGATTTAATATATGGCTGTGTAACTTGTTTTAACCATAAAAAAATCATGGAAATTATTCACCCACTTGTTTATACAAAATAGCATTATGCCTCATTCAAAGTTTCATGTTATTTCCACCTAATCTCAGGACGTTCCAAAGAGTAAGATCTTGCATAGATTCTGCAGTTGATTTTGTTTAAATTGTTAATGCTCCATTCAAAGTAGGAAAATAAGTGGTCTTTTTCTAAATGAAATGCATTTTAGATAAGCAATTTACTTTTAGTAGATTTAAGCATGTGCTCATGTAGTGGAATATGTGAATGATAACGGGTTTAGGTCTTCATGCTTATTTTGAACATGATGTTGGAAAATGGGAATTTCAGTGCTTCACATCCAGTAAGCATAAATTTTAGCTACCTCACGATGAAAATCCATGACAACTTGGTACCTTGGAGGTTGGTATTACACTATTTCACTCACTTGCAGAATGTTATCTTGGGAAAAAAACTTGTCCATTTTCTACTGTTATTAGCAGATTTTTCTTTTTGTTGATTTTGCACATGCTTATCGTGTGTGATATTACTGTTGAGTTGGAAACTCCTTTCAAGGGACTCACTACTATCATTGCATTAAGATACAGAACAATGATCAGTCTGCTTTGCTCCATTCACAGAGGAGTATTTCTACTGTTTGCTATTTATAATGAAATACATTTGCAAAAAATAAGGAACAGTAGGAAATTGTGACATTCCTTTTGTTCCAGTCTCAAACATCACATTTGTTCATGTTGGAATTCACGTTGGAATTTGACCATTGGTACTCCTGCTTCTAAGTTAAGGTTGTGGGTTGAGGCACCACTTCGGCTCATGAGAATCTAATCTATATAGTCACTTTCACTGCAGTATTGAGTGCTGGCTAGGGATCAGACTTGGTGTACTGTACTGGCCATCAGTTTTGTGGCAACCTCCACCACCAAAAATGGATTGTAATCCATGTACAACTTGGCTCTCATGTTTCAAAACAGCCTCCGTAATTTATTTTAAATTACTTTGGGAGCTCTCAAATATGAACAACAATGTATGAACGCAAGTTCTATTAGGCATAGTGTGACATCTAACTGAGACTGTTAGGAGTATGTTTGGTTCCATGTCTACGCACTACTCAAGGTAATTACAAGCCAACATCTTCGAAAGTGTAATTTTCCTTTGGCAGAGATAAAAGGTTGGTATTGACCTAATGGGTTATGCACTCCCAGCAGTGGTTTGTTGTTACATGGAAAATAGACATAACATGAATTTTCTGAACATGAATTTTCATGTTTGGTCATGGTTTGTAATCTTAGTTCTAAATTTTGCAGGTTTTATTCAACACTATTTCTCGTGATTTTGAAGTCTTACATTGTCACTTCCAAAACGTTTTTGTGACTTTGTGTGATTTGCATTCTGTGTTTTGGGTTTATTAGAAGGTCTTTGCATGATTTACGATTGTATAAGATAGGATATGTAATGCAAAAAAAAATTTGCAATCATGAGTGTTGCAAAATCAGGTCCAACTTGAATTTGAATTGGAGAACATCAGAGACCAACTTCTGCAACAGATCATTCTGTTCATAGACTTCAAATCTAGCCATGGCTTATTCAAACATGTTCAGGAGACATGGTTACAGATAAGCAATGAGATGCTCCCAGGTTCAATTTAGTCTGAAGCATCCTGAACAAAGTTTATCTCTGTAGCTGAGTCCACTGTCCAGTGAGTAATCCTAAGTATAATCTATCGTATATTTTGATCCTTTGTCAAAATAGTAGTTCAAGACTTCCATGGATTCCCCTTTTAATTCCCTTTCCATTTTGATCGAGTTGATATTTGTCCTCCGACTTATAACCTTATGTCTGTACTTCCAAACCAATCCTCCTCAATTTTTAATCAAGCATCCCTTTCATTGCTGTTTTATACTTTGTGGATATCACTGCCTCGGTCAATATTTATTGAATTGGGGTGGTGATTTTGGCCCTCCTTTAAACTGCTACAAAGATTGGGCTTAGTCAGCCACATCTGACATTAAAAACCAACCATAGAATGGGAATGGAGTCACAGCAGCAGTCATGGTACATAGCAGTCGTAAGAACATGTGTTTTTTAAAAAAAGGGTCCTGCAGCAGGAATTGAGAGAATTACGTGGTAGATTAAAGGGGAAGGCTACTAGGATTGTCATCTCCAGATTACGTCCAGTGCCACATGCTACTGAGTGTAGGAATAGTGACAGTATAGGAAAATAGCTCAGTTAAGCACATGGCTAAAGGGATGATGTAGGACTTTAGATTCTTGGGTCAATGAGACAACTTCTGGGGTAGGTGTGACCTGTACAAGCTGGATGGATGCACTCGACCGGAATGGGTCCGGTATTCTTGCTGGGAGGTTTTAAGCTGATATGGCAGGAGGAGGAGGAGGCAGAGTAGATTTGAAGGCGGGAGCAAGGTTCAGTCAGATGTAAAAGGAATGCTAGAATGCTGGGGCATTGCATTATTCGGGAAACCATAAGGGAGTACATCCTTGAAAACTCCTTAAATGAGACCATCTTGGTATAACTTGAAAATAAAAAGGCCAGTACCTTATTGGGATTTATACTGTAGGTCTCCCAACATTTGAAAGAATTAGAGGAGCAGATGTGTAAGCAAATCAGAGAAGGGTGTGAGACAAACAAAGTGATAGTTGTAGGGGACTTCAACTTTGCTAATATTAACTGGGATTGCCTTAGTGTAAAAGGATTAGATGGGGTGGAATTTGTCCCAATATGTAGATAATTGTGCTGGACCTAATCCTAGGGAATGAAGTTGGTCAAGTGATTGAAGTTACAGTAGACTAGCATGTTTGGCATAATGATCATAATACATTTCAAAGTTATTATGCAAAGGGCAGAAGTTAGTGCAGAAACGTCTAAATTGGGGAAGGCTAATTTCAACATCATTTGACAGGATCTGGCAAACATACACTGGGCGCAGCTACTTGCAGGTAAGTCTACATATGGAAAGTTGGGGTCTTTTGAAAGTGGTATCGTGAGAATTTAGGACCAATATGCCCCTCTTAAAGCTGAGTGCAGCAAGTCCAAGGAATCTTAAATGTCTAGAGTTTTATAAAGAATAAGAAGGAAGCACGTGTTCAGTATAGTACATTAAAAACAGGGGAGGCCCTTCAAAAGTTTGGACAGTGCAGGAAATTGCTTGAGGAAATTAGGAGAACAGGGTCGTGCAGTTGATATGGTTTATAAGGCCTTTGGACACATGGGAGACTGGTCCAAAAGGTAGAGTCCATGGCATCTGAGGCAAGTTGAAAACTGAATCCAAAATTGTTTTACAATTAGGAGGCAAAATTAATGTGAAGAGTTGTTTTTGAAAATTGGAAGCCTGAGCCCAGCAGTATACCACAGGGTGAAGAAGGAACAAAGGATGCTTGCCTTTGTTTGCTAGGGCATAAAATATAGGAGCGAGTGTTGTTACAACTTTATAAGATATTGGTTGGGCCACATGGAATACTATGTGCAGTTCTGTTTGCCACACTATTGGAAGGATATGATTGCACTGGAGAGATTGCAGCAGAGATTCACTAGAATGTTGCCTGGCAAGAAAACTCTGTTAAGAGGAGAGACTGGATAGGCTAAGTTTGTTTTCTTTCGAGCAGAGGAGACTGAGGGAATGTGGTCACAGGTGTATAAAATTATGAGGAGCATAGAATAGATTGTGAGAATCCTTTCCCATGGCAGATGAATTGAAGACCAGAGGGCAAAAGTTTAGAGTTAGGAGTACATGGTTTAGAGATCAGGAGATGAGTTTCCTTCATGCAGTAAGTGGTAAATATGTGGAACATAATGCCTGAGAAACTGTAGAAACAAGTATTCTAGCAACATTAAAGCAGCATCTAGATGATTGTTTAAAATGCTGAAGTATAGTAGGCTGTGGAACAAGTGCAAGTAAATGGGATTTGCATAGGTTGGTGTTTTCTGGCATAGATTTGGTGGACTGAAAGGCCTGTTTCTATCCTCTGAGACTGATCAGACCAATATTTTCTGTTGTAAAGGATATTAATGAAGTAAATCAGTTTTTAACAATTCAACAACTTTATGATTACTGAACTAATTTGTAAACTGCCACAACCTTGGGCAGCTGTCCGTGTGGAGTTTGCACATTCTCCCCGTGTCTGCGTGGGTTTCCTCCGGGTGCTTTGGTTTCCTCCCATAGTCCAAAGATGTGCAGGCTAGGTGGACTGGCCACGATAAATTGCCCATAGTGTTCAGGGGTGTGTGGATTAGGTGGGTTATGAGGAATGGGTCTGGGTGGGATGCTGTGAGGGGCAGTGTGGACTTGTTGGGCTGAAAGGCCTGTTTCCACACTGTGGGGATTCTATGATTAACGAGCTTAGATCTGTTTCATGGATTATTAGTCCAGTAATATGACAGCTAACCTATGATACCCTAGAAGAAATGGTAAAAGTTGTTGTACATGCCAAGTTCTCATCTCATTATCATCAAATCAGGCCTTCTGTATTTTGGGTGTTATATCTATCTTGCATCTACAAGATGAGAGCATTTTTGGTACGCTGTTCATTTTCTGTAAACTAATGCTTTGTTCCTTATTTGCTGTGTTTATATCCCAAGCAAGTTGATCACTCCTCACACTTAAGATTACTGTTTCTGCTTTAAAAAAATTATAGAAATTACTTAATTATCCTCATTTTGAAAGCTCTGTGTACATCCATGATTGTCAGTACAGTTTCACACAACATGAAATTGTTATGTAACCATGCACTCAAGCTTGAGCACATGGATTTCTTTTATTGCTCATGACATGTTAAAGTCATTGAATACACACAAACAGTTACAGATATTATCCTTTTACTAAAGCTACGCCTGTGGACTCAAATTGAAGATTTATCCACTAAACAACAGTATACTTCTCTTCCCACAAAGCACCCATTTTTAATTGTTTTGACACCTCACGCTAATATCATATTAAAATAAATTTTAACTGTTGCAGTTAGAATGCCAGCTGATTGATTTATTTTTTAAAAGCATTTATGGAAATTTTTTTGTCTTCATGACAGTAATTGTATAAAACTGTTTAATGGGCTTCAATCTTGTGGGCAAATATTTGAGGATTTTTATCTTAAACACTTTACTAGAAGTACAACTCGAATACCTAATTCAAAATTTAGTCAAAGTTCTTAGTCTCCATTTTGGCAGGGTGCATGCTTAAAATTTTGTCTGCTCCCATTCCTGAATTTAAAAAGGTCTTATCCCGTTGATGTGCAAGCACAACTCTTGTGGGTGTAAAAAGAACAAACTGGATTGAGAGATGGGAACAAAGATTGGGATTGAATGATGCTCTCTCAAAAACTTCAAAAACCTAATCCTATTTAGAATTTGAAATGGAACTTACCCACATCTTCTAATCATATTTTGTAACTCAGCCATTTTTTGCTGAAGAGCTTCATCCAGTATACAGCTATGAAAGTGTATCAGGGTCTAGGCCCGAAATGTCAAGTTTTCCTGCTTCAATGATGCTGCTTGACCTGCTGTGTTCTTCCAGCCCCATGCTTGTTAGCTATGAAAGTGTTGCGTTTTTCCATATCACGTCCTCAACCAGGAGAATCAGGCTGTTTGTTTCCACATACATGATATTCCATGACTTTGCCGCTGTCTGAGCTTAACTACTGTAATGCACTTTATACTGCTAGACTTGACTACTCTAGCATAGCTCTTGACCTCCCGTATTCTGTCTTCTGTAAACTTGAGATATTCACACATGCTTGAGTTAAATTACATTGTGTCATTCATTTACTGCATATGCATCAAAAATAACTGAGAACAGTTAGATAACCATGTGTTCTAGTACAGTAGAAAAAATGGGATGCATCTCTGAAACTGAATTAAAAGCATTGAATGCCAAGAGAGCACCTGTCCATTGGAGACGGTTATTAAATAACGTTTGTGTTGTTTGGATGTTGCTAGTTTGAACCTGGGGATTTTCTAGGAATTGCAGCATGTGGGTGTGGACTGCCTTAGTAAATGATGAGTTGTAAAAAGATCAGAACTATCAGCAGCTGTTACAGCATGTGCTTGCTGTGACATACATTGGCTCCCAATTGATACCTTGACTTTAAAATTCTTACCTGTTTACAAATCCTGCTTTGCCTGATTTGTAATTTTCTTTAGTACAATAACCTTCTAAATTTCTTGAAGGCCTCTAATTGGGAGTGCACAAAAGGCTAAAATTATTATTATTTCACCATTGGTGGCTATAGCCTTAATTGCCTCGGCACCTACTTCACCTCCAGGAATTCCTCTCCTGTATTTCTCTGCTGCTTCACTTTCATTTCTTCTAAAAACCGACCTCATCACACAACAGTTTAGTCATCTGATCTCTGTGGTTTGGTGTCATTCTTGTTTTTATAATGCTCCTTTAAAGTGTCTTGGGACTTAATATTATCTTGGAAGCATTATATACCTATTGCTGAATGAACAAGAACTCTTCTCTGATTACAGTTGCCTGGTAAGAAAAATATTGCAGCTTGAAATAGGATTATGTACGATTTGATTACTCAGCATCTTTTGTGTTTCTGACTTCATTCTTCCTCACTACCCTGGCACATGCTGATGTGATTTGCTGCAGTGAAAAAACTCTTGGATAAGGAAAAGACCCAAAAGAGCTGTGGGTGTTGGAAAATCTCAGCAGGTCTGGTGTAGAGAAATCAGAGTTAATACTTTGGATCCAATGATGCTGCTTCAGAACTTTTAACAAAAACGTTAATTGATTTCTCTCCACAGGTGCTACCAGACTTGCTGAGATTTTCCAGCAATTTCTGTTTTTGTCTTGGATTAGGAAATTTGGCGATTTACAGGATTAACTGCTTTGCGCTTAGTGAGTGGTGGAATATATGAGAATGTCTTGAATTATTTTTGGATGGAAATTTGTTGCTTTGGATTTTTATAAATGAAATACTGTATTGAACTTGTGAAATTGCATAACTTTGGAAAATTCTCTTTCACGATTAAATACATATTAACTCCACTTAAGTTGAGCTTGACCAGATCCAGGTTATCTGTATTTCTGTCTTGGCTCAGTTCATAGCTTGTCGGTTGATTTGAGTTTGTAGTTTTCTCAACTTGAAGGTTGTAGGTTCAAGTCACACCCTAAGACCTGAGCACTGCAATGAAGGCTCGCGCTGCACAATTAGAGGTGCTATATTATGGTTGATGCATTAAATGGAAGCACACCCTGCCCTCTGAGGTAGAGGTTGAGACATTTTGAACAGTTGTGTTTGTGTCATGCAAAAATTAACTGCTAGATCTCCTATATGACAGCTGTGGTACTTAAGTCCTGCATTGGCTTTGGGATGACTTTTGGTCATGAAAAGTATTATCTAAATGAATTTTTTTATGTGGAACCTTTTGTGTTTTACATCCATTTGCCACAGATTCCATGGCATACGGATGTCGTTAATGACTAGCAGTATCAAATCACGATCCAAACTTTTAAAATGACTGCAAAAATGCGAAAACCGAGTAGGGCACAATTTGTTTTCTCGTAGTCCAGTGGGAACGTAAAACAAGCGCAAGATTGACAAGAATAATGGTCTCAAATAATTTTCTTAAGTCACCTGCCCACTTTATAATTCTTTGAGAAATATAGTGTCATTCAAGGAGAATTATTATGAAAAATCATCTGTTTCAGAGCAGTAACATGGCCATATACTAGAGATGTATACCTTTTAAATGTCAGAAGTCACATGACACCAAGTTATCATCCAACAGGTTTATTTGAAATGACAAGCTTTTGAAGCACTGCTGCTTTTGTCAGATGAAAGCTTAAATGGTTTGCTTTGTGGTACTACAAAACCTTTGCAGATGAGTCCAAAAGATTCAGCATGAAGGACTGCAGGGTCCTGGAAGTTCCCCAGAGTTAACCAGTTATTGGTTCACACTTAAATTAACAGTTCAGTGCAGTTCTTCGAGTGTTGTAGTTGCTCTCTACAATGAGATGTTCAGTTAAGACCTGTGTGTACTTTCAGATATACGTTGTCAAAAAACAAAGAAATTCTGGCATTCATCGTTAGATCTTTGTAGTTTCTAATTACCTGTTTCTAAACACCTCTGGAGCAGGTGGGACTTATAACCAGGCCTTCTAATTCAAAGATGGGGTCAGTATCACAACACCACAAGAGCCTTTCGCATATGTCCTCAGAATGTTTGCACAAATTGTTTTGTAGGAAATGTGGCAGCCAATGAGTGATGACTTCAAAAAAATGTTATCCATGGGATATTTTGAGGTTATTATAATACACAAAGTCTTTCTACTGGGAACTACGTTTCAGAAATATGCATACCTGATTAATCAGCATGGAGAAACTTGGATCTGGTAGCATCTTTGGAGGAAAAAATGTTGACCCTGCATCAGAATTGAAAGCAATTGGAAATGGTATTTAAGCAGATTATTGAGGGAAGGGATAAAGGGGGAGATGAATGTTGAATAGATGGAGACTGTAGTGGTTGGAGGGCAGGGGGGAGGAAAAAGCAGATAATGGGATTCCTCCTGAAGATCTGGGTGTGATAATTTTGGGTGCCAACAGGAAGTGTGAATGGTTGAAAAATGGGTTGCTTCTACTGGGAATGACCCATGCAGAACAGGACATGGGGAATCTAGTTAATGAACAAGGAGGAAGGCTCTGAAATGGTTGAATTCTATGTTGAGCCCTGAAGGCTCAAAGTCTCCAAGCAGATTAAGTGGTGTTCCTCCAACTTTCATTGAGCTTCACTGGAGCACTGAAGTACAACTGAGATAGAAATGCTGGCACGGAAATACACTGGTGTATTGAAGTGGCAAGCAACTGGAAACTTTGATCACTTTTACAGGTGGAGCAGAGGTGCACAGGGTCACCAAGTCTGCGTTTTGTCACACCATTCAGCACATTTACTGCACTCCTTTGGCTGCTTCCACTTTCTCTCAGTACTGTCTCCATCTGTTCTACTCATTTTTCTTTCCCCTCCCTTTTCACCACCATGTCCCACATGCTTTCAATTCTGATGAACTGGACTTCAAACATTTAACTGTTTTTCTCGCCACAAATGCTGCCATCACTGCTGCATTTAAAAATATTAAATGATGACCCTGCGTCGTCCTCCCTTCTGAAGATGAGTGCCAAAGTCACTAAAAAAGTTCAACTTTTCAAGACTAAGCTGCCTACTTGACTGGTATCCCATCCACCATGTTTGCTTTCTACCACTATATATGTACCATCCACACACTGTACTGCAACAACTCACCAATGCTCTTTCAACATCACCTTCCAAATCCAGAATCTCTACTGCATAGAAGGGGAAGGGCTGCAAGTGTGTGGGAACATAATCACTTGGAAGATCCCTGACAAGTAGATTTGCCAAAATCACTTCCTTGGTATTGGTAAAATTGTAGCAATAATGCCAGGATTATGACACATTCGATGGAAACCTATTGGGGAAAAAAAGGGAAGAGACCCAGATGTCTGATATCCAAAAAGGTTTAATGCACTAAATTAATCGTTGTCTTATTTGGGGATAAACTGTAAATTTATAAAAAAGCAAGCTATTGACACAGCAAATCATGAAACAAGCTTGCAAGAAAACAGTAAAGCATACTGAAATCTATGATCTTCACCACCTCGGGTTTTCAGCTAAAGTAGAGATATCAAAATTAGTTGTTTCAAAGAAAGTTAACAGGCCTGGATGACCTCAAGGACCATAATTTCCTCATGCCAAATCTCCTGTTTAAACCTTACAGTTCACTTGTGCCTAACAACTCCAGCCAAGCAAATCCAAATATGCAGACTGTAGGACTATGTTAATGTGTCCATTAGCAATTAATGCCAGCATATTTCAAAGTAGATTTCATATAGATCACAGGGGTGGGGCCTGAAAGATGATAAACTTGAATAGTAATATGCTTTTGTAATATTATCTATTGAAATTGCTGACTTGCTACTGCTTTCAATAATGATTTTTTTCACCATCACCACTTATAAAATTAAGCAACTTTCTTTCATATTCATCCATGATAGTAAATGTTGCTTGAAACAAAGTTGTGGGTTAGTTATACTAAAAGGTGAAGCTCAAAATTGTTGGACTCTAATACACTATTGCCAAACAGCTACACTGTGAACAATGCTTTCTCTTGGAGGAGATATCAAGTCCTGTCTTCTACATAAAACAAAAGAATCCACAGCACTATTTTGAAGATGAACATTTTAATCAGTATTACGGAACTTCTGTGAGTTATCCCAGTGGTATTTGTGTACAGCCTTACTGTGTGTATGCCACATTTCTTGTATTACAATAGGAACTGCACATCAGTGGGACCTCAGTGGCTTAACACTTTAATTCAGGATGTAGCAATGTAAAGCTCCTTACATCCCTACTACTATTCACTAACCAAGAAAATAAAAAAAACTTAATTTTATCCATCAATCTGTACTAAGGTAGACAGTCATTATTGACTCAATTTTAAACAGACTCAATACACCTTTTTTTTGCAACACCATAAAAGCTTAAGGAAGTTGAAGTCCTACCTGCCCCAAAGGTGTGAGACAACATTTCTGTACAGGTTAATTAGAAAATATCTAGAAGCTTTAGAAAAATTGAGAACAAAATATAAGAACACCAAAATTAATTGTTTCAAAAGAAAATCAGCAACTCTTTCATTAAACAACAGTGCATTGATCAGATGAAATGCAATCTGCAGTTTAACGCTCAAATTCTTTTGATCCCCATCTTAACTGAAAAGAGAAACTAAAGCTGAATTCCTGATGTCACAACTCTAAAGGATGTGCCCTCGCCTAGTTTTGGTTCTTTAGGTGGAAAATGGGGTGTTACAAGGGATCAGCTGTGTAAATACTGCACAGGGAGCCACAGGCTGAAAAGGTTATCACATTCCATTTTCCTTAATTACTTGCTGTATTTGCATGTTAACTTTGTGACATGTACATGGATGTCCAGGTCTGTATGTAGTATTCTGAAATGCTCTCCATTTCAAAACTTTATTTTGTTCTTCATACTGCAGTGCACAACCTTACTTCTCGTATTCTACTTGACATCCATTTCTTTGCAGACACTTTTTTTTCCTCCTCGCAACTTGCTTTCCTATATACTTTTATCATAAGCAAAATTGGATGAGGAAAGGAACAGTTTCATTCACCCTTTTCTACCTCCAGAATTTCTCAAAACTCTTAATTCCAAGAGTAGTTTGTTGCCTGTTGCCTCTCATCATATGGACATCTGCAGCAGCTTTTCTTTTACAAAATCTTATGAATAGTAATGAAAGAAATAAAATTGAATTGTAATAGGTGACAATATTCCACAAGTCCTACCTTTGTCAATGATGAGCTCTAAATGTAAATCAAACTACCTCAGGAAATTCCTGCGTAATTTTCAACAGAGATTACACTTTTTCAGGTTCCAATTCCCGTTCTACCAAGTTGTCACCTAGCCAGATTCAACAGTTACGCATCATATGGACCAAATTGTGAAGTAATTTTGTGCAGCTTTGTTGATTCACAATTTACGACAAAGGTGGGAGGAAGGTGGTCAAACTGACACCATTCATCAAAACTAAAAATTTTTTTTTAATGTTCACTTCACTGCCCTGTAAAAGGTTTGGAAATGCATCAAAGTGTGCAGAGAAAGCTATTAATCTGAGAAATGAAGAAGTGTTACAATCACACATCTAACTTACTGTCATGGGGTTTGAACTGTACTGATGAACATTTATTTTGGCTGATACGGGGGGAAATAACAGGCACTGTTGAACTTTCACATTGAAAATTGTCTACATTTTTAAATACACTACAATTAAATGCTTGGTAAACACTGTAATATTAGTTTAAGAAATGAAAGTGAATTGTACGTGGCTTTTCCAAATAGATTTAATCGGGAGTGTCACTATGAGGACCTCCCTTTCTTTTAAAAAAAAATTAAACAATGTTGACTTCCTTTTATTGTCCAGTGAATCCTCAGGATTTGAGCTACTGGCTTGCAAGTCACTTATTCTGACAGTATAAAGTATTTAAATTACTCATTGACACCATTATTGATCTAGGTCACTTCAGTTTTCGAACCATATCAATTCCGATGTCTTGCACTGCTCGACTCTAACTCATCCGAGTCATTCTTTGATATCAATATTCAATGTTTAAAGAAAGAAGATAAAAATTGCTCGAAGGAATGAAAATGATGTTCAGTGTCGGCCCCAGTTTTAAAAATAACACCTGGCCTTTTAAAACAGGCCCTGATGATTAAGTAAAAACCAAAAGAACTGTGGGTGCTGTAAATCAGGAACAAAAACAGAAGTTGCTGGAAAAGCTCAGCAGTACTGGCAGCATCTGTTTAAAAAAAAAAATTAACATTTCAGTCACCAGGCCCGAAACTTTAAGTCTGATTTTGTCTTCACAGGTGCTACCAGACCTGAGCTTTTCCAGCAACTCCTGACAATTAAATTCCTGACATACAGTGTCTAAGTGTGTGCATGTTGTTTAAAACAATGCAACATTAACTATGCAATTTTGAATCAATTGCTGATCTATAACAAGGACTACAGACTTAGGTCTATGAAATCAGTATAGTGTCTCTATTCACAATTTTTTGCAATATATTTACTTGGGGTCCTCATCTATTCCAATTATACCCCAGGCTATGCCTGCTCCATGGTTTCCTGATTCAAGACTCTCCTTGTTACCACCTTTGCCCAGATCATCTTCCTTTTCATTAACCTTAAAAGGGAAAAGTACATCACAATCAGTTTATCACATTAGTAAAAGCAGAAGATTTAAAAATTCAAGCAAGCTGTTTTGCAAGATATTAATTGCACTCACGTGAAGTGTTTCAGAAAGTACAATTTTGGTCACAACAAATTAATCTGAAGTATGTTTATGTGCAAGAAAAAGGGAGTACAGTTCTAATTGTTTAAATGAGGAATGCAAATTTAGGCAAGTTTAAAATGAGGGTATATTAAGTTATAGATTTTAAATGCAAACTACGTTACATTTCATGACAATGGATAAGTACTTGTTATACCTTTAAAAGAAATCTAATTTCCAGGTCAAAGTTCTAAATGATTTTTATCAACTGGATTAAAAAATAAATTGCAAGAGGTACATTTAGAAACGTTGAAAGTAAGATGGGGTAAAATCTTATAGGGGCCTGAATGACAATGGGTTATGGTAGAACTGGACTGAGAAGTCTGATGAGACCGAGCTTGATGTTGGGAGCAACTTGCTGCATCTGCATTTTGCTAAGTAGTGATAAGTTGCCAATTAAGGGGAATTATTGCTCATTAAAATGCCACAACTCACCTCAAATATTCTACTTCCTATCATACCAAATGGGCCAAATAAATAAGTCAAGTACTACCAACATGGAAGTTACAGCAACATCAGTCCAAAGCAATCTCCATGTTGGACGCTCAGCACCAACGCCTCAGGGCACATTCCACAAGCACCGGTCCTTTGCACCTTATGTCCACAAGCGTTCACCTCTGATACATGGCAGCCTCTGCACCCCAGGCAAAACCAGCAACCATCATTACATTGTTGCTTTGAGGACAATGCAGTCAGTGACAAGTGCCACCTCATGGCTTGAACCAGACAGCATACCCAACCCGTGAGCCTGTGTATGAAAGTGTTGGAGAAAGGCAACAAAGGGGCACTGTACCCCAGTAAGTGTATGCAC
>JAHRHZ010000031.1:9434605-9477383 GCA_024137785.1 Ginglymostoma cirratum
TCAGGCCTTTCATTTTCCTGGATGAGCATATCCAACCTGTTTGCTTTCCGTCAGAGTGCTCACTTACTATGATCTCCCTGGATGCTCACAGCATCCTTGTCCCTTCAGCCAGTACGTAGAATTCAGTACTACTGTATTGTCTTGCTAATTAGTGCAGTAACAAAAACAGAAAGCTTGTTGTGGGTTAACAAGGTGTGGGGCTGGATGAACACAGCAGGCCAAACAGCATCATAGGAGCAGGAAAGCTTGACGTTTTGGGCCTAGACCCTTCATCAGAAATGGGGGTGCTGAAGAGGGTTCTGAAATAAATAGGGAGTGAGGGGGAGGCGGATAGAAGATGGATAGAGGAGAGGATAGGTGGAGAGGAGGCAGACAAGTCAAAGAGGCGGGGATGGAGCCAGTAAAGGTGAGTGTAGGTGGGGGGGTAGGGAAGAGATAGGTCAGTCCAGGGAGGACGGACAGGTCAAGGGGGCGAGATGAGGTTAGTAGATAGGAGATGGGGGTGCAGCTTGAGGTGGGAGGAGGGGACAGGTGAGAGGAAGAACAGGTTAGGGAAGCGGGGATGAGCTGGGCTGGTTTTGGGATGCGGTTGGGGGAGGGGAGATTTTGAAGCTTGTGAAATCCACATTGATACCGCTGGGCTGCAGGGTTCCCAGGCTGAATATGATTTGCTGTTCCTGCAGCCTTCGGGTGGCATCATTGTGGCATTGCAGGAGGCCCAGGATGGACATGTCGTCTGAGGAATGGGAGGGGGAGTTGAAATGGTTCGCGACTGGGAGGTGCAGTGGTTTGTTGCGAACTGAGCGCAGGTGTTCTGCAAAGCGGTCCCCAAGCCTCCGCTTGGTTTCCCCGATGTAGAGGAGGCCACAACGGGTACAGTGGATGCAGTATACCACATTGGCAGATGTGCAGGTGAACATCTGCTTGATGTGGAAAGTCTTCTTGGGGCCTGGGATTGGGGTGAGGGAGGTGGTGTGGGGACAGGTGTCGCACTTCTTGCAGTTGCAGGGAAAAGTGCCGGGTGTGGTGGGGCTGGAGGGGAGTGTGGAGCAGACAAGGGAGTCACAGAGGGAGTGGTCCCTCCGGAAAGCAGACAAGGGTGGGGAGGGAAAAATGTCTTTGGTGGTGGGGTCTGATTGCAGATGGCGGAAGTGTCGGAGGATGATGCGTTGGATCCGGAGGTTGGTGGGGTGGTACGTGAGGACGAGGGGGATTCTTTTTTGGCTATTATTGTGGGGACGGGGTGTGAGGGATGAGTTGCGGGAAGTGCAGGAGACACGGTCGAGGGCGTTCTCGACCACTGCGGGGGGGGGGGGGGAGGGGGAGGTTGCGGTCCTTGAAGAATGAGGACATCTGAGATGTGCAGCAGTGAAATGCCTCATCCTGGGAGCAGATGCGGTGGAGGCAAAGGAATTGGGAATAGGGGATGGCATTTTTACAGGAAGGTGGGTGGGAGGAGGTGTATTCCAGGTAGCTGTGGGAGTCAGTGGGCTTGAAATAGACATCAGTTTCTAGGTGGTTACCCAAGATGGAGACAGAGAGGTCCAGGAAGGAGAGAGAAGTGTTGGAGATGGTCCAGGTGAACTTCAGGTTGGGGTGGAAGGTGTTGGTGAAGTGGATGAACTGTTCGAGCTCCTCGTGGGAGCACGAGGCGGCACCGATACAGTCATCAATGTAACGGAGGAAGAGGTGGGGTTTACGGCCAGTGTAGGTGCGGAAGAAGGATTGTTCCACGTAACCTACAAAGAGGCAGGCATAGCTTGGGCCCATGCGGGTACCCATGGCCACCCCCTTTGTCTGTAGGAAGTGGGAGGAATTGAAAGAGAAGTTGTTGAGGGTGAGGATGAGTTCGGCTAAGCGGATGAGGGTGTCAGTGGAGGGGGAATTGGTCAGTTCTGCGGGACAGGAAGAAGCGGAGGGCCTTTAGGTCATCTGTATGGGGAATACAGGTGTATAGGGACTGGATGTCCATAGTAAAAATGAGGTGTTGGGGACCGGGGAATTGGAAGTTCTGGAGGAGATGGAGGGCGTGGGTGGTGTCACGGACGTAGGTAGGGAGTTCCTGGACCAAGGGGGTGAAAATGGAGTCTAGGTAGGTGGAGATGAGTTCCGTGGGGCAGGAGCAGGCGGAGACAATGGGTCGACCAGGGCATTCAGGTTTGTGGATTTTGGGAAGGAGATAGAAGCGGGCAGTGCGGGGCTGGGGAACGATGGGGTTGGAGGCGGTGGGTGGGAGGTCACCTGAAGTGATGAGGTTGTGGATGGTTTGGGGGATGATGGTTTGATGCTTGGGGGGTCATGATCCAGGGGGTGGTAGGAGGAGGTGTCGGAGAGTTGGCGCCTGGCCTCAGAAATGTAGAGGTCAGTGCGCCATACTACAACTGCGCCTCCCTTGTCCGCGGGTTTTATGGTGAGGTTGGGATTGGAGCGGAGGGCTGCACGTTCTGCGGGGGAGAGGTTGGAGTGTTTGAGAGGGGTAGAGAGGTTGAGGCGATTGATGTCTCGACGGCAGTTGGAGATGAAGAGGTCAAGGGAGGGTAGGAGGCCTTGGGGTGGTGTCCAGGAGGAGGGCTTGTGTTGGAGGCGGGAGAAGGGGTCAGTAGAGGGAGGGTTAGATTCGCGGTTGGAGAAGTAAGCGTGGAGGCGGAGGCGGCGGAAAAACTGCTCAATATCCAAGCGTGAGCAGTATTCGTTGATATGTGGGTGGAGGGGGACAAAGGTGAGCCCTTTACTGAGGACTGACCGTTCGTCCTCAGTAAGGGGGAGGTCTGGGGGGATGGTGAAGACTCAGCAGGGCTCAGTGTTGCTGTCTCCTCTGGAGCTGCTGGCTGTGGAGGCAGTGGGCGGAGGTACGTCGGTGGTGGGCGTTGTGTCGGCGTCGGAGAGTGGAGCGGCGTCGGCGGTGGGCGGAGCATGGTAGGTGGCGGCAGCAGCGGTGACAGTGGTGTCTGTGGCGCTGGTCTCGGAGATGGAGGCGGTGGTTTCAGCAGCGGTGGCGTTCGCTGTCCCAGAAGTGGGGTCCCCGGCAGTGGCGCATGTGACGTCTTCTGTGGGTTCTCCGACAGTGGCCTCGTGGCCAATGGCGGCGGGTACATTGTGGGGGAGGTCCTGGGTAGGGTTGGGGACTTGGGAGGTGGGGGAAGCCCGTTTTGGGTGGTGGGCATCAGTAAGTTTGCTGTACTTACGGTTTTTGGTGTCCAATAAAGCTGAGTAGAATTGAGAGTTCAGGTTGTGGATCCTACGAAGAATAAAAAACAGGAGAGGTCCTTTGCAGGTCTGGGAGAAGGAGGCTCTGAGCTGGGGGAGTCTTGATTGTAGTGCCTGGAGATGCCTGCGCATTGCTGCAAGTGTGTGTTTCAGGAGTCGCAGGGAGAAGCGCTTCTGGAGGTTCTCAGTGTTCTGAATGTAGATATTGTCACGGTTGGGGCCAAATTGGGAAGGCTTGGATGTGAATTGTAGTCCACTGGGGATGATCTGGTTCCGTAGGCAGGTACTAAGAAAGGTGATGTGGCCGTAGTACCTGGTTTGCTTCAGGACGTGGTCGAGCAGTTTCAAGGCCGAAGAGGTTATGAGAGAGTTGCAGTGGGAGAGAGATTCCCTGAGGTTTGTCCGGAGGGAGGAGGGTAACTTCTTCAGGGTAGGCATCCTTAGAAGAGGCTTCGCAGTGGGGTTAAAATTGTATCAGAGATAAAAGGTACTGCAGATGCTGGAGAATCCGAGATAACAAGGTGTGGGGCTGGATGAACACAGCAGGCCAAACAGCATCATAGGAGCAGGAAAGCTTGACGATTCGGGCCTCGACCCTTCATCAGAAATGGGGGAGGGGAAGAGGGTTCTGAAATAGGGAGAGGGGGGAGGCGGATAGAAGATGGATAGAGGAGAGGATAGGCGGAGAGGAGGCAGACAAGTCAAAGAGGCGGGGATGGAGCCAGTAAAGGTGAGTGTAGGTAGGGGGGTAGGGAGGAGATAGGTCAGTCCAGGGAGGACGGACAGGTCAAGGGGGCGGGATGATGTTAGTCGATAGGAGATGGGGGTGGGGCTTGAGGTGGGAGGAGGGGATAGGTGAGAGGAAGAACAGGTTCGGGAAGCGGGGACGAGCTGGGCTGGTTTTGGGATGCGGTTGGGGGAGGGGAGATTTTGAAGCTTGTGAAATCCACACTGATACCACTGGGCTGCAGGGTTCCCAGGCTGAATATGATTTGCTGTTCCTGCAGCCTTCGGGTGGCATCGTTGTGGCATTGCAGGAGGCCCAGGATGGACATGTCGTCTGAGGAATGGGAGGGGGAGTTGGAATGGTTCGCGACTGGGAGGTGCAGTTGTTTGTTGCGAACTGAGCGCAGGTGTTCTGCAAAGCGGTCCCCAAGCCTCCGCTTGGTTTCCCCGATGTACAGGAGGCCACAACGGGTACAGCGGATGCAGTATACCACATTGGCAGATATGGAATATCAGCTGTCCTCAGGGAAGTCAAGGGAGACAACTTTCAGTTGGTTCCCAGCACAGTAAATCAAGGGAATCCACTAGTACCTGTCCAACAGTTTGAACACAGCCAGTCAGTTGCTTGGTGTAGTTAGATCATCTCCACTTAAGGGATGAAGAGCTAAATGTCAGGCAGCCCACCATCTGTTTTCACCCTTGCTGCCCTTTTGGTCTTGCATGAGAGAGAAGCAGGTATTAAGGGAAATGAAAGAATAGGCTAAGAGCAGCACAGCTGTTAATCTTAGGCCTGAAAGATGACAAAGTGAGCAGACAGCACGGAGAGCATATGGAGTTGGTGGTGTCAGAGGATTCAGGTGGGTAAGAGCACAAGGGAAGACTGCAGGCAATGGTTAGCATAGTCGGAGGTGGTTACAGTAGTGCAAGGTATCAGAGAGAAGATGACAGCACTTTAAATGAGATTAGAGAGGTCACCGGTCTTCTTCCTACATTGTTGTGCATTCCTCCAGATAGCTTAGACTGCACTGGAGCCGAGTCACAACTTTGGATCAGGCTCGCAAGGTTTAGTGTCATGGACACCACTGCAGGTCCTGGAGGTAAGAGGGCACTTTCCCCATCCAGCAGGATCTTCTGGTCACTGCCAGAAAAGTGGGCTGCCATATTTCCCTTTCTCCTCCGTGCAATGTAGTGTTTGTCAGATACAAACCAGCATTTTAATGATGGCACTGTACCAGGGATGCTGGTCAATTTTGGGATATCCTGGAAGTGACAAGTTGTTCATGGGACAGCGAATCCTAAGATGGGACTGGAATTGTACAAGATAGTGGCATCATAGTGGTGGGTTAGATAATTAACAAGGTATGGTAAAGATTGATAAGATATAGTGACAAAGTCAGCTAGACCTTACCGTGAAAAGCCTCCAAAAAATTCAACACAACTAGCACTTAAACAAATGTATAATTTTACCCATGATCTTTCCTTAGCTCTGCTGGCCATCTTATTTTAGGGTTTTGCCCAAAGAACGAACCAAGAGTGATTAAACCTAGTAGCAGCACTGAAAAACAGCCTGTCAAATTTCAATGCACACAGATTAATTGATTAGTAATGATATTTCTAAAACAAAATCAAGTTGTGTGTAGCAAACTGAGATAGATAAAATGCAAGATGGTCAATATTTTAAAAGATTTTTCCAATTATCCCAGAAAGCTACAGCTCCAAAGACTCGTCAGATTATTAAAATTGCTGAAACAGTGGGAAAAGGTGATTATTTTCTGAAAATTTAACTACAGTGGATGACACGAAGAAGGTTAGCTAATGCAACAAAGCTACCACAAACTTAAATTTCACATATAATGTGAATACATCCTAGCTACATAAAACACTAGAGGTATCTCTCTTAAAAACTTATACTTTGCGATAAGTTTAATTACTCCAGGCAAGAAAAGATAATGACACTGATGACAGACAAATCCCGAGGGTATGATGATTTTCACGGAGATCTAGAGTATTAGACGAGAAAATTGCACGTGATTTTGCCATTGTCTTCCAAATCTCAAACTATCCCTTTGGACTGGAAAATTACAAATGCCTTTAAGAAAGATAACAAAGAAAGGAACCAAGCCGTTCAGTCCTGTTCTCCAATGCCTATTAAAGGAAATTATTGGAATCTAATTAGGAACACAGGGTGCACTTAAAGTTGACTTGATCAGAAAGGCAATATGGATTTGTCACATCTAACAAGGCTCTTTTTTTTGAGGAAGTCTGAGAGATCACAGCATGGAAACAGACCCTTCAGTCTGACTCGTCATGCCGACCTGGTTTCCCAAACTAAACTAGAGCCACTTCCCTGCATTTGGCCGCATCCCTCCAAACCTTTCCAATTCATGTACCTGGCCAAATGTACCCGCATCCACCACTTCATCTGGCAGTTCAGTCCATATGTGAACCACCCTCTGTACGAATAAGTTGTCTTAAGGCTTCTTTTAAATTTATCTCCTCTCACCTTAAAAATATGCCACCTAGTTTTCAAATCACCCACCCGTGGGAAAAGACCTTTGCTATTCACCTTAACTGTGTCCCTCATGATTTTTATAAACCTCTATAAGGTCACCCCTCAACCTCCCACACTCCAGTGAAAAAAGTCCCAGTTTATCTTTATAACTCAAAGTCTCCAATCCCAGCAACATCCTGGTAATTTTTTTTCTGAACCCCCTCTCCTATTTAATAATATCCTTCCAATAGCAAGGCGACGAGAATTGTACACAGTACTTCAAACATGGCCTCACCAACCTCAACATGATGTCCCAACTCCTATACTCAATGGTCTGAGCATTGAAGGCAGGCATGCTAAACGCCTTCTTAACCACCCTGTCCACCTGTGATACAAATTTCAAAGAACTATGTACATGAACCATTAGGTCTCTCTATTTGACAACACTATCCAGGGTCCTACCATTAACTGTACAATTCCTGCCTTTGTTTGTTTTACCAAAATGCAATCCCTTGCATTTATCCAAACTAACCAGAAGCACAAAAATCAGAATGCCTGTGGAAATTATTACTGTGTATGGATTTATAGAAGTCAATTAGATTCAACAAAAGCACACCATAAAAATGGTTACAGCACAGAGAAGCCAATTAATCCACTTGGTCTGTCGGCTCTCTGAAGCAGCAATTCAGTGCCATTACTTCAATTTTTTCCCTTTAGCTTGCAGATTTACAAAACAAAAATCAAATATCCTCTAAAATGCCTTGAATGAACCACACTCTCGGTGCATCCTGCTTCATGAAGAAAAGACTTGCCTTGTGTCATTTTTGTTTCTTTTGTCTATTATTTTAAGTTTTTTGCCAATATTTTTGAATAACTCTATGTTCTGTTCTCCAAGGAAAAGAGTCACAACTTCTCTAATCCATACATGTATCTTCCATTCCTCCTCCAGGGAACCATTCTATGATTTTCTTTTCTGCACCATCTCTAATATTAATCTTCACATCTTTCTTAAGTTGCAATGCCCAGAACTGCGTTAATTTCTCCAGTTGAGGTCAAACCAGTGCTTAGGGCAAGTTTAACAATAAATCCCTTGCTTTTCCTTCAAGTCATAGAATCAGTTTGGGTAGAAGTTAGCGAGAAATAGCGAGGGTAGAAATAGCGAGGGAAAGAACTCCCTGATTAGAGTAATTTTTAGGTACCCAAACAGTGATCCTGCAGTGTGGTACAGTATAAAGCAGGAAATACTAGGGGCTTGTAAGACAGATACAGCAACAATGATCGATGATTTTAATATACATTATTACTGGATTAATCAAATTGGCAAGGGTTGCCTTGAGGGAAAGTTCATTTAAAGTATTAGAGCGATGTGTTGTAGAATCAATCTCTAAGAAACAATCAAACAGCAGGTTATTCTGGATTTGGTATTGTGTAACGATGAGATTAATTCATGATCTTATTGTAAAAGACTCTCTTCGGGAAGCATGACCATAGCATACTAGAATTTCAAATTTAGTCGGAGGGCAAGAAACTGGAGTCCCAAACTAACGTTCTGGAGTTGTATAGTAAGAGTACATATCTGGCCCTAGTGGACACGGCTGGAAGACATAAAGGTAGGAGAGTTGATGAGCAGTGACATATATTTAACGAGATACACAAATCCTCCAAATAAAATATATTCCAGAAAGGAAGGAAGATTCTCACGGCAGAAACAAACATGCAAGGCTAAGCAAGGAAGTAAAAGATAATGTAAAGACAAAGACTAAGGAATACCATATTGCAAACGCGAGTGACAGGCTGCAAAATTGCTGGTCTTTAAAAATGTCCCAAACAGTTTCTAAAAATTCATAAAAAGAGCAAAGGTAAATTATGAAATAAAACTAGTGCAAAACAAAAATGGATAATAAAAGCTTTTACAAGTGTAAGAAAGGGAATAGAGTTGCAAAAGTGAACATTGGGCACTTTGTGGATGAGACTGGGGAGTTAATCATGGGGAACACAGATGTCAGAAATACTGCACCAATATTTTGCCTCAGTTTTCATGGTGAAGGATGCTAATACCATCCCAATAGTAACAGGTAAGGCAGAGTTATAGAAATGGACAAATTTAGAGCAATCACCACTACTCTGGAAAAATCACTAGGGACTGAAGGCAGACAAGACTTGATGGCCTACATTCTAGGGTCTTAAAGGTAGTGGCAACAGAAATTGTAGGCCAACTAGTTATAATATTCAAAAATTTCCTGGATGCAGGAAAAGTTCTAGTTGATTGGAAAAATGCTCATACAACCCCTGATTTAAAATGAGAGGGAGGCAGAAAGTAGGAAGCTACAGACCAGTTAGTTTAACATGTGTCATTAGGAAATTGTTAGAATCCATTATTAAGGAAGAAATAACGGGACGTTTGGAAATTCAAAATACAATCTGTCAGAAGGTCAGCATAGTTTTATGAAGGATAAATCATGTTTGACTAATTTCCCAGAGTTCTTCAAAGATATGACAAGCAAGTTGAATGATGGGGATCTGAAACAAAAACTGAGAAAAGTTCTGAAGAAGGGTGACTGGACTTAAAATGTTAGCTCTGATTTCTCTCCCCAAATGTTGCCAGACCTGCTGAGTTTCTCTAGCAATTTCTGTTTCTCCTTCAGATATCCAACACCTGCAGTTCTGTATTATATTTTGGAAAATGGGCATCCTGTATATGTAGTATATGTGAACTTTCCAGAATGCATTTGATAAGGTGTTGCACAAGAGGTTAACATACCAGGTGAAGTCACATTAGGGGTCATTTATTAGCTTGGGTAGAGGGTTGCCTCGCAATTAGAAATGCAGAGGGTCAGGCTAAATGGGTCTTTTTCTGGTTAGAAAGATGTTACTATTGGGTGCCACAAGGTTCAGTCCTCGAGCCCCAACTACTTCATTGGACACGGGATATAAATTACTAGAGCCAAAATTTGCAGATGATACTAAAAGAGGTGGTAAAGTAAGTTGCAATGAAGAAATAAGAAAATTACAAGTAAACATGGATAGGTTAGGTGAATTTGGCAAAATTTGACAGATGAAGTTTAATCTAGGTAAGCGTGAGGCTATCCACTTTGGTCAGAGGAATAGAAAGAACTTATACAATATGGAGAGAAACTTCTATTCAGAGGGATCTGGGTATCCTCATACATGAATCACAAAAAAAATCTAGTATGCAGGTACAGTGGATAAGAAGGTTGGCAAATAGATTTTTGGCATTTATTGTTAAAGAATATTAAAGTACGGAAGTGTTGCTGCAAACTATCCAAGGCATTGTGAGATCGTACCTGGAGTAGCACGTACAATTTCAGTCCCATTACTTGAGGGATCTAGTTGTATTTCGGCAGTTCAGAGGAGGTTCATGAGATTGATTCCAGAGATGAAGGCTTTGTCTTATGAAGAGAGATTGAGCCAGTTTAGACCTATACTCTCTGGAGTTAAGAATGAGGGGAGATCTTATTGACGTATATAAAATGCTAAGGGGGATTGACAAAGTGGATGTAAAAAGAATGTTTCTTTGTGAGGAAATCTAGATCGAGAACTCAGTTTTAGGATAAGGGATAGCGGATTTAAAGCAGAGATGAGAAGAAATTACTTGTCTCAAAGGGTCATTAAATCTGTGGAATTCACTTTCCCAGAATGGTGGATGCAAGACATTGAGTACATTTAAGGAGACAAATTTTTATAGTAGTAATGGGTTGAAACGTATGGATAGTGGCAGTAAAGCAGAGCTGAGGCCAGATCAGATCAGCCATCATCATATCAAATAGTGAAACTGGCTTAAGGGGCTGAACTGCCTACTCCTGCTCCTAGTTCTTATCATATGTAATTTACACCCCACTGATAAAGCCTAGGGTACCACTTCCATGTAAAAGGTTGTTAGCTTATAGAATTGAAGGAAAATTATTTGCCTAGTTTGAAACTTTGTTAAATATCACAGCATACAGAAATAGGGATAATCAATATGCACTCAAATTGGAGGGAAATGATATCCAACAATGTATTTGGAAATAAAATAAAAGTCACTATTTATTAATGACCAAGATGACACAATAAAATAAAACGCAGGTTTGTTGATGACACAAAGATTGGAGGTATCTCAGTAATACATACAGGAGCATAAAATTAAAAGCAACCTTGATAGGTTAAGTGACTAATGGCTCAACACAAGTAAGTGCAAATCTGCTTGGTGGTGAATTTCCAGGTGGTTGTGGTGCTCTCATCCTTCATAGCAAGGCTGGACTGTCCGGCCAAGAGGCCAATTTTGAGTTTCTGCAAGCTCAAGTCCTGCCCCATTTCTATTACCTTCTCCCTTACCTTTGCACAAAACCTATCTATAAATGCATTCATGTTACCTATTTCAACCACTCTATGGCAATGAATTGCACCATCATCATTCTGCATTTCTCTCATTTTTTTTATTTAATCTTTGTTATGCTCACTAACTATAAACTCTCAAACTGGGATTTTTAATTTCAAAGTTAAAGCATGGTCTTAAATGGCATAATATCCATAATGGCATAATATCCATAATGGCCTGTGATGAGTTTTCTGGAGAAACTATCTGTCTCTCAGCTTGTTCTGTATGCAAGCGAGTTCCATTGTGACAAATAGTGAATATGTTCACTCCAAATTCATCTTCCTGCCCGAAGTACTCACTACATAATTCACATCAAGTTTCTTTTTGATTTTGAATAGGGTCCAGTGAACTTGCTTGCAATGATTCCCCAGGTCAGGTAACAACATTAATATCTTGTCTCCATCAAAATATTTCAAGATTTGGCCTTTTTATCTGCTTTGTGTCATACATGGTTGGTTATGCACCTTTTAAACACATTTTAGCCAAGTTACATTATCTGGTCAAATGGTCTCTAGAATTTGTAACATGGGCTGGAAGTTTGAGCAGCAGTTCACCAATTTCTCCTTAACTAATTTAAGTGGTCCCTTTTTATTCATTTGTGGGGTGTCACTGGCTGGCTAGCATTTACTTCCTATCCCTAGCTGCTCTTGAGAAGGTGGTGGTGAGCTGCCTTCTTGAACCGCTACAGCCTATGTGCTATAGGTAGAATCACAACGCCCCTAGGGAGGAAATTCCAGGATTCTGACCCAGCGACAGTGAATTAACAGGGATATATTTTGGAGGTTCAGAGCGAAAGGTTCTCTCTGAAACATCTGGGAACAAAGCAATGCCTCCCTCTTTCCATTTCTTTTCCAATCCAGGGAGAGAGCGAGACAGATAGATATTAAGTAAAAACCGGAAGAACTACGGATGCTGTAAATCAGGAACAAAAACAGAACTTGCTGGAAAAGCTCGGCAGGTCTGACAGCATCTGTGAAGAAAAAAAATCAGAGTTGACATTTCAGGCCAGGTGACCTTTGAAGGGTCAGAGAGAGATGCTGTTCATTTGCAGCAATTAAAGGGAATGGACATGAATCCAGGGAAGGAGCATACTCTGGAGAGTTTGTTTCAGGTATGTCACTCTTAAATTTATTGTAATTATTTGCTCTCTCAGCTTCACACATTTATTTCCCTGGCTAAAAGAGTTGCTTCTTTCCTCATTTTCACGATTATAGTATTTCTATCAGAGATGGTCAGGATTTGAGGAGCAGTAAATTAAAGAAATCATGCATTGTGTATATAGAATCCAATTATATATGCATCTATGTTTAGGGTGGGTGCCAGGATGAAGATTTTCAGGTGTGTGTGTCCTGGACACCAAGTAGTAAGCAGCTCAGGGATACCAGGAAGGGCAGATGCTGGAGTCAGAGATGACACTGTGTGTAGCTGGAGGAAACATCAACTTTGCTGCTCCTGCATTAAAAATGCAGAATGATGCTGCCTGGCCTGCTGTGTTCCTCCAGATCCACACTATGTTGTCTCGGACTCTAGCATCTGCAGTGGTAAATTCCTTGGGGAGTGTTGCTGAACAAAGAAACCTTGGACTGCAGGTTCACAGTTCCTTGAAAGTGGAGTTGCAGGTAGATAGGATAGTGAAGAAGGCACTTAGTATACTTGCCTTTATTGGTCAGTGCATTGAGTAAAGGAGTTGGGAGGTCATGTTGTGACTGTACAGGACATTGGTTAGGTCACTTTTGGAATACTGCATGCAATTCTGGTCTCCCTGCTCTAAGAACAATGTTGTGAAAGGTTTACAAGGATGTTGCCAAGGTTGGAGGGTTTAGCTATAGTGAGAATCTGAACAGGCTGGGGCTACTTCGCTGGAGTGCCAGAGGCTAAGGAGTGACCTTATAGAGGTTTATAAAATCATGAGCATGGATAGGGTGAACAGACAAAGTCTTTTCCCTGGGGTGGGGGAGTCCAAAACTAGAGGGCATAGGTTTAAGGTGAGAGGGGAATGGTTTAAAAGGAACCTAAGGTGCAACGTTTTCAGTGTGGGACGTGTATGGAATGAACTGCCAGAGGTAGTGGAGGCTGGTACGATTACAACATTTAAAAGGCATCTGAATGGGTACGTGAATAGGAACGGTTTAGAGGGATATTGGCCAAATGCTGGCACATGGGACTAGATTTATTTAGGATACCTGGTCGGCATGGATAAGTTGGACCGGAGGGTCTGTTTCTGTGCTGTACATCTGTATGTATGTATGCCTCTAAGTCAGAATGATGGGTGGCTTGGAGAGGAACTTGTAAGTGGTGGTATTCTCATGTATCATGCCATAGATGGAAGTGGCTGAGAGTTTGGAACGTGTGGCATAAGGATATTTGGTGATTTTAGACAGTACACACTGCTGCTACCGAGTATGAGTCGTGCAGCTAATGGATGCTGTGGATGTGGTGCCAATTAAGCAGGCTGCTTTGTCCTGGATGGTGTCAAGCTTCTTGAGTGTTGTTGGATCTGCACTCCTTCAAGCAGGTGGGGACAATTCCATTGCTTTGAGCTTCAAAAACTTTGAACTAACATTTTCACCACCACGTTTGCAGTAATTTTTCCTAAAAGCTCTGCTTCAGGAAATCTGACTTGTCCCTTTAGATGGTGGATGGGCTTTGGTGAGTCAAGAGGTATATTACTCGCTGCGGTATTCCTAGCTTCTGACCTGCTCTAGTAGCCATTATATTTACATGGCAAATCCAGTTGAACTCCTGGTCAATACTAATCCCCAGGAAGTTGATAGTGGGAGACATAGTAATGGTAACACCATTGACTATCAAAGGGTGAGGATTAGATTATTGGTAAATGTCATTGCCTGACATTTGTATGGTACAAATGTTACTTTGCTGCTTTTCACCCAAGCCTGGATATTACCTAGATCTTGTTGAACATGAACTGCTTCAGTATCTGAGGAGCCACAAATGCTGCTGAACATTGAACAATCATCAGTAAACGTCCCCACTTCTGACCATATGATGAAGGGGAGCTGAAGATGGTTCGGCCGAGGACACTATGCTAAGAAACTCCTGCAGAGATGTTCTGGAACTGAGGTGACTGACTTCCAATAACCACAACTATTTTCATGTAGGCCCAGCATGACCAGGGGAGAGTTTGCCCCTTGATTCCATTTTTGCTAGGACTCCTTGGTGTCACATTCACTGAAATGTGGCTTTGATATTAAGGGTGGTCACTCTCAACTCACCTCTGGAATTAAACTCTTTTTTATCCATATTTGAATGAAGGCGGTAATGAGATGGGGAGATGGGGAGCTGGGGAGCTGGGAAGCTGGGATCTCAGCTCAAGTCCAAATATTAGTTGAAAAGAAGCAAGTCCTGTGAATTCATTTGGCAAATAGTAACAAAAAAACTCCTTTCCCGAAATCAATTAGGGCATTTTTGGCAATAAGCTCTAATGATGAGCTTCAATGTTTGAGGCTATCTTTCAAATGCACCTTACAATTGTGGGTGATGAGCAGATAATGTAAATTGTTTTATTCCATATAATTTCTTTGAATATTTGTAACATATAGTTTGAATATCTTTAAATAATCCATACCTGGTTTTAAAACAAAAAACTTTGAACTACATTTTCACTACCACTTTTGCAGTAATTTTCCCTAAAGGCTCTGCTTCAGGAAATCTGTGGAAACATTCATAATTGTTCAAAAATGCTGGATTCCCTTCCTAGTTCTAGGCAGGGATCCTACATAAACTATTAAATAGTTCTTCAAAAACTGGAAACACAGTTATAGACGCAATTTTAATTGAGAGTTGGGTTTTCCCCATGACTAGAGATGTAGGTATGTCTGGCAAAATTTAATGACATTGTTACATAGTCCTGACCAGTAAATATATTTTAACATTTAGCCTGTGTTTTGCTAATACCCAAGTGACAAGCCATCAGAATTTTGACAGCCACCTGTAAAATGGGACTGCTGTCTGATGAACCACTGTCCATTCCTTAATGGGGTTGCTGAGATGATCTCCACTTGCTCATTAATACTTTGTTTTTCAAATAATAACACGCCAATATTGAAGTTGGACAGAGACAAAGTAGGGTGTTTAGTAAGAGATAGCAAGAACTGCAGATGCTGGAGTCAGACACAACAGAGTGGAGCTGGAGAAACAAGCAGGCCAGGTAGCTTCACAGCAGCAGGAAAGTTGACGTTTCGGGTCGGGACCCTTCTACAGTAAGTCTTTTTCAATTGGTATCCACTTGTTGGATTACTATTAAAATATATGGGCTAAACATATCAGTCTCATTTTCTTTCCCCTCATTCGTTTTGGTGAAATTGCCAAATCAACTGCCTGTTTAATGGAGATAACAAGGTGTAGAGCTGGATGAACACAGCAGGCCAAACAGCATGAGAGGAGCAGGAAAGCTTGACGTTTCGGGCCTAGACCCTTCTTCAGAATTACATTCATCCAGCTCTACACATTGTTATCTCAGATTCTCCAGCATCTGCAGTTCCTACTATCTCTCTCAGTATCATTAGCCAGTTCAGTGACTGACTTGCTCTAGTATCTCTCAATATCTGTACAGGTTTATTTCCTTGATTCAAAGTATTAGGAAACAGTGCCCCTTTTGAGATGTTTCTTTCAAAAAACACCTCAAGCTCCAATGATCTGATTCTCCTTGTCAAACTTTACAAAAGAATTCTCATGACAGTCCTGAACGATCTCTACCTTCTTAGTACATCATAAAGAAACACATTCATAAAATCTCTACAATGTGGAGGCCATTCAGCCTATCTGAACAGCATCCCATCCAGACCTCCATATTTACCATGGCTATCTCTCCTAGCCTGCACATACCTGAACACTACAGGGCAATTTAGCATGGCTAATTCACCTAAACTGCAGATCTTTGGACTATGGGAAGAAACCAGAGCACCCAGTGGAAACCTGTGCACACATGGGGAAAATGCGCAAACTCCATACAGAAAGTCACCCAAGGTTGGAATTGAACCTGGGTTCTTGGTACTATGAGGCAGCAATGCTATAGATAACAAGGTGTAGAGCTGGATGAACACAGCAGGCCAAGCAGCATCAGAGGAGCAGGAAGGCTGACGTTTTGGGCCTAGACCCTCCTGCTCGGCCTGCTGTGTTCATCCAGCTCTCCACCTTGTTATCTCAGATTCTCCAGCATCTGCAGTTCCTACTATCTCTCTAACCATCATGCTGTTCTCTTTGTACTACTGCTGACGTCTGATGCTTATTTCCTATCCTGATGTCCCCTTTTCTGAAGATTCCTTAATTATTTCTGCTGCTCCAATTGATCTCCCATTTAAATTCTAGCAACTGGTTTTGGAATGTCCAGTCTTGACAAAATGGAGGCATGTCAACTTTTTAATTACATTTCTAGCCTTTTTCCTTTACAACTGTTGCATCCTTCTAACTTTTCTCGAAAACTAGCACCATAAGACATAGGAGTATAAATTAGGGCATTTGGCCAATCAAGTCTGCTCTGCCATTCAATCATGGCTGATAAGTTCCTCAACCCCATTCTCCCGCTTTCTCCCCGCAACCCTTGATCTCCTTGATAATCAAGAACCTATCTATCTCAGTCTTCAATGTACTCAATGACCTGGCCTCCACAGCCTTCGGTGGCAGTGAATTCCATAGATTCACCTCTCTCTGGCTGAAGAAGTGTCTCCTTATCTCCGTTCTAAAAGGTCTTCCCTTTACTCTAAAGCTGTGCCCTCAGTTTCTAGACTCTCCTACCAATGGAAGCATCTTCCCAACATCCACTTTGTCCAGGTCATTAAGTATTCTGAAAGTTTCAATTAGATCCCTCCTCATCCTTCTAGACTCCAGTAAGTCTAGTCCCAGTGTCCACAAACGTTCCTCATATGTTAAGCTTTCCATTCCTGGGACCATTCTCGTGAACCTCCTCTGAACCCACTCCAGGGCCAATATATCCTTCCTGAGATATGGGGCCCAAAACTGCACACAATACTCCAAATGCAGCCTGACCAGTGCCTTACAAAGCCTCAGTAGTACATCCCTACTTTTATAGTCAAGTCCTCTCAAAATAAATGCCAGCATTGCATTTGCCTTCCTGACTGCTGACTCAACCTGCAAGTTTACCTTGACAGAATCCTGGACTAGAACCTCTTCCATTCTTCTTTGTTCTAAGTCTTTTCCATAGCCAAATCATTATACCTAATTCACCATACCTTTTTGAGGTACAAGTTTTTTTAAAAAATACCATCTTCCTTTCCATTCGTACTCATTTTCTTTCTTCCTCTAATTCTTTCTATCTTTCAACAATCTCTGTTTAGCTCTCTCGTCCAATTCAATTTTTTTTCATTTCTAACTGTATCTTAGCTAATTCAAGTTTGTGACATTGCAGATTCAGTTTCATTTCTTTCAATTCTAAATATTGGTTAATCACATCAATCACCTCATTCTTGAGATCCTGTTTTTACTTCTATTATCACTTTATCTGCTAACTTAGTTTGGCTTTAGTCTTGAAATAATTCATCTTATATTTAACACTTGTAGAAAAATCTTAGCAAATTTCAAAGCCATCTTCAAATTTCATGCAATAAACTTCCCTCCATTTGAGCCATTTTATGTCCAGAACAACCATGTACCCAATACTTTAAAAAGGCACAGATTCCTGTTAAGCATAGCGAGATCAAAAATCCCACCAAGAGTCCCCAGTTGTTATGATTCCAGCAGTTTAACAAGTGAGGTGGCATGCTGAAATCTGGCTTAGACCTTTTTTGAAAAAAGTTATCAACAAGGTAGTCTTTCATTGAAACACAAACGAGATTCTGCAGATCCAGGTTTAACAATAAAACAGAAGCGTATTATGCAAAAGATATAAATGAAAACAGTTTGTTTTTCTATTTTATCTAAAATACAGATGTCAAGATTTCGAAACACTGTAAAATTCAATCGTACTTGTCACAAAATCCCCCCTTTGTAGGAGTCATGCCATAGAGACTTCCCTGCTATATCACATCCAGAAAGTTTATATTCACTTTGGCTTCAATGCCTCATCTCAAACTACTGACAGCTCCTTCGTGAAGCCCTCATATTCTCAGCTTCAAGTAACCCCTTCAGGTGTGTGACCGAACATTTACAGTCTGGAACTTTTAAACTTAACAGTGAGGTAATCTCAACAGTTCTGAGACTACATCTTTTTCACAGGAGCAACTGTTTTACACATTAAGATGTCTGCAAACTGCCTCAAACAAACTAACAAAAAAACCACTGTTTTCCAATGAGTTTTCCACCACTCCCCGCCTCCCCCAACACCCCACACGAGTCCAAAAAACAATTCCAAAAATCTTCTACCCAAAAACATATTGTACGACACTGTCCACTTTGTTTGGTTGTCAACTCCCACAGGAAGTCTCTAATACTGTTTTAAAATAAATCATCATGGCTACTGAAAAATTCACACAGGCTTCTCCAACAACGCATGTTTTGGCAACGTGAATTGGCTATAGTGCGATTTACGAATAAGGGAATGGTATTTGTAAAACATGAACTTTGTGTTGGCTATAACGCAATTCCAAAGTTGACATCACATGATCAGTTTGTGGGCTTTATCCTGAGCGTGCGCCGATAGAGTCTCCGCGCTGCCATCAAGGATCCTCACACTTGGCCCACCGCCAACACCGTCGCTCTGCCCACTGCCAACATCGCTCCGCCCACCGCCTCCACAGCCAGCAGCTCCAGAGGAGACAGTAGCACCCAGCCCTGCCAGGTCTTCACCATCCCCCCAGACCTCCCCCTCACTGAGGACGAACGGTCAGTCCTCAGTAAAGGGCTCACCTTCATCCCCCTCCGCCCTAACATCAACGAATACCACTCACTTGGACGCTGAACAGTTTTTCCTCCGCCTCCACACTTACTTCTTTATTCGTGAGCCTAACCCTCCCTCTACTGACCCGTTCTCCCACCTCCAACACACCCATCCTCCTGAACACCACCCCAAGGCCTCCTACCCTCCCTCGACCTCTTCATCTCCAACTGCCACTGAGACATCAATCGCCTCACCCACTCCAACCTGTCCCGCACAGAACATGCAACCATCCACTCCCTCTGCTCCAACCTCAACCTCACCATAAAACCCACGGACAAGGGAGGTGCAGTTGTAGTATGGCGCACTGACCCCTACATCGCCAAGGCCAGACGCCAGCTCTCTGACACCGCCCCCTTGATCATGACCCCACCCCCGACCACCAAAACATCATCTCTCTAACCGTCCAAAACCTCATCACTTCAGGTGACCTCCCACCCACAGCCTCCAACCTCATCGTTCCCCAACCCCGCACTGCCCGTTTCTATCTCCTTCCCAAAATCCACAAAAACTGACTGCCCTGGTCGACCCATTGTCTCCACCTGCTCCTGCCCAACCGAAATTATCTCCACCTATCTTGACTCCATTTTCTCCCCCTTGAACCAGGAACTCCCCACCTACGTCCGTGATACTGCCCACGCCCTCCACCTCCTCCAAAACTTCCGATTCCCTGGTCCCCAACACCTCATCTTTACCATAGACGTCCAGTCGCTATACACTTGCATTCCCCGTGCAGATGGCCTAAAGACCCTCTGCTTCTTCCGGTCCCGCAGGCCCAACCAGTCCCCCTCCAGTGATACCCTTATCCGCTTAGCTGAACTTTCCTCACTCCTAACAACTTCTCCTTCAATTCCTCCCACTTCCTACAAAGTGGGTGGCCGTGGGTACCCGCATGGGCCCAAGCTATGCCTGCCTCTTTGTAGGTTACGTGGAACAATCACTCTGCCGAAGCTACACTGGCCCTATCTCCCACCTCTTCCTCTGTTACATCGATGACTGTATCGGCGCCACCTCATGCTCCCATGAGGAGCTCAAACAGTTCATCCACTTCACTAACACCTTCCATCCCAACCTTAAGTCTCCGATACCTCTCTCTCCTTCCTGGACCCCTCTGTTTCCATCTCTGGCAACCACCTACAAACCGATATCCATTTCAAGCCTATCGACTCCTACAGCTACCTAGAAGACACCTCCACTCACCCACCTTCCTGCAAAAATGCCATCCCCTATTCCCAATTCCTTTGCCTCCACTGCATCTGCTCCAAGATGAGGCATTCCACTCCTGGACATCCCAGATGGCCTCGTTTTTCAAGAACCGCAACTTCCCCTCCACAAGTGGTCGAAAACGCCCTCAACTGTGTCTCTTGCATTTCCCGCAACTACCAAAACAGAATTTCCCTTGTCCTATCATACCAGTCCGCCAACCTCTGGATCCAACACATCATCCTCCGGCACTTCTGCCATCTGCAATCTGACCCCAATACCAAAGACATTTTTCCCTCCCCAACCTTATCTGCCTTCCAGAGGGACCACTCTCTCCATGACTCCCTTTTCTGCTCCACAATCCCCACCACCCCCCTGCACCTGCAGGAAGTGCTACACCTGCCCTCTCAGCACTCACCCCTTCCCAGGCCCCACATCAAGCAGATGTTCACCTGCATATCAGCTAATGTGGTATACTGTATCCGATGTTCCCAATGTGACCTCCTCTACATCGGAGAAACCAAGTGGAGACTTGGAGACCACTTTGTGAAACATCTGCGCTCGCTTCGCAACAAACGACTGCACCTCCCAGTCGTGAACCATTTCAACTCCCTCTCCCACTCCTTGGACGACATGTCCATCCTGGGCCTCCTCCAGTGCCACAATGGTGCCACCCGAAGGTTGCAGTAACAGCACCTCATATTCTGTTTGGGAACTCTGCAGCCCAATGATATCAATGTTAACTTCACAAGCATCAAAATCTCCCCTCCCCTGACCACATCCCAAAACCAGCCCAGCTCGTCCCCACCTCCCTAACCTGTCCATCCTTCCTCCCACCTCAAGGCCCATCCCCATCTCCTACCTACTAGCCTCATCCCACCTCCTTGACCTGTCCATCCTCCCCAGACTGACCTATCGCCTCCCTAACTCCCCACCTACACTCACCTTTACTGGCTCCATCCCCGCCTCTTTGACCTGTCTGTCTCCTCTCCACCTATCTGCTCTTTTATCCATCTTCCATCCGCCTCCCCTTTTCTCTCTATTTATTTCAGAATTCCCTTCCCCTCCCCCATTTCTGAAGAAGGGTCCAGACCCAAAACCTCAGCTTTCCTGCTCCTCTGATGCTGCTTGGCCTGCTGTGTTCGTCCAGCTCTACATCTTATTATCTCAGATTCTCCAGCATCGGCAGTTCCCACTACCATTGTACAATTCTGCTGTGTTACCCTGACAATGCGAGGACAAAGTGGCAAGAATGATAACAAGAAGCGTCCTGGTGATAAGATTGCGGGTGGTGTACATAAAAGAAACGCTACAATGATGAAAGAGAAGCTAGATGTTGTGAAGCTTCTTGAACATAATGAGATGTGATATTGCTCGTGTAACAGGAATGAGGGAGTCCACTTTATACACCATTACAAACAAAGCAAAAAATATTAAAGCAAGTTGTATTGCTGGAACAAGTTAGAGTGCTAGCAAATTTGAGAGATCACAAACAAAGGAACTTGAGCAGATGGAGTGGCTTCTAAGTGTGCGGATAGAAGAGCAAACGAAGAAGCAATCTGGGACCGTCCTTCTCAGCATAGAGGAGATGACCTTATCAATTTATAAAGATATAACAAAACAAACCGAAAATCCTGCAGATGTGCATGCCTTTAGTGCTAGCAGTGGCTGGTTTGCTGGTTTTAAGAACCACTATGCTTTTCAAAACGTAAAGTTATGTGATGAAGCTGCCAGTGCAGATGAGGAGCATGCGATGGCATTTCCTCCCACCATAAAAAAAACTAATTGATGAAGAAGGCTACAACTTCAATCAAATTTTCAATTTGGATGAGACAGGTTTATACTGGAAGCAAATGCCATCAGGAATCTACATTTCAATGAATGAAGCACATGCTCTAGGCTTTAAGGTGGCAAAGGATCATATGACTGCTGCTGGGTGCCGATGCCAGTGGAGACTTAGAGCTTAAGCCTGTGGTGGTGTACTATTCTGTCAACCCACGAGCCTTGAAAAGGTAACCTAAGTCTACTTGAGGTATCTACTTTAGGTCAAGCAAAAGAAGTTGGATGATTGAGCAAATTTTTTTCTGATCTTATTGTTAAACACATCTTCGAAAGCAGTAGAGAGTGTTGCAGGAAAAAAAAAAGTGGATTTTAAGATTCTCCTCATTCTGGATAGTGCGCCAAGCCATCTTCAGAAGCCTAGTGAGACTTCTGAAAACATGAAAGTGCTATTTCTACCCTCAAACACAATCTCTGTCCTTCAACCCATGGACCAGGCTGCAACAGCAGCTTTTAAAGCTTATTATTTAAGGCACACATTTAAGAAGCTGATTGCAGCCTCTGAGGGGGATGAACACAATGTTCTTCAATTTTGGAAGAGCTTTAACAGCAAGAATGCAATTGACATTATTGTGGAGATCTGGGGTGATGTTAGTAAGGACTGCGTGCATGCAGTTTGGCAGAAGCTTCTCCTGGATTTCTTTCAAGATTTAAAAGGCTTTGATTCATCAGAGGCTCTCCTAAGAATCAAAGGACATTGTGTTCAGCTTGCAAAGCAAGCTGGATTTAAAGAGTGGAGAGTGAGGATGTTGAAGAGCTGCTCGAGTCCCACTGTGAAGACCTCTCTACAGCTGATCTACAACAACTTGTCGCTGAGGGGCAAGTAGAAGCTGGAAAAGAAGACGATGCAAGTCCAGGCTGCAGGACCACAACAGTTTTCCACTTCTGTTTTGTCTTCTATCCTAAGGGGAATTGAGAAGCAGTTGCAGTGATTAGAAAACAACAATTACAATGCAGAATGCAGCAGGGCAGCAGTTCATGAAGATAGATTTTCTTTGGCACCCTATGAACTGCTTCTACAACACAACTACCTCAGAACCTCCACCACCATCAAGTCATCTTGACATTTTTTCCAACATTAGGTGATAAATTTACTGTTATTTCATCATTACATATGAACTACACATTTGTTCAAACTGTGCTATCCTCTGCTACACTTTTGAGTGATTTGAGTCATTTTGGGTGGTTTCTTTTTGTTGGTCTGCCCCTAACCCCGCCCCCCTCCTTTTCCCATAGACCCCATTATTTTCATAACACGTCACTTCCCAGGAATGCATCTATTGCGTTATAGCAGGACCCCCTGTACAAATTAATCATTAGATTTGTTCAAATATACAGAAACCAATATGCCGCCATTTCAAATTTCAAGAATCCAAAGTGAATGATATTAAAATATATATGAATTGTTCACATGCACCTTTTGCTGACGGTCTTCTTATACTTCCTTCTACACTTATTGGGCAGAGATCACCAGCTGGTACCATCATGCACTCATTCCTATCACACACAGCTTGCATTAGTGCAATAAGACCAAAAATGTAGAATAAGGCTCAGACAGGAGCTATGAACATGAGATCATAGCTAATTTGCCTGTATCCTTAATTGCACATTCCCATCTACACCTAATAACCTTTCTTTTAGCCTCTTGTTTATCAAGAATCTATCCAACTCTGCTTTAAACTTATTCAAAGACTTTGCTTCCACCATCATTTTAGGAAGAGAATTCCCAAGACTAATGACCTGAAAAAAAAAATTGCCACCTCTGTTTTAGATGAGCGATCTAAAGTTCCATATCCTCCCTTAAGAGGAAACATCCTCCACCTCAACCCTGGGAAGACTTTTCAGGATTTGCTACGTTTCAATTGAGTCACCCCTTCTAAAATCCACTGGAGATGAGCCTTGTCCATCAGGACTTGAGCATTTGCCAGCCAGTAGCTCCTATAATTTGTGCAGTACTATTCTGTGGTGATTGTGATTTTCCTGAGCTCCTCCCTCCCTTCCATTTCCAAACTTACTCCAAGTTACTGGTGTTCTCAATAGTGAAGTAAAATGCAAAATACCTGATCAAATCAACTGCTGTCTCTTTATTTTCCATTACTAATTCTCCAGAGCCCCCTCACTTTCTTTCAAACCACTGTTAACTTTATTAACTTTTCTTCATTAAGTATTTACAGAAATTATTATCTGCTCTTATGTTTCCAGATATACTCCTTTTGTATTCAACTTCATCCTCCTTTGTCATTCTTTGCTTTTTTATATATTCTGTCCAATCTTCTGCTCTGCCACCTGTCTTTGCACAATTACATTATTTTTCTTTACATTTAATAGTCGCCAAATTAATTGCAATTTCCACTCCTATAGCATGCACCACATTCAATTTCTGCCCTATCTTACCATGCACCATTCCCAAAACAACTCATCCTGGAACTAGTTGGCATCTCCAGGATATGTGCCATCTTTAAAAGGCCACTGTACACCCAGACAAGAACTGTCAGTCCAGAGCTGCACTGCACAATTCCTGTCATTTGCCTCAGATACAGCAAACAGGAGGAAACTGACAGCTCGCACTGCAGGCAGGATCCTTGAGCTCTTACTGGATGGGTGGCGCATAGGCAGGACATCCTCTTCCCCCAGAACCAACAGTGAACAACTCAACACCACCTGAGTTAAAGCGGTCTCAGCCATTTATAGGAATGCCCAGCACCACAGGTCAATGACTTTCTCCACACCTCCAAACGTACCTTGCGCTCACTCTCTGAAAGTGTACCCGCTTCTCACCAATGCTCATGCTCTATCACTGTTACTGTTGCCTACTAAATTTTCCTAACTCACCCCTGTTCACCCCGAACCACACTACCACTAACCATGCATTTCCTCTGCGCCACATACACACTCGCTTCGGACACCTCCCAACTGTACCATTAGCAATTGCTTTTCTGCCCTCTTACATTTTCTGTGATACCTGCTTGTCTCTCATTCCCCGAGAAACAAGACCCACAACAGTGCAGTAACAATCAAGACTGGTGGTGGGCTGCCCATCATTTGGCTCCTCACCCCTTCAGAGAAGATCCTGACTATGACCGACCCGAGCAGTGCCTGGAGTGATACTGGAGCTTGCCCTTGTGTCAAGATCCTTTGACTGAAGGCTATCCTTCTTAACTTGACTGAAGCCTGCTGTCAACAAACGATAAGCTTCCTGGCCTTGAGACTGTTAGAAGCAGCATGGCAAAACAATAGTAATAAGAATCTGGTATCTGTGGTTGAGGGGGCAAAATACATAAGGCAATGCAAGACAGGAAAGCTAGCAACATCCAGGTAAGCCCAGCAAGTGAGCACTATGACAATGAAGGAAGAGTCTGGAGATGCAGGCTGGTTCAATCCATGAACTGGGTGTGTGTAGCAGTGCTCTTGCAGCAGCATTAAAATCAGAGTTTCTGGTGCAGCTCAAGATGCAGCACTGATGTACAGAAGCATTCTGCAAGTGGAACAAAAATGTGCCACAAGGGTTCTTTGAGGTTTGCACTCCAAATGCCCATGTCTGTGGATATGGCATACTTGTGGCCACTGCAAATGGAGCATACCCTGAGATGCTGGTGTCCAGTGTCCAACATGGAGGTTATTTGGAGCGAGTGTACATTTCTTGAAAGCACAGCTGTTTAAACTGAATTGGCAAATTAGATTAAAGAATAACTTAAAGAGATGAAGCAGCGGACAAAGGAAAAGTACAGAATGTGCATAATATATACATTCTAACGGATAAGACAGATTCCAAGGGACCAATCCATCATCTGTTGTTAAATCAGAGAAGTTAAAGATAGTGAGTGGAATCTTACCGAGGTCTTACGTACGTTTTGTGAGATGGCAAAATTGAGCAAGTCGTCTGGACAAGGCAAATATCAACATCGAGATCACATTGCTCTGTTTATTACATTTCTCAAAAGAGGTGCAAGATTCTCGTCAGACAGCAGCAAGTTTCCTGTTGATGGCTATTAATGTTTGTTAAGGTCCTGGTTGACAGCTTATTAATATTCTGATTATGATCTTGCGAGACTCCCCCAACAAACTAGACATCAGGAAACCAGAATGAGTGCATCACTCAGAGCCCTATACGATTCTACTCATTATCTTTAACTTCTCTTACTAACCACAGATGATGGATAGTACAGTTCTGACATGCAAGAACACCAGTCCCACACAGTTCTAGTGGAGACTGTCTGAAAGAAACATTTCTCCGTACCAGTACCAGTGCCCTACAAACTGTAACCCACTTCTCCCAATGTTTCAGCCGCATTCATCTCGCTAATCTTTTATGCCGCAAGCCAATGTGCACATAGCTCAGGTAATAATCCTGAGATTATGCCCTTTGAGGTTCTGCTTCTTAAATTCAGAGCCTAGCTCCTCACACTGACTATGCAGAATCTCCTTTTTAGATCTGCCGATGTTGTTGATACCAACGTGGACTGTAATATCTGGATTCTTCCTCAACCACTGCAAATTCCACTCCTGCCCTGAGCTGATGGTCTGACCCTGACAATAAGAAGAGAATACAACTGCCAGGATTCTTACTCTTTGCTACAGAGAACAATGTGAATCCCTCTGACTATACTGTTTGTTACTATCATAATATTTCTTTTTGCTTTCCCAATTTGAATGGCATCCTGTAACACAGCAGGCACGGGTTAGTTAGCTAATCCGGCCCACAGCTCCAATTCTTAACCAGACAAGATGAAAGACACAAACCTTTTGGGCAACTGCAACCGCTGATATTCCTGCACTTCTACCTACTTGGTCCCCTTACCTGCCTTAATAGCAGTCATGCTCTCCTGTCCACGAGCACTGACCAAATCAGAAGACCCTATCCTAAGAGCTGGGACTACCCCTTAGTACAAACTATCCAGATAACTTTCCTCTTCCTTGCCACGTTACAGTGTTGAAGTTGCTGAAACATCAAACACTTACTGCTGATATATGTGCCCTGGATTAAACTGGCATCCAGGAACTCCCATATGCTGCATCTGTACTACACCTTCCTGCCATCTTTAACATTCCCACATTACACACCATTTGCCAACTTATTTGGCCTATGAATATTTCTGATTAGCTGGAGTGCACATTGCCCAGGGTAGAAAAAGTATGCTAGTGCACCTTCCCTGGCACAACAGTTAGCTTTCCTTTAAGAGGTTTTGAGCAGAATCCTTCCAAATGTGGCCCTGACATGATGACACTGCTTATAATGCTTCCCTTGATCAACAAGATAGCTTCTACAGTGCACCTGCCTCTCGCTATACTGCTCACTAAATAGGAGTAATCATGAAGTGGCAATCAGGCAAAAATGTACATTAACTCAATGGGTTTACAATATATCTTATTGGACAATAATTACTTGAGTACAGCTGATATGCTGGCAATGTAAACAATTGCAGGCAGCTTGTTTTAAATTCATTCAAATGTTGTGGGCATTGTTGGCTGGGCTAGCATTTATTGCCCATTCCTATCTATCCTTGAGAAAATGGTAATGAACTGCATTCTTGAACTGCTGTTGTCCATGTAAGGGTAGATCCACAATGCTGTTAGTGAGGGAATTTGAGTACTTTGACCCAGCCACACTAAAGGCCGAATTTGAATCTCCATTTACTAGAATCCTGATTAATGAGAAACCTATCATTTGGCCAACCATGCAAGATGTAACTGCACTTCCCCAACCGCCCCAAAACAGACATCTCCCCTTATGGCTGCAGCAATATCTACTTCAACACAGTGCTGCACAGTTGTTTTGAGAAACTTTCAGCACGGCGAGACTCAGATTGCTCACTGGGCCATGAGAACCAACCACACCCATGCCCCATGTGACCCAAAATCTTCTCCCGTTCTGTTTTTTCTCACCAGTTTGTCAGCCATTATCCACCACTCTCATTTGTGAGATGGCCATCATTGTCACCACCCAGATCTCCAAATTCCCTCAACATGAAAGTCCTACTGCCTCAGCTGAACCTTTTCCCTCACCGATCAAAGCCACCTATGCTCTGCTGTTCTTTGAATGCTGCTCCATGCACAAGACCATATGGTCCTTGCCCCTCACCTTTCAAATCCTCGATTTCTACTCTAACCATCCCTGTGACCATTCCCTCGCTTTACCAGCCCTGCAGAATGAGGCCTTTATAATGGATGATGGGCCCTTCACCACTCTGAACAACTGCTGGCCAACAGCTCCAGACACACTGAAACTTAGGCTCTGGACTGACAGAAGAACACATCCAAAACCCTGGACTGATGCAGCACACTTTTTATCCAACTTATCCCGTTTCCCTTTCACTGCTTTCTTAATTCCAGACGGTTCAGTTATTGCCACTTCCTGCTTTCTGCCTTTCATGTTCTGTGCAGTTCAGCTGTAAGCATTCCTGTATTTGCAACTTACGCCGAAGCCTAAAATTAAGCCTCGAGACCTTCTGCAGCGTGTGTTAAAGCCTGTCATTCAGCCACTCATTATACAGACATACATACAAGATATGCAGAGGGACCCCGTGAATCTCTATTGTGGCAGACTCCTAAGGAATTGATAAGAGGAAATTCTGCTGGGCAATCTTCCCATGATTAAAAGCTTCCAAAAGACTCCAGTGAAATCACTGAATTTGGAAGATTCCAAGAAATTAATGAAACAGTTATTTGATGAAAGTTAGTCTATTAAATAAATAGACCAACTCTCATCAAATAGACTAACTCCTGAGTAACTATTCAGCTGACTCCATATTAACCTTGCACACCCACAACTACAACTTGAGACCAATCTTGCTCTGCCTCACTCACGCGCTTCTCCCTTCAGACACTCCAGACCCAATGCCAACGCGTCAACACCCCACCGCCTGCTCAGAGATGACCCCTCTTTGCCTGCTTGTGACTCGACACCCTGTCCATCACTTCACGTCAGATTCCCCTTACTGCCTCTTCAGACCCAAACCCATTTCAGCTCCCAGGAGCTCATCCACCTTTTCCCACAGTCCTTTACCCTACTCTGGTCCCTGTCACCTCTTTCCACATTTCCCCTCTCCAGGCCCAATCTGTCTTCAACACCTCTCACCTCCAAGACTGGGTCTCCACCTGTTCCAGTTCCAACCCACCTTCATCTGTTCTCAACCCAAGCTCCTGTCAATCCTTAGAAGTGGACCCCATTTCATTCACTTGAACTGATGCTCCTTAATTCCCTAGAGATCTGACTTCCCTTCATCTGCTCTGGACCAGATTCCCATTCAGTACAACTCTCCTGCTCCTGCTTTGTACTTGGCTCCACCCCCTTACTCCATTCCAAATCTGCTCCCCACTTCCCCCAATTCGCCTCCCATCCTGTCCCCAGGACAGGTGATTCTTTTCTTTGACAATATATGGAACCACTCAGGCTCTGGAATGTTTGGATAATGCATTAAATATAAATGATTTTGAGACATTTTATTGAGAAGTATTAAAATGTAACAAATCATTCCCAAACGTAAACGGCTGCTATTATCTAAGCAGTTATAAATAATTGTACAGAATAGACATGGAGACATGGTTTTAAAATAGGATTCTAAAGAATGGTTGTGAGATGAATCCGAATATATTATATCTTCAGAACTCAAAGTTTTATTTCTTCAAAAAAAATGTAATCAAAACATTTCAAGACCTCATCTCAAAGCAAGCAAGTAGGGTGGTGACTAATTAGACATTTAGGTGCATGGTACCTCTTTTCTCATATCTTTTCTTCTATGTGTACATGCGCATGCACGCATTTGAGATAGGGTGCTATCACATATGTTGAGTTATAAAACAAAATGATCTTTTTGCGAACCTACCAAAAATCTTGTAATTTGTCTATTCTTTAGAGTTACAGCACTCTGTGTTAGAACACTTTTCTTTTTTAAAAGACATCTACCTTCAGTCAGTCAAGAGGTCATAAAAGCAGGGACCATTCTACCATCTCTCCACATCTGTAACATTTATTATTGTTACATCCTTTTTATCTCCTGCAAATGGAAACAGTTTCTATCTCTCCATCAAACTGAACTCCCTGATAAATTTATAGTCATTTAGTCTTTCCTTTTCTAGAGAAGAGGCCACAAAAGCTTGTGGCTCCCTACTTGATAGTTACAGCCTTTCAATTCTGACAATAACATTGTTTTTTCCCCCCAAATCTTGTGTATTCTTCCCAGTGTTTAGATGTTCTCCTTGGAACATGGAGATCAGAACTTCATACAGTAATCCAAGTGTAGCCTCACTGTCACAATATATATTCAACGTTGTCACCATTTTTATATTCCTGTAGGAAGACCAGTACCTGTTTCCAATGTTTTGTCAACTTGTCTAGCAATTTTTACTGATGTATGTCAATATTTATTTCAAGGTCTCTCTGCTCTGTTACTGCATTTAATTTTTAATGAAGCTAAGAGATTTCCTTATTCTTCACAGAAAAATAAATCACCTCACAGTTTGCTAAATTGCAAAAAAGTTTCCTTTTGTCTGCTCACTCCGGAAGCATATTTACATCTTACTTTATTATCTGTTCAATCCTCCACATCAGTAGCCCTAGTGTCTAATTTAGTAAAGGGAATTCCCTAACTTAATAGGGAAGTGATGTTAAAATTCCCTAAGTCCTGAGTTTAGATTGTTCGATGTTGAATGAATTGTTCCTACATAGATCACTTCAGGACACTACTTCTCATTTTCTGAAATTTAGACAGGCTTCCTTTAACTCTCATCCTCTATCTTTTGCCTTACAGCTATCCTTCGTATCATTCTGCTACTTGGGACACAACCCACTTTGTTCTAAGTTATGATGAATCACAATGAGTCTTATAGTGAGTTTCTCATGTGACACATTATCAAAGGTTTGCTAAAAATTTATGCAAAGCAGATTTAATACATTGCTCTAATCTATACTTTTTCAAGGATGGTTAACTGCAAGATTAATATGATCTTTTGAGAAATACTTGCTTTTGTAATTACATTTTTACTGATCTTTCAATAGTGTTGGTGAAGAATGGCATCTCCAAATACCAATCTGAAATGCCTCAATCGTTTATTCTATTTTGCTGAGATGAGAAATTTGGTGAAAAGAAAAGAAGATATTTTTTCCAACCGCGCTATAGCCTGTGTACTGATACTGTACTGTCAAGTAGTGTATTAACACTTACCACCAAGGTACGTCCAATAATAGAATACTTTCCTGCTAGGCGAAGAAGTCGGTCTACCATATCAACACAAGCTACTCCATTTTCATCAGCTTCTATGTTCCCCAGGTCACCTACATGTCTACATAGATTGAAGAATTGTGATTTAATCAGAATTAAATGTATTCATTCATTATTTAAGCATTTTTAATAAAGCCATGTAGCTGCCAAAGCCTTTCCTTAGATTGAGCAAAGCATCATGACTACTGTCAGTGACGCAATATGCCAGAATTTTCCACAGTCTAATTGCTTCTAGAAACAAAGTTATGAAAAAAATTGTTAAATTCGGTAAATTGTGTATAAAACAGTTCACCTTTCACATCTTTATGGTACCATAGTGGATATAATTTTATCTCATCTAATGCAGTAATCCTTTCGAGCTGAATCTAGTTGTTCAGTGGTTACGGTGCAAGTCTAAATCGAGAGGTTGACTTCAAATCTATTCATGACAAGTTTTAAAACCAATTTTAATACACCTGGTTCACTTTTAACGTCAGTTTCCCTACTACATGATTGACTTCCAATGGTCTCAAAGTGGCTTACAAGTCATTCAATCGGCCTGCCATTGAAGAATTCTATTTGGTTTGAAAGATGAGTTATAGTCACACTCATCCTCTTCACGGTCATACACAGACATTGAGTAATCAAATGTCCTTCAAAGCAGACAGCTTTTGTATGACCAAAGGCAAAGACAGAAATGATGTTGATTTATCTTGATAGCCATATTCCCTCTACCAAGAAATAATTGTTACAATACACTAAGTATTGGGTATTCATGTGGAGAATTAATCATAGGTGTTCACAAACTACCTGAACATGCAGTCCCATTTGATTGTGATAAAGTATGAAAGTAACAAAATGATGGAATTGAATAGTTCTTTCATGTTTCTATTATAGGCCATACCAAAATGGTAATGTCCGAGCTTTCCTAAAAATAGCAATGACTGCCTTGGGATTGTTGGACAGGATTGCACTCTAACTGCTGTGACAGAAGGTCCGGATGCAATATAAAATGAATCAGTGGCATGAAAAATTAGATTTGTATCCAGCTCTGCTATTAGTTGTCAAGATGTTTCACTATTAAGTCTGTCCTGGATGTTTAACATGTAGAAACTAGATCAGCTGAGGATTCCTTTGTGAATCTAAACCTGCAAAAACAGTTTCTCACTTAGAAGATCTCGTGGGCCTATTTGAAGGCAGACATTTTGGTTTAATCCATCATCAAAATTGCCACATTTAGCTCTCTTTCTTTCCTCCTCTTTCACCAATATTTCATAAAGGGGAATTCCCAATAAAATCTCTTTACCTAAAACAAAATCCTCTGATTACTACTTGTAAATCTATGGAGAAGCAGTTTCCTTGACTTATGGCATTGTAATTCATTGGACCTCCAAAATCAAAATAATCAAACAGGGGATAAGACCACACATTTCCCAGGTAACACCTTTAAATATAAAACTCTGCCAAGATCAGCTGAAAATATTAAACCACATCACCCAATTTATCCCATCATAAGTTAATTTGAGCTCAACGCAGAATAAGTTACAGGTTATTACAGAAAGGGAAAAGAAAAAGAAAAGAGAGTTCCTCTGGTTCAGCACCTGGCTTAACTGCAAAACAAGCCTGCTGCCAAATGAACAATTATGCCTGTCAATACATTTCTATTCCAACAAGTTTTCAGCAAAGTAAAGGTCTAAAGGAATTCTGCGCAAAAGTTTGACTCCATCAATGGGACACACTTGCACTTATATAGAACTCCCAGGTGCAAAAAAGACAATTAAACCTGTGGGAAAAGGGAGTCAAAACAGAGAGATTAATATGAAAACCAAAAATATTCAAGGTAGAATTTTAGAAGTGGAAGGAACCGTCAATATGGGACATTCCATCTGGGAATTTCAAAGGTCAGGAAATGTAGTGACAATGAATATTTGACAACAGTAACAAATAAAAATGCAAGCCGAACAGAAATCTGGAGTTAAAGCAAAAGTAAAATCAAGGAGGTATGGCAGGAGAACATTAAAATCATGAGTAACTGGAAAGCGAGGACACAAATGCAAGCTTTTATTCACTACAACATGCAAGCCGAGGGAGCTTGGAGATGATGGCGCTCACAAGATTGTGTACAGCAGGCTGCAGAATCTTGAATGAATCAGAGTTGTCATCAGTCAAGATACTGATCATTTCAATCCAGGGGACTGGCCAGTCTGTCAAGTATCAGTGATCAGCGTCCTTGCAGCCTGGAAATTAGGCACAGTCAGTCCTGCAGGTAAAGTACAAGCAGTCCAGAGATTACAGGTAGTACATGTCTTAAATCGGGATGAGATACCAGTATGGCAGGTGAGCCATGGTCTCAGGGCAGTTCTGTTAAGTCAATCCTGGAGTGCAATACATGTTACACTGCTTTTGACATTCTGAAATGTTTGTCAGACTGGCTGAGTCTATTGATTTGGCCATTTGTGATGGTCAATAAAGATGACGACTGCCTCTTTCCTCCTCCTCCACATTGCCCCCCCCCCAAAACCTTGTCTCCCAGCAACTTCACAATTCTGTCTTGGAAGTAGGCTTGGCTTTCTTTGGAAGCATTTACTGAGCTTTCAGAAATGAGCACCACAGTGCAGCGGTGCTTTAAATACGGTGTAGAAGTTAAAAGGTCCTGACAGAGGCAATCACTACCACCTTGCTTGCCATGAGATTCCGCAAGAAATGTTCTTAACATCAGTTGCATAATCAAGGAAGTGAAGGTAGAAGGTTGCGTGAGAAAATCTGCTACAGGCTAAGGTGGACTGGACACTGAAACTCATTCACGGCCATGCTAACTGCAAGTGGGAAAATTCAGCCATGCCGACTAATTTTACATTTTATAGACCCCGTCTTTAGGAACTCAAGACATAAATTGTTGTCTGTTATCCCAGAAGGCAGTCAAAAACAATGAGGAAGAATTTGCTCAATGAGAAATAATCATAGATAAATACTTAAATCCCAGTGAACCAGTTAGACCAAATGGGATGTTTCCGTCATGAAATTTCTACTCTTTAGTGAACAAAATTTTCTAATTTCTGAGAAAAGCAGAGTTTGTCCAATTTCCAAAGTGCAATCATGATCACTAATTTCCTCCTGATTCCTAAACAGACTCTAACAAAATATTGTCTGTTTAAAGTACAGATGCAACACACTTGCACTCACTTAGCAACTCTCAAAATGAGCCAGGGGCACAACACCTTGTTGATCCAAAGCAAACTCAGTAATTTATTCATTCATGGTTACCTGCGAATTGGTTCATTTATGTCTTTCATCAGAGAACAAATCTTTATATTATCTGTATTCTATTTCTGCATTCCATTTTAAATAACCTTCCTCAGACAACAGTCATTAATCACCAAATCTGCAAAAGTGTCTTTGGTCAGCTGCTTTTAAAATAGAGACTAACTTTAAACTTTAGTATTTGGGTTGCAGTTTGACTGGATCCGCCCATATACTCCAAAAGGTCACCCAACAGGCATATTTGGTTTACCAATCAAAATGATTTGTCTCTAAAACAAACTTTGCAGTGGAATATAGTATGACTTAAAAACACTCTGAACCCTGATCTGATAAAATGAATCCATTTCAGAGATCCTCCTCATTCTTTTAAACTCTAGTGAACATGGTCCTAACTGATCCAGTCTTTCATCATACAGCAGTCCTGCCATCCCAGGAATCAGTCTGGTAAACTTTTGTTACACTCTCCATAACCAAAACATCCTTCCTCAGATACGATGCAAAAATTACCTTATCGGAGCTCTGTACAATTGGAGTGAGATATCCCTGCTTCAATCCTCTCACTATGAAAGCCAACATACCATTTGCCTTCTTCACCACCCATTATACCTACATGCTCGCTTTCAGCAACTCGTGTACAAGGACGCCAAGCTCACATTGCACCTCCCCTTTTCCCAAACTATAGCCATTCAGCTAATAATCTTCCTTCCTGATTTTGCTATCAAAATGGATAACCTCACATGTATCTACATTTACTTTATTTGCCATGCAATTGTAAAGCCAACAGTACAAAGTGTACTTAGTCAAATTAGTTAACATGGTAACAAAGTTTTTCAATAAATTATTCAGCACTTCAAACTTTACTGTTGAGATAAAACTCACCTCTTTTTGTCTTCTGGTGCTCCGTGAGTTTCATTACAAGGGTTATAATGAGGTCCAGCACTGCCACAGCCTTAAAAAAAAACAAAAAAAATTAATTGGTTTAAAATTTTTGAAGGACTAATCCATGACCAACTATCACTCATTTCCACACACTCGGACAAAGAAGGCCACCAATTCGACTGGGACAAGCCAACCAAAAGATACACGTGGGAATTCGTACAGGCCTGGTACTCAACCCAGAACTCCATGAACAAACATATGGAAACAGACCCCACATACCAACCACTACAAAACAGAACTGGAAATGAGACCAACCACCACATCAATAACAAGCAGGACAGACCAACAACGCTTCAGGTGCACTGATGATGTTACCTAGTATGATGACAAAACGTCTGCAAACCAACCTATCAGCTCGACAACCCCAGACTAGTCCACTTTTATGTCATACTATATATATATATAAAACTGTAATAAATGAAAATTCAAGTGTGTTGTTGTACTCAAAGATAGAAAGCGCAGAAACAGACCCTTTGGTCCAACTCATCCACGTCAAACAGATATCCTAAATAAATCTAGTCCTATTTGCCAGCATTCAGCCCATATCCCTCTAAACCCTTCCTATTCATATACCCATACAGATGCCTTTTAAATGCTGTAATTGTACCAGCTTCCACCACTTCCTCAGGCAGCTCATTCTATACACACACTACCCTCTGTGTGAAAAAGTTGCCCCATAGGTCCCTTTTAAATCTTTCCCCTCACCTTAAACCTATACCCTCGAGTTTAAGACTCCTCCACCTCAGGGAAAAGACTTTGTCTATTCACCTTATTCATGCCCCCCACGGTTTTAAAAACCTCAACAAAAAAAGTCACCCCTCAGCATCCGACACTCCAGGAAGAACAGTTCCAGTCTATTCAGCCTCCCCCTATAGCTCAAACCCTCCAACCTTGGAAACATCCTTGTATACTCTTTTCTGAATCCTTTCAGGTTTCACAACATCCTTCCTACAGCTCAGAGATTAGAATTGAATCTAGTATTCCAATACTGGCCTAAGCAAATGTCTTGTACAGCTGCAACATGACCTCCCAACTCCTATAGTCAATGCAGTGACCCACAAAGGCAAGCATACCAAATGACTTCTTCACTATCCTGTCCACCTGTGACTCGACTTTCAAGGAACTATGAATCTGCACTCCAAGGTCTCTTTGTTCAGCAGCACTCCTCAGGACCTTACCATTAAGTGCATACGTCCTGCGCTGATTTGCTTTTTCTAATATGCAGCACCTCAAATTTATCTAAATCAAAATCCATCCGCCACTCCTTGGCAAGGCTGGTAGGTGTAGGGAATGCTGGATGACTAGAGAAATTTGGTCAAGAATAATGGCCGCTTGTGGTGCAGTTGGAGCGTCTCTATCTCTGAGGCAGGAAACCTAAGTTCAAGTCCCACCTGCTCCAGAAATATGTAATAACATCTCCAAACCGGTTGATTAAAAATCCATGGGTTGACTTGAAAAGGGCTGGTTTTCGAACTCTGTGTGGTGGTAGTGCCCCTACATCTAGCCCAGAAGGTCTGATTTAAGACATACCTCCTCCAGAGGTATGACAGAACATATCTAAACAGGTTGAAGAAAAAAAGTGAGATGCTTTTCCATTCATAAGTGATGTTGGTTAGGAAGTGGAATGGCAGACTGCATTTGTAAAGAACTAAAATACGCAAATAAGTCATTGTGGAAGGCAAAATGACTCTTTCTTCAACAAGTAAATGACTGTTGACTGCCTAAATATACAACAGTGCCGGAGGATAAACCTTGATCCCTTCAGGTAGGAAGGCTGGAAAGAAATTTCTTTCCAACACAAATACTGCTTCTTGAAGCTCCTGACGCAAAATAGCTGAGAGAATTGTTGCAACTGAATACTCAGATTTTTGAGAATTTGAACCATCCAAAGAAAGAAAGAATGGACTTGGGCTACAACAGGAAACAAAATATGCATTTATCCTGTCTAGGCCTGTTAGAATTTTATAGGTTTTTATAAGATCACCCCTCATTCTCCTAAACTTCAATATAGTCCTAACCAATTCAGTTTTCTCTTCATACATCAGTACTGTTATTCCAGAAATCAGTCTGGGAAACCTCAGTTGTGCTCCCACCATAACCAGAACAACCTTCTTCAAATAAAAGGAGACCAACATCGCAGAATATTCCAGGTGTAGTTTCACCAAGGCTCTGTACTATTGCAGCAAGACTTCACTACCTAATGCAACCACCAGTGTGTGCCCATCCCTAGTTGCCCTTGAACAGAATAGCTTTGAGGGTTTGGAGGCACATAGACTAGACCAGGAGATTTCAAGGGCAACTAGGGATGGGCACACACTGGTCCAAGTTTGGTCTGGAACCAGAGATGAACTCAAAATGTTAAATAGGATAGTCTTTGACATCAAGGTAACATTTGACTGAGTGTAGCACCAATAAGCCTTAGTAAAATTAAAAAGTTTATTGCAATTGGGGATTGAGGGCAGGTGCGGACTCCTTTCAGTGATTGGAGCTATACCTAGATCAAAGGATGATTGTTGAGTTGTTGGGGATCAATCATCTAAGCCCTAAGTCTCAGTTTAGTGTCCTAGGCCCAGATGTGTGCAATGGCTTTATCCATACATCTCCTCCAATATAAATCAGATGTGGAGATGTTTGCTGAAGATTGCACAATGTTCATTCAGTGCCATTCACCACACCTCAGATGCTAAGGATGTTCTGACCAGAATGCAAGCTGATGAAGGGTCACTCACAATGTTAACTCTGTTTTCTCTGTACAGATGTTGCCAAATCTGTTGTCTTGCTCCAGCACCCCATTGATACACACACACACACACACACACCATAATGGCCACAACAGGTTGGAAATAGTTCATTTCTATAGTTCTTTAAACATGTCCATCATCCACAAGGGACTATTCAGGAATGTCATGGAATATTCCTTTCCTGCCCGGATGAGTTCAGTTCCAAAAAAGAGAAACCCAACATCATCCAGGACAAAATAGCCAACTCAATTATCACGCCATCCAACATGTTAAACTTTCACTTCCTCCACTACCAACTCACAATGGCAGAGTATACCGCATATAAAACAGACCGCAACAGTGCACCAAGCCTCCTCCAATTCCACTTTTCAAATCTACAACCCCTACCAAGTATAAGATCAAGGGCAGTAGATGCATAGCAACACAAGTTTCATTCCAAGTTACACATCATCCTGACTTGGAACTTGGTCGCTGTTCCCTCAATGTTTTGGATTAAGATCCTGGAACTCCCTTCCCAACAGGATTTTGGATGTGTCCAAACTACACGGACCGTAGTTGTTCACGATGCCATACTCTGATATTTAAGGATGTGAGATAAATACTCAAACGTCATGAATGAATTAAAGACAGTAGCTCAGCGCGGGTGGGGGGGAAAGAAAGCGAGAGAGCGGAGAGTTGTAGCTGTTGGAGGAACATCTGGCATACCTAAAAATGGAGGTGTCAACCTGGGTGAAGCTACAACGTAGAACTATTTGCATGCCAAACAAGAGAAGTTGCATGCAAGACAGTTTAAACTATCCACAACTAATGAATCAGCAATATGCTCTGCAGTCCTGCCACAGCTTGTCATGAATGATGGTGGACAAGTAACACAACGAAGAGCTCCACAATAATCTCCACTTCAATTACATGGAAGTCCAGGACCAGGCTGAAGTATTTACATCCATTTTCAGCCATAAGTGAAGAGTTAATATTCCAACTCTTTCTCCTCAAGCACCCAGCAGTCTTCATCCAGTTTGATTCACTTGTGCGCCAGAACCAGCCATGTCCTAGTCAAGCTGTTCTAGTACAGATGCAACACTGGCATCTACCCAGCAATATGAAACATTTATACAGACATGCCCAGTCAACAAAAAGCAGGACAATTCCAACCTGGCCAAATTTCCATCCTATCAATATACTCTTGATCATCAAACTGATGGAAGCCATTTGACTGGAACCTCATCCATCAACATTCATGTCCTTCAGCATCGATAGTGGGCAGCAGTGTGCACCATTTACAAGAGTTACTGCAAGGACCTCCCGAGACCCTTTCAATGTAACATTCCAATCTTGAACTCTGCCACCTAGAAGGACAAGGAGAGCAGATGGACAGAAACACCACCACCTCCAAGTTCCCCACCAAAACACACAACCCAGAAACAAGGAAGGAATGGTGATATTGTTCCAAGCCAGGATATCAAAATCCTTCATTTCCCTAACATCATTGTGGTGTCTGTACAGAACAAGGTTTAACAAGGCACCTCACCTGTACCTTCTCCAGGGCAATTAGGGACAGACAATAAATGCTGCCCTGACCTTTAATCCCCACAACCTGTCAATAAATAAAGATAGGTCATAATAGAAATGAGTTTTCCAATAGATTCAGATAAGCTTTTGGTTTCAAGCTAGCTTTATATCCTAGAGATTGGCAAATACCTTTATGTTAAAAAGAAAGTGACTTTATTTTGAAGCACATGACACAACATAATAATATTCATTATTTTGGTCTGAAGCCTGCAAACAGTTCACGGTGCTGTGCTTGGCCTCTCCAGCACATTTAATTAGGCTTGATCCCTGATAATCATGCGTTATTATCTAAAGATAATTCCTGGAAAGCACAAGACTCCAAACTCTATGGAGAACAAAGAAAGCCCCTATGAAAGACAGGACTGGCCTCTCAAAGTGACGGACATCCTCGGGAACCAATCAGGAGATAATAAGAAATGATAGTAGTAAGATGACCATGACTTTTAAAACAAAAATCAAGTTGGCCATACATCATCTTGGCAATTCAAGGCAGATCATATACTGTTTGTGGGTTGGCAAGTCAGAGCTCAGGGTGCCATCTTGGCCAGAGTTATTGTCTAGCAAGGGTTAATAAACAGTTACTTTTAGCAGACAAACACACAAGAATGAAGAAAAATGACTTCAAATCAACAGAACACAGCAAAAGACAAGTGCCCAATTAACCAGAAATTGTGAGCTAATATCTCAAAGTGGACTGTTTGATACCACTGCCTCTAATAACCATCACTCTTTTGTGCTTATTGTAATAAACTTAAAATCCGAGATATTTTTGAAGGCATAATGACACTTGAGCAGTTCTGTAATTCAGATTCTTTTAGGTCAATTCTCCCAACCTAGTATATAATTGTAAGACCCAAGTCAATTACAATTAAAGTTAAATTGAACACTCTAGATTTTACAAGAGCTTCATCCATCTCATCCCTGGCCTCCAAAGTTTGAAATCATGGAAGGGCAATCATTACTTATCAATACTAAATAACTGCTGCAGTGAAATTTATGAATTTCGTGGATTGCCATTAAGTTCAGTGAGATGCCTAACTGAGATTGAACTCTAATTATTGTGGTGAAGCTAATGAAGAGTTATCCAATTCAGCCAACAATCCGCAGAGAATTAGAATTTATGATATTCTTTTTTCTTCTGAGCTGTACATTTTCCAAATTATTTCCCAATGGTTTGAGTCTAACAGATTTTCCCATGTTCCTTTAAATATCAACATGACAAGTAATCATCCATACCTTTAGATATGTCACCATATGTGTGCACATGAAATCCATGTTTTCCAGGAGTCAATCCAGTAATTTCTCCGGTTATACAAGTCGAGTGTCCACCTTCCTACAAAGATAAATATATGTAAGTCATTAGCCCGGAGGCAAATCCTAGACTGGAAGCCGTTGCAGGGAGGCGAGGCCTCGAATTTTGAAGCCCGGTGTAATCTGGAGGCTAGGTGCTGCAACAGACTGGAGTGAAAGATTTGTAACTAGAGTACCTTTTTTCCCCTCTTTATTCTTACGGACTTTATTATTCTTTCAATTGTGCCAAATACTTAAGTATCCATACCCAGTTAATTTGTACCTCAGATGGCACCATAAGCAGCGACATCGCAAACTCTGCACTGCACTCAAATGAGTGCAATTGACAACAAAGCTAATTCATTCATACTAGCTCCAGAAATAGCAAGTATTAAAAAAAGGCAAATGTTGCAACACTAAGTTAATAACTGGAAACACATGGCAAGTGTAAACAACAGTTATACAGGAACACTGGTAGGGACACAAAGCAGACAACTTTTCAAACATACCTGTTTCAGCAAAGTACAAGTTTTGAGAAAGAACACACATCTGAAACAGAGGCCCACGTAGGACAGCATATTTTCAAACCTGAATCCAAGCCACACATACTTAGATGTTTTCCATGGTGGAGATTCCTTGACAGAGGCATTCTATCACGAATCCAATGGTGAAGAAGATCTTTATAGAAACCATAAAACCCCAAAGAACTGTGGATGCTGTAAATCAGAAACGAAAACAGAAATTTCTGGAAAAGCTCAACAAGTCAGGCAGCATCTATGGAAAGAAATCAGAGTTAATGTTTCGGATCCAGTGACCTTTCTCAGAACTGATGGTAGCTAGAAAAATGTCAGTTTATATGCAGAACCCGAGTGGAGGGATAAGGGTAAAGGAGTAAACGATAGGTGGGGATAGAGCCCAAAGATAGAGAAGTGCAGTTGGACAGGCAAAGGAGTGGATAATAATCTGTCTCCGAGGGTGAATAGCTATTAATGGGGACTGGCCAGATGCTGCCAGACATGATGAGCTTTCCCAGGAATTTCTGTTTTCATTTCAAGACACCAAGCCCCCTTTTGAATTTTAACAGTTCAGTGACTTAAGTCCAGCAGCACAACCAGTCAATTTCACTCCCAACCCTAACTTCATCTGAGCCCATTCACCCAATTCCCCCTTGATTCTGACTCCACTTGAACCTCCAACTCCCTGCCAACCCACGCTCATAATCATCCAACCTAACCACCACCTCCCACCCTACACATCGACCATGTAGCTACTGTACCCAACTGCCACTTTCCCTACCAACCATCCTAACCTCTTGGCCTCCTGATGAAGCTGCCATTCATCTCGCATACTCATTCACTAACACATTTAAATAGCGATTTAAATCTCCTAAACCTTTTCACTGAATAAACATTTACCAGAATATGGCAATAACAGTGAATGGCGTAACTTGGAGATCTTGTGCTATCAAGAAGGACTCTAATATCAGATAGGCTCCATATTTCTGTGCCCAGATTTGGATGCAGTAGGGAAAAAAGATGAATCGGAACAACGAAATGGGATTGCCGGTCCTGCAGAATTCAGAAGACAGACGTACACTCAAAAACAGACAAGTACACCAAATAGAAACTTCAAAAAGATACGCCAACACACTGCAGAAGTAAACTCCAGATGTATAGCTACACACGGAAACTCACGCTAAAGACATGCACTATGCAGAACCACACATACATACACCAAGTAAGCAAACACACGCATGTAATAGAGATAACAAGCGTGGGGCTGGATGAACACAGCAGGTCAAGCAGCATCATGGGAGCAGGAAAACTTGACGTTTCGGGCCTAGACCCTTCATCAGAAATGGGGGAGGGGAAGAGGGTTCTGAAATAAATAGGGAGAGAGGGGGAGGGGAAGGTGGATAGAGGAGAGGATAGGTGGAGAGGAGGCAGACAAGTCGAAGAGGCGGGGATGGAGGCAGTAAAGGTGAGTGTAGGTGGGGGGGAAGGGAGGAGATAGGTCAGTCCAGAGAGGACGGACAGGTCAAGGGGGCGGGATGATGTTGGTAGATAGGAGATGGGGGTGTGGCTTGAG
>JAHRHZ010000031.1:9477783-9498600 GCA_024137785.1 Ginglymostoma cirratum
CTCCCCCAACCGCATCCCAAAACCAGCCCAGCTCATCTCCACCTCCCTAACCTGTTTTTCCTCTCACCTATCCCCTCCTCCCACCTCAAGCCACACCCCCATCTCCTATCTACTAACATCATCCTGCGCCCCCTGACCTGTCTGTCCTCCCTGAACTGACCAATCTCCTCCCTACCTACACTCACCTTTACTGGCTCCATCCCTGCCTCTTCGACTTGTCTGCCTCCTCTCCACTATCCGCCTCCCCCTCTCTCCCTATTTATTTCAGAACCCTCTTCCCCTCCCCCATTTCTGATGAAGTGTCTAGGCCCAAAACGTCAAGTTTTCCTGCTCCTATGATGCTGCTTGACCTGCTGTGTTCATCCTTGTTATCTCGGATTCTCCAGCATCTGCAGTACCTTTTTTCTCTGACAGGCACGTAATACATATTTTCACTGTCAAGCTAAACTCTCGCAAACATACTCACTCACTCTTGCCAAAGCATAATAGCCAGTCACACACAAAACACCCTCTGTAAACCAATGTACTCCCTCCCCCGTCATTTTTTCTTCTTCACACGCACCCTATTCACAAACACCCCGTCGCCGCCAACTCAAGGTGCACCACGATATTTAAATGGCTTCTATCAGCTGCCGAACACCGGGTGGGGGAAAGAGACTTATTTCGGACCAGGAAGATGATATGGATCTGGTGCCTCCACATTCAGTAACTGCCAAGTTCCCCGACGTCAACCGAAAGCAGCAACTCGTGCAATTCTCAGCTGCTTGCTCACTGTAGTTTTCCGCACGGTTAACACCACCGAGGTGGAGGGGAGGGGAGGCAAGGCGGTGTGGGTGGCGGAAATGAATAACATTTTAATGAAAAAGCAACACACGGATTTATTGACCAGGAATTGCCATTTCTTCCGCCATCAACAGGCGCTTCGTTCAAAAGCTTAGCACGTGCCTCCCCATCCAACCGTCACCTGGGCCCTCGAAAGCTGAAGGTATAACTGGTTCAGGTATGAAATAAGCATCACTCACCTCTGTTTTGAAACAAATTGTGCCAGTAGTGGAACCGGGACCCTTCAAGACACAAATGGCCTTCCTCACCTCCATAACGTCCCGATTTCAACTCCCAGTACAACGGTCGGACACGCAACCAACAAACTGCGCAGCCGCATTGCAGCCTTCCTCTCCCTCCACGCAGGCGCCCTTTGATGGATAAAATCGACAAGTTTCCACATTGGGTTGGTAATTCCTGATGTCTGATCAATATTCAAAAATAGACCTCTGTAGGCAACAGTAATCCTATATTTTGGAACGAATAAATAACCGAAAACTTCAAATTAGAACAAGAAACTGCGATAACGTCACAGAATTCAGGGAACTATTCAGGGGGCCTTACATTGGATGTTCGCACGTTGCTGGGGGCGGCGGGATCCACGTGTATTTGGAAAGGCAAGGACAGATGAGGAATAATTAACATGGTTTTCTGCGTGGGAAATTGTGATTGAATTTTTTTGAAGTAATGAAGAGGATCGATGAGGGCAGAGCAGTGGACCTGATCTATATGGACTTCAGTAAGGCATTCAACAAGGTTCATATTGGCAGACTGGTTAGAAAGGTTAGATCTCATGGAGTAGGAGGAGAACTAGCCATTTGGATACAGAACTGGTTCGAAGACAGAGGGTGGTGGTGGAGGTTTGCTTTTCCGACTGGAAATCTGTGACCAGCAGTGTACCACCAGGATCGATGCTGAGTCTACTTTTTCATTTATATAAATGATATGGATGTGAACACTGGAGGTATGGTTAGTAAGTTTGCAGGTGACACTAAAATTGGCGGTGCAGTGGACAGTGAAGAAGGTTGCTTCAGAGTACAATGGGATTTTGATCAGATTGGCCAATTTAGATAAATGTGAGGTACTGCACTTTAGAGAGGCAAAGCAGGGCAGGACTTATACACTTAATGGTAAGGTCCTGGGGTATGTTTCTGAACAAAGAGACCATTGGAGTGCAAGTTCATTGTTCCTTGAAAATGGAGTTCCAAGTAGATAGGATAATGAAGAAGGCATCTAGTATGTTTGCTTTTATTGGTCAGTGCATTGACTATAGGAGTTGGGAGGTCATGCTGCAGTTGTACATGATGTTGGTTAAGCCACTTTTGAAATACTGTGTGCAGTTCTGGTCTGCCAACTATAAGAAGAATGTTGTGAAATGTGAAAGGGTTTAATCAAGATTTACAAGGACCTTGCCAGGTTGGCGGGTTTGAGCTATACGAAGTGGCTGAATAGACTGGGGCTATTTTCCCTGGAGCATCAGAGGCTAAGAGCTGACCTTATAGAGATTTATAAAATCGTGAGGGGCACGGACAGAGTGAATTGCTAAGGTCTTTTCCTACGGGGTGGGGGAGTCCAAAACTAGAGGGCAGACGTTTAAGGTGAGGGGAAAGACTTAAAGGGACCTAAAGGGCAACTTTTTCATGCAGAGGGTGGTGTGTGGATGGAACTGAGCTGCCAGACGAAGTGGTGGAGGCTAGTACAATTACAACATTTAAAAGGCATCTGGATGAGTATATGAATAGGAAGGGTTTAGACGAATATCGGCCAAATGCTGGCAAATGGGACTAGATTAATTTAGGCTATCTGCTCGGCATGGATGAGTTGAACTGAAAGTGTCTGTTTCCATGCTGTACAACTCTATGATTCAACAATTCTTAGAGCATGGAATGAGGCTATTCCACCTACCAGATCCATGCTAGCTCCTTGCAAGACTGATTCTCTTCGTCCTGTAACCCTGCGATTTCTTTTTCCTCCAAATGTCCAATTTTCTCCAGAAATTGAATTTGCCTCTGCCACATTCTCAGGCTGTACATTTCAAACCACTATTTACGTGAAAGCTTTTTCTCTTTTGCCAATCACTATAAGTAGGTCCGACAACAAAACAGTTTCTCCCTCTATCCACACACCATGTGATTTGGAACATATCTACTCAATTTCCTCTTAATTTAATTTTTAAAAGATAGTAGTCCCAATTAAAGTCACAGTCATACAGAATGGAAATAGGCCCTTGGGTCCAGCTAGTCAATGCCGACCAAGTTTCATAAACTAAACTAGCCCCACTTGCCTGTGCTTGGCCCATATCCCTCCAAACCGTTTCTACTCATGTGCCTATTCAAATGTCCTTTAAATGTTATGAGTGTACCTACATCTACCACTCCCTCTGGCAGATCATTCCACATTCAAACCACTCTCTGTGTGAGAAAGTACCCCCTCAGGTCACTTTTAAATCTTACTCCTCTCACCTTAAAAAATGCCGTCTAGTTTTGAAACTAGGTGAAAGACCTTTGTTATTCATTTTATGACTCAGTGGGCCGAATGGCCTGCTTCGACACTGTAGGAATACCATGATTCACCATATAGCTAAGACCCTCATGGTTTTTTTAAACCTTTGTAAGGTCATCCATCAACCTCCTATATTCCAGTGAAAAAAACCCAGCCTATCTCCATCACTCAAACCCTTCAGTTCAGTCAACTTTCCGAGTTAAATCTTTTCTGAAACCACTCCAATTAGCAGTGACCAGTGCTGTTTACAATACTCCAAAAGTGGCCTCACCAACATCCTCTACAACCTCAATATTACATTCCAATTTCTTTATTAATGGTCTGAGCAATGAAGGCAGGCATGCAAAATGCCTACTTAACCACCTTGACTACCTGCACTGCAACTGTCAAAGAACTACATACCTGAACCCTTAGGTCTCTCTGTTCCACAACATTACCCGGGCTCCTAACATTTATTGCATAAGTCCTGCCCTTGTTTGTTTTACCAAAATGCAATACTTTGCATTTATCCAAATGAAACTCCATCTGCTACTCCTGAGCTCATATCCCCAACTGATCAAGATCCCTTTGTAATCTTAAGTAACCTTCTTCACCAGAGACTATACCATCAATTTTGGTGTCATCCGCAAACTTACTAACCATGCTTCTTAAATTTCCATCAAAATTGTTTCTAAAAATAACTAACAAAAGTGGATCCAGCAGCAATCGTTGTGGAACACGACTGGTCACTGGCCTCCAGTCTGAAAAGCAACCCTCCACCACCACCCCTTGTCGACTACTATCAAGCCAATTTTGTATTCAATTGTCAAGCTCTCCTGAACTTCACGTGATCTAATTTTACTAATTAGTCTACCATGCAGAACCTTGTCAACGGCTTTACTAAAGTCCATGTAGACAATCTTTACCACTCTGACCTCAACAACCCTTTTGGTTACATCCACAAAAACACTCAATCAAGTTTGTGAGACATAATTCCCCATGCGCAAAGCCATGGTGACTATGCCTAATCAGGATTTACATGTCTTTGGAGAGGTAAGGACTATCTCTCAGAATCCTCTCCAACAACTTACCCATGACTAATGTCAGATTCACCAATCTATAGTTCCCAGGCTTCCAGCACTTCCTGTTCTGTAATGTAGACTGTTCTCAATATTTTTGTCCTTGAGTTCCCTAGCCTCCATTTCTTTCTCCACAGTAAAAACTGTTGTGAAATATTCATTTACTATTTCTCTCATCGTTTTCCCCAAACCTATTCATGTAACTGAAGTTTTGATCACTAGAACTACTGTGAATATTTCCTGCATTCTCTTGATTGTTTTCACAATCTTTGTAAAACTTTAGGTGAGGTTCAGTGTTTTATACAGCTTTACCATAACTTATTTGCTTTTGTAACCTATGGCCTCTAATTATGAAACCCAGGATCTTATAAGCTTTACTCACTGTTTTTTCAATGTACTCCACCCCATCTATATGTGATATAGATTCCCAAGTCCGTCTGCTCTTGCACTCTCTTTAGAATTGCATCAATTATTTTATACTGTCTCTCCTTACTCTTGCTGCATTCAACTCACCTTGCTGTGATACAGTACCTAACTTAGTTTGCGTGACACCATTTCCACTGAATCGTTCACCCAACTTACCTAATCAGCCCTCATGATAGCTCTGTAGGCTTGGATCACACTCGCATAATCTTTTCACTCGCACCAGCATCACCTTCCCCAGATCTGGATCAATCATATTATTGACATAAAGAGCAGCGAGTTGATTTCTTGGGGTAGCTGGAGTATGCACCAAGTGACATCATAGGACTAGACTGTAGGCATTTAATAAAGTACAGCATTATTGACTGGTGAGCAATTAAAATCCTTAAGATTAATGAGTTGTTTGGACGCAAAATTGGCTAAGAGGCAGAGTTGTTGTGAGTAGTTTTTGGGACTGGAAGGGAGTATGTAGTGATGTCACGCAAGGCTCAGTTTTGGGACCACTGCCTTCATTAATATATTAATGACCTGGACTTGGGCATAAAAAGTATAATTCCAAAGTTTGGTGTTGATACAAAATTCCTCGATGTATAAAAATAATGGGCTAAACAGTAACAGAGGCAATAGACTGGAGAAATGGAAAAACTTATTGCTTAAATTGTGAGGTGATAATTTTTAGTGGAAAATGAGGAGAGATATTAGAAACTATTTGGCGTATTTTTACGGAGATGTAGGATCAGAGACAACTGTATTTGCGTACCGAAAGGAATCACATAATCTTCCTTAGTGGACTAATGTTACGACTCCCTGTAGTGGTATGCTGGAAATCAAGCTCCACTATTCCTGAGGGATGAAAATAACAATGTTTATATAAGTGTGAAAAATTCCCCAATTTGCCTGTCTTTTAGACCCTAGTTGACAAAGCACTAACCAGGTGCCTGTACTTAACAAGTATTACTATTTACTATGGAGAACATCAGTAGTTAAAACTCCCCCTGCAGCCATATAGTCACAAAAACAAATGAATGTCACAGGCAGCGGGAATGACTGGAAAGTAATTCAATGGTGTCTGTTCACAGGGTTCGCTGAGATGAACCTTTAGGATTATCAAGATCTCTGTTGCTCCAATCTTCTTTCTCCAGATACACTGACTTCCTTGCAGGAGGCACTGAGTGACTGGTTCACACTTAACCAATACATTTCTGACATACTGGTTAAAAGCCATATCTTATAACTGATAATGGAAATACAGCGGCTTTCTTCAGGTTGAGGTGTTTTAACTGCAGGGAACTTAATGGCTCTTTCCCTGCTGGAGGTTGATGACGTCTGCCAAACATTCCACTCCCATGTTGTTCATCTACAGATGTTGGCAGGCGGGAGGCCTTTGTCGTCGACAATCAGTCACCATTCCCAGACTAATCAGCAATTTGATGTCAGCCAAATACCAATTTGTACACACCCCTTGACTACAGCTCATTCGCAACTGGACATCCTTCCACTCCCCAACTGAGCAAGTGTAAACACTACAATGAGTGTCATGTAACTTGCTTTTAAAAAAAATTGCAGCAACACTTTCCACATTCCTTGAAGTCCTTTTCCTATTTCAGTACACACTCAAAATTACAGAAAAATAAAAAGATATGGTCTTTACCCTATAAACTGGAATAGACGTCAGACTGCCATGTAGTTGAACTTGCAGGAGAGCTTTACAATTTTTCGCTGCAAAATACAATTTTGCTATTGGGGCAGTGAGATCAATCCATCGTTAAAACTGAATGGTTCAAGAAATTTTAAAAATTGCCTGATGACAATGCTCAGGTTAGTTCATCAGGAGTTTACTACAAACCTGTAAATGCAGCACAGCCAGAGCCCTCCAGAGCTGGCAAACTGAAAATATCTCTCTCCTATTCTTGTAAAAAGACAAAAAGAGCATGTCATCATTGCTAAAAATCAAAGAAACTGTAAAGAAGCAATTTAACCCTGGTGATCAGGACTTTTGATCTTCAGGATCTTTGTTTTCCCTGTCTTTATGTTCTTTACCCATAAGAACTCCTACGACATGCCTCAACTCCAGCTTCAACTGTAATTTAATTTCGAAACCTTTCATTTCCCTCAAGGTTTCTTTGAAGACATCTCAGTACTTGTCCAGGATCTTTTGCAAACTCATGTTTGACTTTGCCAATGTATTAACCATGCCCCAGTTCAACTTTAATTTTGTAACCAGGACCATCCAAATAATGCTGATATTCACGTTTTATGATTTAAAGTGGCAATGCCTCACACTGATCCCTTTCACCAGTGCACAGCCCTACAGTGGCACGTACCACTTGTTCCATGTACATCTGTATTGTAATCTTTGCCAGCTTCAATGATAGTGCCCTTAACTTCTCCCTGTATACTGATTCAGCAATCAGGGTCACCACTGCAGCCCCATCCACTTCCATTTTTGCAGTCTTCCCCTCTACTTTGGGGAGAAACCAGAAAAAAATCAGCTTCACCCTATATCGAGAGGATGTTTAACCAGAACTCCAGTGACTCTGGGTCTTTGGCTTCACCCACAGACCTAGCTGATTCCCTCACTGGTGGTATGTATCTTATGCCTTGCCCTATGACGCATCTCCTTCAGGCACCTCTTCTCTTGGTTGAGTTGTACCTGGCCATTTCGGGCAATATGACACACTTGCTTACGCTTGCAGCACTGGGCTTCTTGAGCCCAACATGTTGATTCCTTGGAGCCACACTTGCCAAAAAGGTGGCATTTTACAGTTGGTACTGCAACCTGCCGAGTTTCCACTACTTGATGCACCCAGGCATCATCAAACAACTTGGTGATTTGCTGGTGACCAACTCCATTTAAGTAGCAATTTAGAAATCTGCATGATATCCAGGTGTCTTCTTATTAATAGCTTCCTTTGGATGGCCTCATATGGATGCCGCCAACCAAACAGTTCCATAAGGCAATGTTCTGCAAATCTCCTTAAGGTGGACTCGAATAGGATGGTGGACTTTGCTTCATGCTGCACCCACTTGTAAAAACAGAACTATTTAGCCATCATCATAGCTCTTGAAATGTCTTCTCATTTGGTTTCTCTGGTTGTACCAGACTACTTAGAATCACAAATGTCTTGCTTCTGATAGTACTTCAGAAAACTGTTACCATGATTCCTCAGCCACTTTGTTTAGGAATGAATTCAAATGTTCCATGTATAAAGTTCAATTTTTAGACCCTTCATTAAATGTTCCAAACAGGAACTTGAAAGTGGTAATGTTCCCATGAATCTGCAGCCCTTGTCCTTCGAGATGGAAGTGGTTGTGGGTTTGGAGGGTGCTGACATCTTTGGCAAATTTCTGCAAGGTAGCTTGTGGATCGTACATACTTTCTGTGACTGAGTGTCAGTGGTGGATATTTGTGGACGTAGTGCCAATCAAGCATGCTACCATGTCTTAGATGGTGTCAAGCTTCTTCCACGTTGTTGGAGGCCAGTGGGGAGTACTCTATCAGAGGCCTGACTTTTGCCTTGTAGATGGTGACCAGCTTTGGACAGTCAGGACATGACTTACTTGCTGCAGGGTTCCGAGCCCCTCACCTGCTCTTACCACCACTGTCATTCAGTGGTTTCAGTGACGTTAACAATGAATGTCAAGGGGTGGCGGTCAGATTGTCTCTTACCGCAGATGGTCATTGTCTGGCACTGTGTGGTGTGAAGGTTTCTTCCTATTTTTCAGCATAAGCCAGATACTGCTGCAGTTGAACATGAACTGCTTTAGTAACTGAGGAGTTTCAAATGGTGTGAACATTGCGCAATCATCGACAAACATCCCCACTTCTGACCTTACTCTGGATGGAAGGTGATTGATGAAGCAGCTGAAGATGGTTGGGCTTAGGATACTCGCCTGAGGAACTAGGGCTCTTCTGGTGCAGTGGTATTGTCCCTACCTCTGAGCCAGGAGGCCCAGGTTCAAATCCCACCTGTTCCAGAGATGTGTCATAACATCTCGGAACAGATTGATTAGGAAAGTATCTACTCTGAAGACCACCAGCAGACATGTCCGAGAGCTAAAATGAGCTCCAACAACAACAAACTTACTGTACAGCAGATATGATTCCAACCAGCAAAGGTTCCCCCAGTTCCCATTCCCAGCTGGGTGACTTAGTGCTTAAACACTGGCTGTAACTCACAAACCCAAAGGTATTGGTTTCATATTAGGATGACAAGATGGCACATTCTGTGGGATAGCTACATTAAGCTTACTTGGAATGAAAATCTGCCACAGGCTTTTGTTTTCTGAATCCGTAATTAAAATGCAAATTTTATAGTTTGTCCTTAGCTTTCAATTTTTCCTTTTTATTTTAGTAATTCTTGAACAACCAAAAATGCCATCAGAAATTATTACAGTATTGCACCAAGTTGAGCAATTTCATGCTTGACCCTTTTTGCAACAAATTTAATGTATCAAGAACATAGACGATTGTTTTAAGTTTTATTGAACCCTGTAAGTTAAAACTCAAGAACATTACAAACATTGTTTTTCACATCTGACCAGAATTGACAACTATTCGAAGCTCACATAAGTAAAGCAGAAATGATAAATATCAAAACTGACTGAATATTAACATCCACATATAACTTTTAGTATTTGACTATTTCAATCAAAAGTCATCAGAGTGACATAAAATTTTACTGCAAAGAACAAAGATACATAAAGTAACGGGATCTCCATAAAGGGCATTTTCAAATACTGTCTAAAACTCTCACTTATACTGAAGCCTACTTTGTTTTATTATTCAGCACACTACAGGCTATTCCTAATTTTATTTTTGTGCTACTTGTTCTTTTATTTGTTAGCTATTCCAATTATACCCCAGGCTAAACCTTTTCCAGCATTTCCTGTTGCAGCACTCTCATCATTTTCACCTTTACCCAGGTCATCTTCATTCTCTGTAACCTTTGAGAAAGAAAAAGTTAATAACTCAATATCCAAACAGCAATGTTTCACATGCAGTTGCTCCAATGAAAACGAACACAGTATTCAAAAATATTTTTAGATCATCAACAAGACTTTAATAAAAACCAAAAGAACTGTTGATGCTGTATATCACGAACAAAAACAAAGTTGCTGGAAAAGGTCGCAGGTCTGGCAGCATCTGTGAAGGAAAAAACAGAGTCAACGTTTCAGATCCGGTGACCCTTCCTCAGAACTGATGGTGGCTGAGAAAACGTCAGTCTATATGCAGAAGAAAGGAGGGGGGGATGGGGTAGGGAATAAAGGATAGGATACAGCCCAAAGCGAGAGAACAGCAGTTGGACAAAGAGTTGATAACGATGGCTGGGAGGATGAATAGTTGTTAATGGGGACTATATAGTGACGAATAATAGGTAGTGTGTAATGGCAGGCGATGTGGTAACAAGGTCTGGTGTGTGAGGTAGGGGGCTGGGACGTGGGGGAGTTTAGGCCTTAAAATTATTGAACTTGATATTGAGTCCGGAGAGCTGTTGGCTCCCTAAGCAGAAAATGAGGCGTTGTTTTTCTGTTGAGCTTCACTGGAACTTCTCCCAAAAATCCACAAACAGGACTGTCTGGGCAGCCTGCTCCTGCCCCACAGAACTCATCTCTTCCTACCTTGACTCAATCTTCTATCCCCTGGTCCATTTCCCTGCACACGTACATCCATGATTCCTCTGGATACCTTACACCGGTTTCAAAACTTCCAGTTTGCCGGTTCCAGCCGCCTCCTCTTTACCATGGACGTGCAATCCCTTTACACGTCCATTCCCCACCAGAAGGGTCTTAGGGCTCTCCGCTTCTTCCTGGAGCAAAGACCTGAACCATCCCCACCCACCACCACCCTCCTCCGCTTGGCTGAACTCGTCCTCATCCTCAACGACTTCTCTTTTAACTCCTCCCATCTTCTTCAGGTAAGAGGGGTGGCCATGGTTACCCATGTGGGCCCTAGTTATGCCTGCCTCTTCGTGGGGTACGTGGAACATTCCTTGTTCCAGTCCTATTCCGGCCCCCACCCATAACTCTTTCTCCAATACATCGATGATATCATCAGTGCTGCTTCCCTCTCTCATCTGGAATTGGAAAACTTCATCAATTTCGCCTTCAATTTCCACCCTTCCCTCACTTTCACCTGGTCTATCTCCGACTCCTCCCTTCCCTTCCTCGACATTTCTGTTTCCATTTCTGGGGAGACTGGCCACTAATATCCACTACAAATCCACTGACTCCCACAGCTACCTGGACTATACATCCTTTTGAGATTTCATAGAATCCCTACACAGTGTGTAAACAGGCCCTTCGGCCCAACAAGTCCGCACCGAACCTCAGAGCATCCCACCCAGACCCACCCCGCCAACAACCCACCTCTCCCTGAACACTTCGGCCAATTTAGCATGGCCAATCCACCTAACCTGCACATCTTTGGACTGTGGGAGGAAACCGGAGCACCCGGAGGAAATCCACGCAGACACGGGGAGAACGTGCAAACTCCACACAGACAGACGCCCGAGGCTGGAATCGAACCCGGGTTCCTGGCACTGTGAGGCAGCAGTGCTAACCACTGAGCCACCGTGCCGCCCCGTGAGCCATCCTCACACCCCACTTCCTGTAAAGACTCCATCCCATTCTCTCAATTCCTTTGTCTCCGTCATATGTGTTCAGATGAGGCCAACTTCAATAAGTGAGACTCCGAAATGTCCACTTTCTTCCTCAACCAAGGATTCCCCAGCTCTGTGGTCGACAGGGCCCTTAACCGGTTCCGACCCATCTCCCGCACTTCCGCCCTCACCCCTTCTCTTCCCACCCATAATAGCGATAAGGTTCCCTTGTCTTACCTATCATCCCACCAGCATCCATATCCAGAAGTAATGAGGCACTATTTCCGCTACCTCCAGCAAAATGCCACCACTCCCTCATCTGCCTTCCACAGTCACCGTTCCCTCCGGGACACCCTGGTCCACACTTCGTTCACACCAACCCCACAGCCCTAGAGCACCTTTCCCTGTAACCGAAGGTGCAACACCTGCTCATTTACTTCCTCCCTCCCCAGTATCCAAGGACCCAAACATACCTTCCAGGTGAAGCAACACTTCACCTGCACTTCCCACAATCTAGCCTACTGCATTCACTGCTCACAATGTAGTCTTCTCGACACTGGGGAAATGAAGTGTTGACTAGGTAACCGCTTCACAGAACATCTACGTTCTGCTCGCAAAAAAGCCCTGAACTACCCGTTGCCTGCCACTTTAACTCACCACCCTGTTCCTTGACCAACATGTCTGTCTCTGGCTTGCTGCCAGCGAAGCTCAAAGCAAGCTAGGAAAAAAAAACCTCATTTTCCACTTGGGGACCCTACAGCCCTCCGGACTCAATACAGAGTTCAATAATTTTAATGCGTAAACTCTCCCACGTCCCAGCCCCCTACCCCACACACCAGACCTTGTTACCACATAGCCCGCCATTACACACATTATTAGTCACTATATAGTCCCCATTAACAACTATTCACCCTCCCAACCATCGTTATCAACTCTTTGTCTGTCCAACTGCTCTTCTCTCTCTTTAGGTTCTATCCTATCGTTTACTCCCTACCCCATCCCCCACCCCTTTGTTCTGCATATAAACTGACATTTTCCCAGCCACCATCAGTTCTGAGGAAGGGTCACTGGATGCGAAACGTTAACTCCGTTTTCTCCTCCACAGATGCTGCCAGACCTGCTGAGCTTTTCCAGCAATTTTCTTTTGTTCTTGACAGGACTTTTAATGGTCATTTCGCACGTGGCCCAGAGCTTAATGCTGTTGCCTCACAGCACCAGGGACTGGGTTCAATTCCAGCCTTGGGTGACCGTCTGCGTAGGTTTCCTCCCACAGTTCGAAGATGTGCAGATTAGGTAGACCGGCCATGCTAAATTGCCTATAGTGTCCAGGGAGATGCAGGCTAGGTGGATGAGCCATGGGAAATGCACGTTAGAAAGATGGGTAAAGGGATGGGTCTGGGCGGGATCTTCCCTGGAGGTTGGTGTGGACTCAACAGCTTGAATGGCCTGAATCCACATTATAGGAATTCTTATGATTTCATTCTGTAAGATCAAAACGTATACAAAACATTTAGCGTACAAAGAGGTAGCTAACTACCTATATCTTTCTTTTCATAAACCACAATATACAATCCAAAGAAGAGGAAAGTGGAATAACAGTTCCTTTAAAAGATTACACAAATGGGTTTAAAACAATCTGTAGTTGCTTTTGATGCTAATGATGCACAATACTGAAAGACTGGAGAGAAAATTACTCCCATGGAAGTAGCTTTGGATGGCTTGAGCAGGAAGTAGAAACATAGGAATAAGGGTCAGCCATTTAACCTCTCAAGCCCATTGTGCCATTCAAATCAATCATGGCTGATTTGAGAGCTATTCGGTGTCAGTTTTAAAAGATTGCAGCAGCTTATGATGGTAACATATTTCTAGAATCACCGAGTTGTCTCCTTCAGTTATGACAGGATCGTTCAATTATTTCTTTGTGGTTTCTCACTAAAAGGGAAGTTGGGTTTTTGAAAGACTTATTATTATTCAATGTTATATCACAAAATACTGAAAGAACCTAAGAGGGGCTTGGACAGACAGAGATAGAATAAAAGCATTAGCTCAGAATTTTACTCATGTGCATTGTGAAATAACTCCAAGAAGCCAGTATCTGTCATCAAGTCATCCTTTATTTACGTGTGGAAAGTCCTTGACACCGATCCAGCTACCTCACAGCCAGCTCTCTGAATGAACAGGATGTCTGTGACACTCCTGTTTTTATCCAGGGGTCCCTGATTGGACCAGATTAACAGCCTCAATCAGGGAACACATATTCTATGAAGTCCACCTGACTGACCTCATTACAATCACTACATCCCTCCCCATGAGTCTGAGGACACAGGCCAGTTCATCTTTTTTTGTAGCTCCTCCTGGGGTGTTTCAGCACTGGCTCAGGTTATTCCCAACTCTGCCTCTGATAGGGGTAGCTCACCTCTTGCACCCGGAGCATCTTGGAAGAAATTCATTCTCTCCTTCAAGTGGCAATGGCATCAAGAGGTGACATAGACTGTGTCCACTTCAGATTCAGAAGTATCTTCACCACTTGACAGACATAGGTTCTGGAACGCTCAGAAAGGATGCTGAGGAGGTGGGCATATTTTGCCCAATTCTGAGGAGGGGTCACCAGACCCGAAACGTTAACTCTGTTTTCTCCTTCACAGATGGAGGAGACCTGCTGAGCTTTTCCAGCAACTTTGTTTTTGTGCCTGATTTACAGCATCCGCAGTTCTTTCGGTTTTTATTTGGTTTACATTTTGCTCACACCCTGTTTGCAAGTTTACAGCTTTCACACAGTCCATGGACTTGTTCAGGACCTTCACACCTCGACAAACTTGGAGTCACTGGACCTGACCTCACGTTAACCATGCCTCTTACCCATGCAGGGCCATTCTGTGGTTCCGACACCAAACTTTGTTCTGTGAAGGAAACGGTCTCTTGCTTAGCAGGGTCTTGTTTGGCGTTGGCTTTCCTGATGCCGTTTACCATGCCCCCCCAATAATCAAACAGGAACCGGGACAATTTGGTATCTCGTGAACCTGTAGGCTGTTTCTTTAACCCTGCCTTCAAAGATTGGACTGCTCTTTCTACCAGACCATTGGACGATGAATGGTATGGAGCTGTCCTTACATGTTGAATGCCATTTGACTTTACGAAATACTTAAATTCCCGGCTGGTAAGCGATGGCCCATTATCTGTGATCAACACTTCTGGCAGTCCGTGCACTGCAAAAGATGCATGCAGTTTTTCTATCGCCGTCACCATATTTGACAAATGAATTCTATGCACGTCCAAGCCACTTTGAGTGGGCATCACAATGACTAAGAACATTGAGCCTATGAAAGGATCTGCACAGTTGACGTGTAACCGAGTCCAGGGTTAACCTAGCCATTCCCACTAAATGTGCTGCTAGCAGTAATTTTTGTCTTTATTGGCACTCTGGGCATTGCCTTACCACTGCAGCTATGCCTGCATCCAATCCTGGCCACAGCATAACTTCTTGCCAACATCTTCATGGTCATCCAGTGATTTCTAAAGGGAGGAGTTTAGCCAGTATCTGTCAGCAGCTTTTGCTCAGGACAACCACTTTTGCTCCCCCTGTTTGAAGTCCAGTTGGTCTTCAGTGAGTGGGTGCTTTGGCATGATTACATCTCTAATCCCACATACCAAACAGTCTCTCAGCATCTTAGGAAGGGTTACACCAAATTCACACCCCTCTGCCAGTTGTCTTAACCTAGTCAAAAATCCTGATACGGATTCCCCTGGTTCTCAAATTGCAGAGTAAAACCGATAACATCTCAGAATTAAAAGGAGGCTTGGGGTCGTAATTTTCTTTAGTTAAATTCGTAAACTCGTGAAAGGTTTTAGTGCCTCAAGGTAAGTTAAGCTCCTACAACCAAAAAAGCTGTGGGTTCACAAGCTGCTAGGATAATTACTCATCGCTTTCCATCTGCCCCAATGTCATTTCTCCAGAAAAAAATAAAAAATTCTTTCCATATACTGGGTCCAGTCTTAGACACAGTTTCAAATGAGTCAAGTTTCCCAAATAACGGCATGATGTCAGAAATGCTTATCCCAACTCAAAGACAACTATTGCCACTGAATTTCTTCAGAGCACGATTTTCTCTCATCGCCAATTAAATAACTCCAGAGAGGCTGGTATCCCATCACCAAGTCGCCATTTATTTACACATGGAAAGTTCTTGATACTGATCCAGTTTCCTCAGAACCAGATCTCAGAGTGAACAGGATGGGTCTGACGCTCTTGTTTATATCTGTCAGCTGGGGCTTCCAGATTGGACCAGATTAACAGCCCCAGAGAACTCATATTCCATGAAGTCCACCTGGCTGACATCATTACAATCACTACATATTGGATACTTTTGTGTGAAATTTGCAAAAGAAACAACTGTCTGGTAGACGTGCAAAAATAAAAGTAAGCAATGGCAGTTACCACAGACAGATGAAGAACTGCAATGGTGCAACTTCCCTCACCCTAACCCAGGATAACAGACCCATAGTAGAAAGTTTGATAAACTAAGGATTGATAAGAGAATATGGTAAGAATCCCCCTAAAGATGATTCTGACTTCTTAAATCATATCCTCATTCACACAGCAGTCATTCAGTAGTTCTGTAATTGTATCTCCTGAAACTAGTGTTTTAGAGGGCCTTTTAAGCCCTTGTAAGGAGGCTCTTGTAGCAATGGTAGTGTCCCTATCCCCGGACTGAGAGACCCACATGCTCCATTGGTGCGTAATAACATCTATGAACAGGTTGATTGGAACAAAAGGTTAAACAAATTAATATATTTATTGTGGCCCTCTTATGGCATGGTGGTAATGTCCCTGCCCCTGGACTAACAGGGCTGGGGTTCAAGTGCCACCTGCTCCAAAGATGTGTAGTAACATCTCTGAACAGGTTAATTAGAAAAATGGTTAAGTAAAAAAATTTTAACCCTTGCAAGGGGATTCTATGTATGTCATGTATCTATCTTTTGTCATTTCCAATCATCCACTGATGCAGCATCGTATAGTTGGAACGAAGAGAAAGAGTGAGGAGGTGGAAGTTCAGCAATACCATTTGTTCGAGTATAACCATCCTGCCATAAGTATAACTCCTAAACATGTGGGCATAGCTCCCAAAACTACACACGAATTTCTCCAGTCAAATTCTGTTCCCTCACACAAACATTTTCTATGACTGCAACAATAATGCAACAGCCTTTTTGTCTGCTCTGCTATCTTTGACAAAAGGTCAAAACTGCCTTCTTTTTTCCTAAGTCATCATTTCACTTTGTGGCCTGCCATTTCCTCGTTCTACTGTATGGTTGTACCCAAAGTATTATCTGAAACGAGTACAACTTTCCAACATGTGCACCATTTATCCCTGGAATCCTCCACAGATCTATATTTGGTTTCTCTCTCCTCCTTAACCACATGGCATGTATTATGATCCCAGCTGATGGGAATACTGGTCAAGTCAAATCCGTCAGAAAACTAGCTTGATAGATCAAAAATTTAATTTTTGCATCTGATTACTGTTGTTGTTAGTCACTGAAATATGCACACAGGAGTGTGCTAATATTCTTTAATAAAAGACACAAGTTTATTACACAAAAGAGAAAACTAGTATACAGAATTCATATATTCATGCACAAACACACTCATTTAGAAAGATCTTAGCATAAACAGAAAGACAAAGTTTCAGATAGTCTGTTTCTCAGATAGTCGAATCCCAAAGGAATATCATTCCTTTCTCAAGTCTTTAATTTCTTACTTAACTGACTCTCCAGATTTCTTTATGGCTGCTGAGACTGTTTTACGAGCAATAAGGCAGAAGCATTTGCAACTATCTAAATAAATTGAATTGAATTAGCTTTATTGTTACACGTACTCAAATGAGTACAGTGAAAAGTTAACAGTTGCCACATTACAGTGCCACCTTAGGTACAAAATTATCTAGGCACAATAACTTGGATCAAATTCTTAGGAAACAAAAAAGAAAATTAGGAAGGTAAAGAAATAAAACAGTCCAGCATAATAGATCATAGCAGTAAATCAGAAAAATAAAGAAATAAAAATTTCAGAGTATCAGTCTTACTGACCCAGTCCATGCCGACAGCGACTCCAAAGGAGGACCTCCACCGCCTCGCTGCCCCCTGCCTCGAACTCACTAACATAGGATTCGTCCTACTTTAGGTGTCATGCCTTCGCTGCTGGGCCCACTTTGCTGACACCACTGAACCCACACTCACCACTCCCCCAAACCAAGAGTCCCAGGTTCCGCTGCCAGGCCAGGCTGTTGCCCAACCTCAAATCCTCTTTCAGCTGCACATGTTGCCTTGCTGGTGCTGCCATCTTGCAGGGTTCATTGCCACCAGAGCCACTGACCCCAATCACTGGAGGAGCTTTGCTGCTGCTGCCACCAGCCCCAAATGCCAGGAGAATGACTGCACTGCCGCAGATCCCAAATGGGCCAGCTTCACCTAGAAGTACTGAGTAAATGATCCTTCTTGGTCTGCTGCTGAGGTTCCAAGCATCACAGATGCCAATCTTCAACCAATCTGATTGACTCCATTTGATATTAGGAAAGGACAGAAGATGCTGAATATTGCAAATGCACTGAGCCCAAACAACTTATCAGCAAAAATACAAGTGTGACGACTAAAGCTAGCCACTTCCTTGACCGAACTGGTTTCGTACACAGTTAAAATGCTGGTCTCTACCCATTCATGTCAAAAATTGACCATGTATGCCCTACCCACAAAACGCAAATCCGACACAGCCAATTACTGCCCCATCAGTTTACTCTCTCAATCAAAAAAATGCTGCAGTTTGTCACTGATAGCACTTAACAATATTCTGCTGATTCACCCAATTTGGGTTCTCCAACCAGGCCCACTCAGCTCCTAATCTCATCACAGTATTGGTCCAAACATGGACAAGAGAGCTGAACTCAACAATGGAGCGGAGAGGGAGTGCCTTTGACACTCACTGTTCTACTTAGTGAGGCTTAAGAAGCTGTCGCAAAGATTACTGGAGACAATGGGAATTAGAAAAACTCTCTTCTAGTTGGAATCAAATCTACCTTAAAGGAAGATGGTTGTGCTTGTGGGAAGGGAATCATCTCCGTTAGAGGACATCACTGCAAGAGGTCCTCAAGGCAGTGAGTGAAGCCCACCCATCTTCAGTGGTTTTAATGACCTTCCCTCCATTAATTTAGAGGTGGCAATGATGTCTGCACAATAGTCAGGAGTATTCACAACTCCTCAGATTGGAGAAGGAACTGTAACTACAAGGGGTTTATACAATATTCTAAAGGAAATCTTATGTGGGGCAAATAAGAAAAGTTTGCCTGGATAACTGTTCTTGGTAGGAAACTATTCATTCGACAAAGTGTCTCATTGAGCAAAGGTTGAGGAATGACCTTGTTAGCATAAAGGAAATGTCAAAAAGAAGACATTTCCAAAATAAAGTGGGTCATGCAAGTCACCAGCTGTCATACTGGTTTACAGAAAAGATGCTTCCACTAAAAGGTTACTGGCAATCTGCGATGAGGAAACATGAAGGTGAAAAAAAAATCAAATTTTATTTGGGTGTCGTGACGACTGAAAGTGTCATAATTATTTTGTTGATAAACTATGCAACATTGATTTTACTATATAGAATGTTGTTTCACTCTTCTGTCTTTTTCTTCTTCTATCAGTAGCCCCGGAGCACAGTGGGGAAGGCCAGCTGCCTGGAGCGAGTGGAGACAGCAGCGAGTAGCCCGAAGTAGGGATGACAGCTGGCAGCTTGGAGTGCAGCAGGGATGGCGGCCATCGGCCCAGAGTGGAACAGGAGCAGCCAGTAGCAGGCAGGAGGCCTCCGTCATCAAGAACAGGATATTCTTCCACAGACTAATCTGTTAATTGTTGTTAAACACAGTTCCATTCTTACATAACCTGCTGGCTCCAGCTCAACTGCAAATACACCTTCCCTGCTGCTTGAACAGCATTTACAAGTATCAAGTTATTTGCTTTAAAAAGAAGTGCAGCATTCCTCGGCTTTTAAAAATGTTCTTTTCCCATTTTAGTCGTAAATCAAAAATACAGAAAAAGATATGGTATTTACAATATGAAAAAATACAATAAAAATCAATCAGGAACAAAATTTGGACATCAGATACACAGTGGGAAAAAAAACTGTTTACTTTTCATTAATTCTCAACCCAAGAAGCTTGACCCCATCTAGGGCATTGCAGCCTGTTGATTGGCACCACACCACAAGCATCCGTTCCCTCCATCACCAATAGTCAGTAACACGGTGTTCCATCTACAAGATGCACTGCAGAAATTCATCAAAAGATGCCTTGAGAGCACCTCCCAAACCCACAACCACTTCTATCTAGAAGGACAAGGGTAACAGACACATGGGAACATTGATGATACTACGGCTTTAAGAGGTGCATTTTTTCCTGATTTTTTTTTTGAAGAGGTATTGAGCTCGTAACCAATGGCTATCTCTTGCAAGCTAACAAAATATACAGCTTAGTTAGAACAACAGAAGCAGCATGAACGGATGGTGGCAGGTTTCCACAAAATCATGATTTTAGTTTCGCTTACAGCAACTGCTGGGGTCTCAAAGCCAGTTGTGGAAGCTGTTGTTCCTCTCTCTGTTACAACTAAAAGCCGAGAGTTCTCTTCCTGCTACCAGAACTGCATGTGAGCCAATGTTTTGCTGAATTTGCCTTTGCCAAGGGTGTGTGGAACAGTTGCTGTTTGGTAGTTAAATAATCTGTCAATTTGTTAAGTTTTTCAATACTTAAAATTAGACCAATTCTTCTTTCTTTTGTTTGTATTTTGACTCTAGGGTAAGAATAAAGTGTGTTTGGCTTAAAGCTGAGTAGCGTAATCAATCAAGTTACATCTGAAACACAGCAAACCGTACATTTACCTTTAATTAAGAAAAGGTTAGGCTATCTCCTTGATATATTTGAAGGGAGTATGGTCTGATCCATAACAACGCTGCCACCTACAAGTTCCCCTCCAAGCCATTCACTGTCCTTATTTGGAAATATAAATCGCTGTTCCTTCACTGGGTCAAATGCTGGAATTCCCTCCCTAAAGGCATTGTGGGTCAACCTGAAGCATATGGGCTGCAGATAAGAAGGCGTGGGGCTGGATGAACACAGCAGGCCAAGCAGCATCATAGGAGCAGGAAAACTTAACGTTTCGGGCCTAGACCCTTCATCAGAAATGGGGGAGGGGAAGAGGGTTCTGAAATAAATAGGGAGAGAGGGGGAGACGAATAGAGGAGAGGATAGGTGGAGAGGAGGCAGACAAGTCGAAGAGGCAGGGATGGAGCCAGTAAAGGTGAGTGTAGGTGGGGGGGTAGGGAGGAGATAGGTCAGTCCAGGGAGGACGGACAGGTCAAGGGGGCAGGATGA
>JAHRHZ010000031.1:9499000-9568894 GCA_024137785.1 Ginglymostoma cirratum
AGGTGTAGCACTTCCTGCGGTTGCAGGGAAAAGTGCCGGGTGTGGTGGGGCTGGAGGGGAGTGTGGAGCGGACAAGGGAGTCGTGGTGGGAGTGGTCCCTCCGGAAGGCAGATAAGGGTGGGGAAGGAAAAATGCCTTTGATGGTGGGGTCTGATTGCAGATGGCGGAAGTGTTGGAGGATGATGCGTTGGATCCGGAGGTTGGTGGGGTGGTACGTGAGGACGAGGGGGATTCTTTTTTGGTTATTATTGCGGGGACGGAGCGTGAGGGATGTGTTACGGGAATTGCGGGAGTCACGGTCAAGGGCGTTCTCGACCACTGTGGGGGGCAAGTTGCGGTCCTTGAAGAATGAGGACATCTGAGATGTACGGGAGTGGAATGTCTCATCCTGGGAGCAGATGCGGCGGAGGCGAAGGAATTGGGAATAGGGGATGGCATTTTTGCAGGAAGGTGGGTGGGAGGAGGTGTATTCCAGGTAGCTGTGGCAGTCAGTGGGCTTGAAATGGACATCGGTTTCTGGGTGGTTACCCGAGATGGAGACAGAGAGGCAGTTCTCCACCACCTTCTCAAGGACAACCAGGGATGGGGGATAAAATGCTGACCAGCCAGGCAATGTCCATGTCCAATGAGTGAATTAAAAATAGATTGTTCAATGATTAAATTAAAACTTGGAGACATACAAATAAAGAGAAAATGGCAGTTAAAAAAGCAAGTAGTTTTGCACATGATTTTGTTCACCGATTAATTCACAGTGAACAGTGGACATGTGCAAGGAAGGATCAGTAAGACTGAATAGTTAATAAACTCGTATCCAATCTTATAACTTCTGTTATAATGACTTGCTTGGATCCAAACTGACATGCTGCAGGATCTCCTCAGGGTTTAGCGTTCAACCATCAGCTGCTTCATCAGTGAGCTTTCTTCCAACACAAGGTCAGATGTGTAAACATTCATTTCTGATTGCACAGTCTTCAGTACCATTCATGATTCCTCAGATGCCGAAACAATCCATGTACACATGCAGAAGACCGAGACAAGTCGAGCTTTGACTGTTACCCATTGTTTCTAAGTGGCGTATAACGCTTGTGCCATACAAATGACGGGTAACTGCCATCTCAAACAGAAGATAATCTATATTTACCGTTCACATTCAATGGCATTTTCAAATTTAACAAGTCACCAACTGTTGTTGACCTCATTTCTTTGTAATTACTCTTCATCTTGGCATAGTTGTTTCTGATCTGCGTTCCTCCCTCTCAAACGGATTGCTAAATTCAACCATGTTACGTCACCGTTTCCCTGGGGATTTTTTACTTTTACATCATTTATTAAACCTGCTTCACTACACATCACGAGACCCAAAACAGCCTGATCCCTGGTTGGATCCACAACACAGTACTAGAGACAGGCAAACGGTTCATTGAGGACAAAGAGAATGCTGGCCAAGTGAGAATGGAAACAAGAGCCATAGAAAAGCTCAGAGTCATGCTGCACTCAAATCTGTGGTGTGAACATATTGGAATAAAACAGTCTATTGATTTTCAGTGTCAGATCGAAGGTCAAAGGAGATAGCAAATACATGACAAGAGGTGGGATTAAAAGATGGAAGATGTAACGTACGTTCATAATGCCACTGAAAAGTAAATAAAGCATCAAGGTTCATTTGTACAGGAATAAAACTTATGGCAGAAAATAAAACATTACTTAGATCAAATTTGGAGTGCTGAAAATAGTTCTTGGTACTGAAGAAGTGGCAGAATGGTTTATTATAATGATACCAGAATGGACAGGTTACACCTATCTCTAAAAATGGCTGGGAATCGAGCAAAAAGAAAACAAAAGAGTAATCTTTAAGAATAAGCACAGAGGTGATGTTTTCACTTGTGAGTGAGAACAAAAGAAGAAACCATAAACGCAAGACACTTACTGATAAATTCAATAGGAACTTAAGGAAATTCTACTTTTCATCCAGATTGGCTGAAACATGGAACTCACTACTATAAAGTATCGTTGAAGAAAACATTACAGATCCGTTTAAGGGGAAGTTGAATAAATACAAGGGAGGAAAGAACAGATTACAAAAGTGAGCCAAACACACTGTATCTGATCTTTAAATAGCTATTTAGTTATGTAATACAAATATCAAGATTTGTTTGGCATTCCAAGCGATTTATTCTGAGTCAAAAGGCTCTGAGCAAATACATTTTCAGCAAAAGTGTGCAAAAAACACATTTAGCTTTCAAAGTGATGATTGGCTACCACAGCATCCCTATTGTAAGGCAAGTTTTCACACTCGGGGGACCAGGTAAAAAAGTGTGTGTGGCTGGTCAAAGTTGAAGTCAAACTAAAAAGGTGACGACAGGTTGCAACTACTGAGATGGATAACTGTCCTAGACTATGCGATGAAAGCAAGGCATAAAGGCATGAAAGTAAATTCATAGAATCAAATGTGTAAAATATTATGCTTTGATTTTCATTACAACAACCCCACTGGTTCTGTATAGCTACAAAACAATTGAGACTGCAGGATACAATATTTACCACCAAAGTGCGTCCAATTATTGAATAATTTCCGGCCAAGCGAAGAAGTCGATCATGCATTTCAAACTTAGCAACACCATCATCATTGGCTTCAACGTTACCCAGGTCACCAACATGTCTATAAAGAATTAAAGAAGCTTTAAAATTAGATGTATTTTTTGCAAGAAGAGACAAGAAACTCCAATGACAATGCATTTACATAGCACTTTGAATATCAGTGAAGGTGTTCAGGAACTGATGGATGAGGAAGATGGTTTTCAATTCAGTTCAGTCCACTGCAAGGCAGGGAGCCAATGTAAGCAATAAAGGGCAGTGTTTAAATAATGGTTCACCTAGCCTGAACCAAAGGCATGCAATGCATGTCCCTAAACTATTTCGTGAAACAAACAAACAAACAAAGGGTTCTTTAATATAAAAGCAGATTATGCAGATACTGAAATCAGAGATAAAATTTTAAAAAAAGTTAGACCAAGCAGGTTAGGCATAAACTGTGCAGAGAAAAACATAATACTTTAGGTTTGTAACCATTCATCATTTTAATGTGGAAGAAGACTGTGTCTTGATTCTTTGCTCATCCAATAACATTGAGGATCAGGCACTAACTCATTGGTGCATTGTGATTTTCAGCCAGGGCCAATGCAAGTAGGAATTCACTTCTTTTTCTTAAAGGAAGTTCAATTATTTATTTTTAAATTTCATGTTATATTGTTTTAAGCAGGTGAATTTCAGAACAAGAGAAGGGAAATACCAAGAAGAAACCAGGATTATTACATTGCATATCTAGACACATAGGTGTCAAAACCAAAGCTGGAGGAATGCACTGTCACTCTAGTACCACTACACCATGGGTCACAACTTTGTTGCTGAGATAGCCAATTAAATACCATATTTATGTCAGGTTTTAATTAAAAAGATCCATCAACCAAGTTTCTTTAATAAACACAATTGTTTACTATCAAAACAAAACCTTTTCAAGAAAAATACAGTAATTTGTTTATAGACTTGGTCAGAAACATGGAAGTCTAACATTTCTCCCTCGAAATGATGCCAATCACACAAAAACACACTTCACGAACAAAGGAAGAAAATGGATTTTTCTCTGCAGTTCACTTAAAACAAACACTTTCTGACGAGTACTTAGGCAAGTAAACAAGATAAAGCATAGAATGTTTTAAAGGCTGTCATTCTGATGTTCTAGTACACATGGTCAAATTACTTATCATGCATGATTGTATTGAGTGTCTTGGTAGACACAGCTTTCTCAGAAACTACAATACTGAGAAGTTCCTGCAATTATTCTTCAAGAAGAACAAAGGTTTCACCCAAAATCAACAATCTTTTCAAAAGATAGGTAGGATCAGGTGGGCAGCCCTTCCTCAAAGGCTTCCGATGCCCCAAGCATCTACAGATATCAAAGCACTCTCTATTAAGACAATGTTCAAACAAAGTTCTGCAGCAAATGCAAAGGCCACAGTGACCTTTCAATTACTTCTTCTCATGAAATAAGTCTGAGCTTTTCCACAAAATTTAAAATACATCAATGTTTCCACAATTCTTCAGAACTTAATTTGTCCAAGAAGCATTAAACATGAAGAACTTCGGAACAGAAGTGATGAGACAGTCTGTCCTAGTATCAATAACAGCAGCATTATCTTCTCACATCTTACACAAATCCACTTTAACACCATGCAAAGGGGAGTAGCAACATCATGGTTCGAACACTTGATGTGACAACCCTCATCCATGTAGAGTGCCCTAAATATTAATAGCACAGCAAAAAAAAAAAGAAAAAAAAAAAAAAAAACTTATTCAGGGTGGAAACTCATCAGAGCAAGGTATCTGCCTGTCAACTGGCACCACTGCATCATTTAATTCTCTTTGTAATGTACAACAAATTAATTTAAACGTGCAAACCTTTTTAATCTTTTTTGAGAAGCAGATGTCACTTTATTACCCATCCCCAATTTCCTGTGATTAGGTGGGCATAACACAGGTAGTGCTGTTAGGAAAGACGTTCTAAGACTTCAATCCTGCAATGATGAAGGATCAGCAATATAGTGCCAAGTTAGAATGGTGTGACCAGAAAGTAAACCTGTAAGTGGGTTGTATTTCCTTGCTTCTGCAACCCTTGATCTTCTGGGATGGTTGAGGGTACAGGTTTGGAATGTGCTGTCTGAGGACACTTGATGAGCAGCCGCTGTGCATCTTGCTGCTACTATGCATCAATGGCAAAAGATACGACAGTTTAAGTTGGTGGCTGGGTGTCAATCAAGCAAAGGGCTTGCTCAAGTGTTGTTGGAGCTGCACTCATCCAGCCAAGTATTCCTTCCTACTCCTTACTCCTGCCTTGTAAATGTTAGACAAGCTCTAGGAAATCAGAGAGTGAATTATTTGGCGTACAACTCCCAGCTTCTGACCTGGTCACACAGTCATTGTATTTATATAGTTGGTCTAGTTCATTTTCTCATTATGATTCCCCAAGGATATTGACAATAGGTGGCTCACTAATTCTAATGGCATCTGTCTTCCTGGAGATAATCATTACCTGGCATTTTGGAAGTAACTTTCAGGCTAACCCTTATCAGTATAAGTGATATCCCACATTTCCTGTTGCCCCTATGAATGGAATGATACCTGGTGAAGGGGAAATAATATACATAAATTACAAATAACTGAGGCAAAGAAACACATGTCTGAAGAAATTGGGTGTGTGAGACATGTGGAGTCTATAATATGGAGTTGGAATGACCCTATTAACTTTTCAGGACGACCATTAATTTGGTTTGCAGCATTTAAAGTTTACATGACCTTTAATGATTAAGGTCTAGCCATCTGGATTCCAAACCGGAACAGAACTAAAGTGTATTATGCTATTGTTAGAAGAAGTGAGCAGACGAAATCTGTAATATGGAAGGAACTCTAGATAAGATTAAACACTAAATTATTAAAAGATATTTTTCCCTTCATTCGCCTCAAAAATCACACAATGAGTTTAAAAATTTCAAGCTGCAATCTTCAGGCCAGAATCGGATATTGAGTTTGTCTTTGTAATGGTACCTCTTTGTCCATTTTTCTAGGTCTTTGTCAGCAACAATTTTATAAGTTCTCAATATTGTAGGACTGACTTCAATCCATTAAAGAGGGCCTCGCCAGTTTCTGCCAAGCATTTTAATTGATTGAACATAATATTTAACTTAGCATTTAAAGGAAGACAACAAGAAATGGGCGATACTCACCATTTTCACAGTTTGCTATTCCATTCAGGATAAGTAAGCTAAAAATCACTTCTATTTAGCACCTAAATCAAATCAATGGAAGGCCAACTTGTTTATGCTGATCCCAGAACAGAATTGAGAGAAGGGTGGTCTTCTTCAACATTTATCACTCATCCAACATTACAAAAACAAATGGTCTTTTACCTCAGTTAAGGTTTTCCAAAATAGCTGTATGCAAAACGGCTATCAGACTGATCTGTTTAGCAACAGAGACTACACTTCAACAGTGTGAGACTATCTGAGGATTGCTTTGAAATATCATAAATATAAAAAAGTGCTAAGTAATGCAAGTTCTTTCTTCAATATTGCTTCATAAACACCAGTCACTTTTGTTGAGATCCACAATTTTCTGAATGTAGTAGGAAAAGGGTTTATACCATCTATCAATACATAAAATAAAATTTGGAGCTGAAATATGAATGATAACTTTGAGCACAACAGCTAACTGAACTTTTAATGGAGATTCTGCTTCTTACCATGAAATTCCATTCAAATTGCCACTTTAAAAACTTAGAACTATTTTTGCATATCATAAAGTCTGGATACTGAACACAAATCGAAAAAATTACCTTTCTTAGCATATGAAATTCTAAAAAGTTCTGAACAACTGATCAACTGTTAGTCTGCATAACTATTACACTGTTTGAAGATGAAGGTAAATGTTGCCAAACAAAGAGACCTAGAGATATAGGTGCATAGTTCCTTGAAAGTGGAGTTGCAGGCAGACATGCTGGTAAAAGGAGGCATATGGCATGCTTGCCTTCATTGGTCAATGTACTGACAACAGGAGTTGGAATGTCACATTGTGGCTGTACAGGACATTGGTGATACCACTTTTAGATTCTGCGTTCAGTTCTGGTCTGCCTCCTATAGGAAATATATTCTTAAACTTGAAAAGGTTCAGAAAAGATTGACAAGTATGTTGCCGAGGTTGGAAAGGTTTGAGCTATAGGCTTTTCTCCCCTGGAATGTCATAGGCTGAGGGGTGACATTATGGAAGATTTTAAACTCATGAGGGGAGTGGATAGGGTGAATAGCCTTTTTCCCAGAGTAGTCCAAACTTAGAAGGTATGAGAACGGAAAGATTTAAAGGAGGCCTGAGGGACAACTTATTCATTCAGAGGTTGGTGCATGTATGGAACAAGCTGCCAGAGATGGTGGAGGAGGCGGGTAAAAGTACAACATTTAAAAGGCATCTGGATGGGTACATGAACAGGAAGAGTATAGAGGGATCTGGGCCAAATGCTGGCAAATGAGACTAGATTATCTTAAGATATCTGGTTGGCGTGGACGAGTTAGACCGAAGGATCTGTTTCCGTGCTGATTCTACGACTCTAGGAACTGTTTGAAGATTAAGAATTTTACTCAAAGTTACAAAATAACTTATAAAAACTACTTATAAACATGGGTGGCCTATACATTTATGTTTAAACTTTAAATATCTGAAGAGCAAATTAATCTACTCAGATTTCTACTTAGAAACTAAATAAAGCATCTTAATCACAGAAATACCTCACCTGTCTGCATCTTCTGGTCCACCATGTCTTTTCTCACAGGGGTTATAATGAACTCCTGAACTCATATACCCTAAAAAAAAGTGACTGGAATTACTTTGTAATAAGTTCTGTAAATAACAGAAAATTACTAAACATGTCTTTGACCTTGGATCATCACTTCTATTCTGGCAACTGATATGTTTTTTCTGATACCACAGAGGAAAGATGCAGAGAACAAATGGAAAATATGCAATACCAATACTACTACAAATTTTGACTGACCAAATTAAAGAAGCTACACAGATACTCACTTACATGCAGGAGATCAGAATGGAGGCTTCTCCAAGAAGGACATTCAAAGATATGAGACAAGATTGTAGACATGCTCACCGAGCCAGTGGGTTTGGTTGCAAACGTTTCGTCACCCTGCTAGGTAACATTTTCAGTGCATCTCCGGTGAAGCACTGGTATGTCCCACTTGTTATTTATATGTCTATGTCTCAGTTTGTTGGGGTGTTTGGTAGCACTTCTGGTTCTGTTTCTCAGGGGTTTGTACACAGGGTCTGATTCATTGTATTTGTTGATAGAGTTCCAGTTAGAATACCAGGCCTCCAGGAATTCCCTAGCATGTCTATGTGTTGTTTACGCGATAAGGGATGTTTTGTCCAGTTGAACTATATACAACCCACTGAGATACAGAACCGGAAGTGGTACCAAACACCCCAAACTGAGGCATATAAATAACAAGCAGGACAGAACACCAATATTTCACCGGAGGTGCACAGACAATGTTACTAGCAGGCTGACAAAACATTTGCAACCAAACCCGCTGGCTCAGCGAACATGTCTACAACCTCATCCACAACAAGCTACAAGACTTCTTGAAAATTTTATATGATTCAAGGAAATGAAAAAATAAAAATAAAAACAAATATGGAATCCTTAAAGCTAGTAAGTAATTTTCATCTTTAATATAAAATACTTCACAAAGTGAGGCTAAGAAATAGTGGAAGAAAGTTTTGGAAATATGACCAAAAGCAAATTTAAACAATTTTATAAAAATGACTGAAGTGGCAGGGGGATGGTTCAGTGAGGTTGGAGAAGAGATAAATTGAAGCACAAGGAGTACATTTTATGAATTAGCTCTCCCATCATATAGCCACAAGAATAGTCCGGTTTGAGAAGAGGCTAGAGTACCCAATATGATACTTTTGCTTGGTGGTTGGGGGGTGGGGGGGGGGGGGTGCAATAACCTAGTGGTTTTAACCACTGGACTGTTAATCCAGAGACCTAGGTCATGTTCTGGGGACCTGAGTTCGAATCCACAATGGCCAGATGGTGGAATTTGAATTCAATGTAAGTCTGGAATCAAGAGTCTAACGATGATTATGAATCCATTTGGTTCACCGACGTCATTTGGAGAAAGCAACTACCATCCTTTCCTAGTATGGCCTACATGTGATTCTGACCCACAGCAATGTGGTCAACTCTTAAGTGCCATCTGGACAAATTAAGGATGGGCAGCAAGTGCTAGACTAGCCAGTGGAACCCTCATCTCGTGAATGAACAAAAAAAGCATCCATGTATAAAACCTACCACAGCATTTTCAATACTAATGCGAAAGCTAAACTGCGCACAATGGGTTTTAGTTATGCATCAACACTTAACACAGATTATAATCCAGCAACATATGAAATACTCGATTAAGATATAACTTTGAAAGCAAAGAGAGTTAAGAACAAAAGCAAAATTGGCCCATTCTGGAAATCTGAAATAAAGGGTGGAACTTATAGGAGTCTGAGCAACATGAGCTGTGGTGAGATGTGTGGGAGAAGCAAATGAGAATCCTAGTGAGGATGATCTTGACACTGTGAGCCATTTGTGCCATCTTTTATGCTTTTCACAAGTGCTGTTGTGGGTTTCTCACTCAGCAGGGGCAATTGCCAATTAAGGTGAAACTGCATCCGGAGTACTGCGTACAGCACCGGGCACCGTAATGCATTGGAAGCAGTTCAGAATAAGTTAACTGTACTAAAGGCTGGAAAGAGCAGATTGCCCCATGAAGAAAAACTAGACAGGCTAGAATTGTAACTTCTAGAATTTAGAAGGGTCAGAAATTACATAAGTGAAACATATATGAGATCCTGAGGCGACTCAACCAGGTGAATATGGAAAGAATGTTTCCACTTCGGGGAGAATCCAGAACTACAGGTCACAGTTTGAAAATTAGAGGTCACCCATTTAATACAGAGATGAGGGAAAGAAAATCTCTCGGAGAGTTGTAGGTCTTTGGAATTCCCTTCTTCCAAAGGCAGTGAATGCAGTATATTTAATTTTGTTTAAGGCAGAGGTAGGTAGATTCCTGATTACCAAGGGGACAAAATATTATCAAGAGTCTGCAAGAATGTAAAGTTGAGATTAAACCCAGATCAGCCATGATCATGGAATTCCTAGAGTGGAAGCAGGCCATTTGGCCCACTGGGTCACACTGACCCTTCAAAGACCATCCCACCCATACCCATCTTCCCTTGCCCCCCATCTCTATAACCCCACATATCCCATGGCTACCCCATCTAGCCTACACATCCCTAGACACTGGGGGTAATTTAGCATAGCCACCTAACCTGCACATCTTTGGACTGTGGGAGGAAACCGGAGCACCCGGAGGAAATCCGTGCAGACAGGGGTAGAACGTGCAAACTCCACAAAGCCAGTCACCCAAGGTCAAAACTGAACCCAGGTCCCTGGCGCTGTAAGGCTAACCACTGAGACACTGTGCCACCCATGATCTTACTGAATGTCAGAGCACACTTGAAGGGCAGACTGGCCTACTGTTGTTCCTTGCTCATGTTTGCAAGGGGGATAATAAGCTGTGAAATGCTTCACTGACAGCTCAACTCACCTTACTCGTGTACAAACTCGCCAAACAAGCTAGACACTGAGAAACCTCGACTTAGAAATCAAAGCAGGTACCTGGCAGCATCAACTCCAAAAGAGCTCCGCACTGCATTCAGTCACACTGGATTTCAGGATCCACAAACACCAGCTGCACAGACCGTGTCCAGGGACAGTGGCATCTGCCAACCCAACACAATCATCATGGCACCTCTTGGATACACTGGAAACCCGGTTTGGAAGCACGGACTTATAGTACAGGGCATACTGAAAGGTTGCAGCAGGGACACTTCACAAACAAGGTCAGGCACCCAGCTCACAGACTGCAGCAGACTTCATTTCAGGGTTGCCTGCTTGTACTCATTTACACAGCACCGACCGACATAATTTGAGTATCCATGCCTTGCATTGCCCTGCCATATTATGCCTGTTAGTATCTGGCTGAAGCACCAACACACCATCACTGCTGCTGCACTGAGGTGCTTTTTTTGCACAGAAATTCAGCAGACTGCTTGTTGTGCTTATCACTAAGGACTTAGCCGGGCAGGGGGAAAGCAGTCATTCTGGATCAACATCACACGGAGAGGTTAATGCAACACCTGCATCATGCACCAGCTGCTTGTGTGGCAAATTCACTGCATATTAATGTAATCAAAATGGCCATGTTGGGAACTGGTAGGGGCTACAACTTATAGTTGAGGGGTTGGGGTGTGGTTGCTGTTCGTTGGGGATCCTAGAACCACAAATCATGTACAATTCACGAACTTGGGCATTTCAACAATGTGGAAGTTAGCAGCGATGATAATACAGAAGACTAATGATGGCTGAAAGGGAACGATTATTCATCTAATTTATGGGGATCCTGCATAACTCTACATATCATTTTGTTATCTTTTACATCAGTGTAAAGATGGTCTATACAGAACACAGTGTGAAGTTGAGAAACTGATGTCAGTTCAGGGTGTGTAGGATGTTAAAGCATTACAGGAATTCCCTTCTTACTGTATTGGGTGGTCACTCAACCAGCACAACCCTTCACAAAACTGCTGCACATGCTGAGCATGAATGTGGCTGGATGATTGTGCCATGTTGCTCGTTACCAAGGTGCACAAGTATGGAGTTCTGCAGAATTAACAATAGAGGGGAGTTCCATTCAATTAATGTTCAAGTGATCTATGATCACTGTTATTACTTCCTGGAGGTGTGTCCCTTCTACCCTGGCAACGGCAGCAACTCATATATTCTGGAACACTCATTTCCAGGTGTCTTACAAGGCTGGTTACTGGGGCACAAGGAATACCAAATGAAACCATGGCTCACAACACCACTGTGCAATCCTTGCTGATGCTGAGCGTGCTTCATGCTTCAATTTAGTCAGTGGTGAAGCAGAGAATAGCACTGCTGAAGACGCGGATCCATTACGTGGACTGATCTGTGGTGTCATCCAGTGTAAACCACACAGCGTATGCTGCATCATCCTGTCATGCCGTGCGTTGCACAATTACAGCACGAAATAAGGTGATGTGCTGAATGCAAAAAAAATGGGGAATGGGAGCAGTCTTCTGAGGAGGAAGCTGTCATGGTCCATGACAGACCTAGGTACAAGCCAGACAGAACTTAATTGACACCCACGTCCAATAAAAGAGATCTGGGTGCAGCAGACAACCGTGTCTGGCAAAATATTCATTGGTCATGATGCCAAAATCTGGTTTGCATTGTTGGGGCAAATTTCAACTTCTTAGTTATATTTGTGTTCTCTTTTGCTTTCTGTAAATAGAAGTGGATATTTGGACTTTCCTGATTGCTTACCTATATGTGATGTTCGCCTACTGGACAATGACAAGCTGTAGGTCAACAGGAGGCACTAGAGACAGCATAACACTGACTTACAGGTTGTTCAGACACAACGCAGCTACAGACAGGTGAAAAGTGTGGCATAGTGGTTAAACTGCAACAGAAGACGTTTGGAGGGTGGCAAATGTCATTCCCTTGTTCAAGAAAGGGAATAGGGATAATCCTGGAAATTACAGATCAGTCACTTCTATGGTGGGCAAATTATTGGAGAGGATTCTGAGAGATTGTATTTATAATTACTTGGAAGAGCACAGTTTGATTAGAAATAGTCAGCACAGCTTTGAGAGGGGCAGGTCATGCCTCACAAGCCTTATCGAATTCCTTGAGGATATGACAAAACACATTGATGAAGGCAGAGCAGTAGATGTGGTGTATATGGATTTTAGCAAAGCATTTGCAAAGGTTCCCCTTGGTAGGCTCATTCAGAAAGTAAGGAGGCATGGCATTCAGGGGAATTTAGCTGTCTGGATACAAAATTGGCTGTCCAAAAGACGACAGAGGGTGGTAGTAGATGGAACGTATTCAGCCTGGAGCTCTGTGACGAGTGGTGTTCTGCAGGGACCTGTTCTGGGACCTCTGCTTTTTGTGATCTTTATAAATGACTTGGATGAGCAAGTGGAAGGGTGGGTTAGTAAGTTTGTCAATGACACGAAGGTTGGTGGAGTTGTGGATAGCGTGAGGGACTGCTGTAGACTGCAATGGGACATTGACAGGATGCAGACCTGGACAAAGAAGTGGCAGTTAGAATTCAACCCAGAAAAGTGTGAAGTGATTCATTTTGGAAGGTCGAATTTGAATGCAGAATACAAGGTTAGTGGCAGGATTCTTGGCAGAGTGGAAGAACAGACGGATCTCGGGGTCCACGTCCATAGATCCCTCAAAGTTGCTACCCAAGTTGATAGGGTTGTAAAGAAGAAGGCGTTTGGTGTTTTGGCTTTCATTGGCAGGGGAATCGAGTTTAACAGCCACGAGGTTATGCCGCAGCTCGACACAACCCTGCTTAGACCACACTTGGTATATTGTGTTCAGTTCTGGTCGCCTCATTACAGGAAGGATGTGGAAGCTTTAGAGAGGGTGCAGAGGAGATTTACAAGGATGCTGCCTGGGCTGGAGGGCAGGTCTTATGAGGAAAGGTTGAGGGAGCTAGGGCTTTTTTCATTGGAGCGATGAAGGATGAGAGGTGACTTGATAGAGTGGATAGCCTGAGACTTTTTCACAGGGCGGAAATGACTATTACAAGGGGGCATAATTTTAAGTTGATTGGAGGAAGGTATAAGGGAGATGTCAGAGGTAGGTTCTTTACACAGAGAGCGGTGGGCGTGTGAAATGCGCTGCCGGCAGTGGTAGTGGAGTCAGATAACGTACAGCCTTTTAAGCGACTCTTGGATAGGCACATGGATGATAATGTAACGTAGGTTATGCAGGGTAGTTTGATCTTAGTAGGATAAAAGGTCGGCACAACATCATGGACCGAAGTGCCTCTACTGTTCTATGTTCTATGTAAGGGTGAGAGAATAAGGTTGCACGTGCAATGGTGTGTCAGCCATTTCACTATGTGCCGTGGGTTGCGTGGCTTCATGGCCACCATGCCAAGATGTTGCTAGCGAGGAACAGTACTGGATTGTCAACACTTGCCTGGGTGCTCAATGGCCTTTAGGCAGATAGTTACTGAGTGCTGAATTGTTCTGGGAACAGATGAAACTAGAAATAGACATAAAGGTATGCTGAAGAGACAAGGCATGTAGTGAAAGGTGAATTCGGTAAGATACAGTGTGAGAACTTATTAGATCTCATGGCAAAAATCTCTCCAAGAAAAAAAACTTGAGCTAATTTGGGGAAATAATCCAAATTCAGCCCAAACATAGACAATGTTGGAAATGTACCACAGCTCCAGCGACAACTGCAAAGAGGCAAAGTTAAAATTTCAGGTTGTAACCTCTCACAATGAGGACCTAGTGTAGACTATTTGGCCCATCAAACCTGCTCTGTCATTCAACACAATCATTATTTTAACTCAAGTTAAAATGTCCATGTCCACTAGACTATATTTTTATCAAAAAAAAACTCAACGACTGAACATTCATATCATTCTCAGGCAGAAAATTTCAAAGATTCACAACTACTTACAATAACTCACAAATGTCTCCTCATCACAAACAGACTAACGCCTGAATTGGAGACAGTCACTCCATATTCTAAGATCCCTAGTTAACTAAACAATTTTTCATTACCTACTAATAACTTTAAAACAAATTATTTTCTTAATTAGGCCAATTCTCATACCTTTAAATTCCAAGACATATATGTGTACACTACTCAAATCTCTCTTCACCAAACAATCCCCTCATCCGAACTCGTCTGGTGAAGGTTTTCTGCACACATTGTATAAGGGAACCAAAGCCACGTACCAAAGTGGCCTCACTAAATTCCCTGTACAACTGTCTAAAGGCATCTGTACTTTTACACACAAATCCCTTTGGAATAAACATACCCTTTACCTTCCTTAATGTTTGCCAAACCTATATGTTAACTCTAGTTCAGGAGACATAGCAAAAATTCATCCCTAGGTAAAAAAACATGGTACAGGGACAATGAGGCAACCTTGGCTGACTAGGGAAGTCAGGGATAGCATGAAAGCAAAAGGGAAAGCATATAATGTGGAGAAGGGCAGGGGGAAACTAGAAGATTGGGAAGCTTACAAAGACCAACAAGAGGGCAACAAAAACAAAATAAGGAGGGAGAAGATGAAATATGAGGGTAAGCTAGCCAGTAATATAAAGGAAGACTGTAAGAGTTTCTTTAGATATCTGAAGGTCAAAAGAAGGCCAAAGTGGACATTGGACTGCTGGAAAATGACGCTGGAGAGATCATAGTGAGGAACAAGGAAATGGCTGAGGAACAGAATAATTACTTTGTGTCAGTCTTCACAGTGAAGTCATGAGTAGTATCCCAAAAATTCAAAAGTGTCAGGGGACACAGCAGAGTCTGGTGGCCATCACCAAAGAAAAGGTGCTAGAAAAAAATGAATGGCCAGTAGGTGGATAAATCACCAGGACCAGATGGACTACACTTGGAGTTCTTAAGGAGATAGCTGAAGAGATAGTGGAGGCATTAGAGGTGATCTTTCAGGAATCGCTACAGAAATGGGGAGGGTCCCAGAGGACTGGAGAATTGCTAAAGTGACAACCCTGTTTAAAACGGGAGTAAGGCAAAAGACTGAAAATTAAAGGCCGATTAGCCTAACCTCGGTCATGGATTAAGATTTTAGAGTTCATTGTGAAGGATGAGATTTCTGAACACGTGGAAGTGCATGGTAAAAAATAGGGCAAAGTCAGCACGGCTTCATCAAGACGAGGTCATGTTTGACCAATCTGTTCGAATTCTTTAAAGGAAATAACAAGCAGATTAGACCAAGGAGAGCCAATGGATGTTATCTACCTGGCCTTCAAGAAGGCTTTTCACAAGGTACCGCACAGGAGGCTGCTGAGTAAGATAAGGGCCCATGGCATTAGAGGCAAAGTACTAGCATGGACAGAAGATTGACCGTCTGGCACAAAGCAGAGTGGGGTTAAAAAGGCCTTTCTCAGGATGACAGCCAGTGACAAGTGGTGTTCCACGAGTGTCAGTGTTGGGACCACAACTTTTCACTTTATACATTAATGATCTAGATGAAGGAACTGAGGGCATTCTGGCTAAGTTGGCAGACGACACAAAGTTAGGTAGAGGGACAAGTAGTATTGAGGATGCGGGGAGGCTGCAGAAGGATTTGGGTAGGTTAGGAGAGTGGGCGAAAAGTGGCAGATGGAATACAACATGGGAAAGTGTGAAGTTATGCATTTTGGTAAGAAGAATACAAGTATGGACTATTTTCTAAATGGGGAGAAAATTCAGAAGTCTGAAGTGCAAAGAGACTTGGGAGTTCTAGTCCAGGATTCTCTCAAGGTTAGCTTGCGGGTTGAGTCAGTAGTTAGGAAGGCAAGTGCAACTTTGGCACTTATTTTGACAGGGCTTGAACATAAAAGCAGGGATGTACTTCTGAGGCTCTATCAGGGTCTGGTCAGACCACATTTGGAGTATTGTGCACAGTTTTGGGCCCCAATGTGTTAGGAAAGATATACTAGCCCTGGAGCGGGTTCAGAGAAGATTCACGAGAATGGTCCCAGGAATGAAAAGCTTAACATATGAGGAACGTTTGAGGACTCCGGGTCTACACTCGGAGCTTAGAAGAATGGTGGTGGTGGTGGGGGGGGGGGGGGGGGGGAGGAGGAAAATCTAATAGCGAAAGGCCTGGACAAGGTGGATGTTGGGAAAATGTTTCCATTGGTAGGAGAGACTAGGACACGAAGGCACAGCCTTAGAGTAAAGGGCAGATCTTTTTGAACAGAGATAAGGAGGAACTCCCTTAGCCAGAGAATGGTGAATCTACGGAATTCACTGCCACAGAAGGCTGGGGAGGCCAGGTCATTGAGTACATTTAAGACTGAGATAGGTTCTTGATTGTCAATGGGATCAAGGTTACAGGGAGAAAGTGGGAGAATGGGGTTGAGAAACTTATCAGCCATGATTGAATGACAGAGCAGACTCGAGGGGTTGACTGGTCTAACTTCTGCTCGTACACCTAATGGTCTAAGGACACTCAAGACCCTCTGAACTTCAACATTTCAGTCTTTTGCCATTCAAAAGAGCTTTCAGATTTTAAAAAAATTAACATACCAAAGTAGATCCTTTGCAGTTTTCTCAGTTTTCTTGTTCATTTATCCAACCTCTCTGTACTACTCAGCAACTTATTTACATTCTCCTCTCACCCCTTACATACGTCGATGTATATTTTCAGCAAACTTGGGGTATTCACTGATCTAACTCATTAGTATAGTTTGCAGGTAGCTACACCAATTCTTGTAAGCCAACTTGCTAACTCAAAATGATTCCTATAATTCTACTCTCTGCTTTCCATGTATTTATCAATAGTCAATTTAAGCTAATATATCATCCCCAATTCAGTTTCATAGACACACAGAAACAGGAGTAGGCCATTCAGTCCTTCGAGCTTGCTCCATCATTCAATATGATCATGACTGATCATCCAACTCAGTACCTTGTCTGGCTTTCTCCCCATAACCTTTGATCCCTTTAGCCCCACGAACTATATCTTAGTTGTTCTCGAAAACATTCAATATTTCGGCCTCAACTGTTTTCTGCGGTAGAGAATTCCAAACGCTCACCAGTCTAAGGGTGAATAAATTTCTCCTCATCATCATAAACATTTGTGTGACACCTTTTCAAAATCATTTCGAAAATTCAAACATATTAAAACTCATGGCTTTCTATTTTTGATGTTGCAAATTAGATCCTCAAGAAACTTACAGACATTTTCCTTCCATAAATCCATGTTTACATTGTTTAATAATTCTTTAAGTACCCTGGTACATTTTTTCTCAGAACTCAAACTCAGCTTGGTTTCTTTCAAGGCCACTCAGTTCCTGACTCCATTGCAGCCATGGTCTAACCATGGACAAAAAACTTGAAGCGAAGAAAGAAGACGAGATTAACTGTTCTGAACATCAAAACAGAACAGTGCAGCAGGACTTTCTCAGTGGAGTATCCTAGACCCAACCATCTTTAACTGTTTCAACTTTACTATAAAAAGGTCAGAATTGCAAATGCTCGTCTATGACGCACAATGTTTAGCACCAAAGCATGACTCTTCAGACACTGACGCATCCCATTTCTAAACACAATAAGATTTCAAAAATATTGACCCTTGGCTAATAAGTGGTAAGTAACATTTGCACCAGACAATAACCATCATCTCACCTACACATTCAAAGACATTCACATCATTGAAATCCCCACTATCAAAATCTTGGGAGTTATAATTCTCATGATAATGTTAAAATATGAATAAATTTTAAAATTTCATCAACTGATTTTATTACCTGAGACTTTTCATGAACTAAAATTGTTTTGGAAAAAAAAAAGAAAAAAAACAGACTTAAGGTGACACCAGAAAGGTTAAGCTCAGCTCATGAAGCCAATGTATGGAGATGAACAAAGACATGAGCCATAATTAGTATCTTTTTGAATGGCACTGAAATTCAGTCAAGCATGAAGAAACTTGTCATTTATTTTTGATTTACGCTTTTCACGTACTGGGATGAAAGTCATCTACAGACTTTCCAGTTTGGAGCAGGGTGGAAATGACACCAGACATGGAAATACACAAGTGAACACAGTCTTTCCCACAAATAGCTTTTGGGCAGATCACACAAAGAAACTGCATTTGTAAAGTACTGAAAGACTTGTACACGGATGAATCTCTTCCTCTCTCTTGCATTTTCCTCATCGCCATTTTGAAAGACAGTACCAATGGAAGAAACAAATCAGGGAAGCATTCACTGATCAAGGCCTCCAGGATTCTATGAATGATCTTATTGCTGCTGATACAATATATCAGTCAAACAGTTGTGGTCTCAGTTTTAACTATAACAACTCAAGAACACTAGCAACTTCCAAAAATTTAATTTTCTTTATCATTCTATTGAATCAGACTCCCTCCCCTTTTCAAACTTATTATGGTGATTTTGTTTGATGTCACATCTTTCATTAATGGGTTAAGCAGTAAACTTTCTCTTTCTTTTATTCTGGAAACATTTCAATTGATTCCCTAATTTGACTTGTACTAAAAAGTTCAAGATTACAAATTCACCCTCCAGACCTGGTCATAACATAACTGACCAGAAACTGAATTGGAACAGGCACAAAGTATTGTAACAATAAGAACAGGTCAGGTCAGGTCAGGTCAGACGCTGGAAATTCTTTGGCAGGCAACTCAACTCCACACATCTTAAAGCCTGAGTACAGTTTCTTCTTAGGCAGTCCCTGAGTCAGAAGATGACTTTCTTCCACTCTGGAGTTTTGGACCCTGAGATAAGAAAACAATATAACGCTGTACCCACATACTCTGCCATACATGGGTTTTCTCATAATCCTTCCACTCTTTGTTGTTGGCTTCCAACCATCAGAGTTGCCCAAGATGGCTAGCACCTTTACTGATGCTCTTGTTCCAGTTTGGTCAGTCAAGGGGAAGAAATTCTCACAAGTTGGTGGAGATCTTGCACTTTTTCACAGAGACTTTGAGGACATCCTTGAAGTGATTTTCTCTTCCGTCCTCATAATCATTTGCTATCACAAAGATCAGAGAAGAGATTCTGTTTTGGAAACTCAAGTCACATGCGCAGATGATTTGGCCTGTCCAATACAGCTGATTGACTAACTGGTACCTCAATGCTAGAGATGTTGGCGTGAGAAAACGGTCAGTGATATTGGAGCACTTATCTTGCCATTGGATTTGCAAAATTTTGTGTTTTGATGTTTTGCCTGGGACTTGAGATGCCTGCTATACATTGTCCGCATCTCCAACACACATTATGTCAAGTAGCACTACTGCCCTGTGGATCGTCAGCTTGGTGCCGGGTTCAAGGTTTTTGCTAGAAAATTGTCTGTTCCTCAGATAGTGAAAGGCTCTGAAATTCAACATCACTGCCAGTGTGCCAGCAAGGTCAATGTTTGGCCTCACTGAAAGGAGGCATCCAAACCGGTAGGTCGCCATAAATCCTGATGCAATTAGGGGATGGTACTGCACAATGAGATTAAACATCACATTAGAGGCCCATTTCCTAATATGCCTCCACGAATGTGCCATAATGATTTGGAGCTTGGTTTTCATGTGTACACATTCAAGCATCATCTGCATACTTCAGCTTGATGACAAAGGTTGGGGCAGTTCTGGTTCTGTTGTTTGAACAGTTTCCCACTCATTCTGTAGAGAAGCACCACTCCAGGAGGAAGCTTCATGGCTATGGATTGGAGTATTTCTGTAAGTTAGATGGATAAGAGTCTGGTTTGACCTCAATTTACACACATATTGATTCTACTGTAGATCCAATGGTGAGGATTATGGCTTGATTGTTGTCATGCAACAAATTACTGCAGGCAGACAAATTTGAGGAGGAGACCTCAATCTCTTCAGAGAGCCAAGATCGAAGATAGCCATGGATAATCTTGTCTTGGGCTCGCCTTGTCGTGCAGATGATGTCCACTGTGCCTCTTGTAATTCTGGTAGAAGCTCTTCAGCCAATGGAAATAAATAATTGAGGAGAATCTTTGCAGTGACCTACCCTTTGGCAGACACCAGGGAGACCCCTCTGTTAATATTGCATTTGGTTGTATTTCTTTACTTGAAGATGGTCATAATCAAAGTGTCTCAGAGATCCAACGGAATGCTCTCCTCCTTCCAGACAAGAGAGATGAGGTCAGGTATTCAGGGCAAGAATGGAGCCACATCATTGTTCCTTCAAATGTTTGGATCAGAATCTTGGAACTCCCTTCCTAAAGGCACTGTGTATTCTCCCAAACCACGTGCACTGCAGTGATTCAGCAAAGCACTTAACTCAAGTGCAATCAGAGCAACAAATGGTAACCTACACAGCAAGGACAATACCAAATGAAAGAATTTTTAAAAAAATTCTAGCACTCTTTCTACGTCTGATATTGGACTAATCAGCCTACAGTTCCCAATTTTATCTCTTCATTCTTTGTTAACTAGCAGCTTTATGTTTGCTATCTTCCAGTCCTTGGGAAATGCTTTAGGATATACAGAATTTTGGAAGATTGTAACCAATGCCTCTTATTTCTGAAGTTACCTCTTTTAAAACCTTATGATGAAGGTCATCAAATCCAGGCAACTTATTGTTAGGAATTCACAATTATTTCTCCAGTGCTATTTCTTTGACGGCTGTACGTTTGTTCGTAGTGCATCTGCCTCAAAACCAGAAGCACTGGGTTCGATTTCCAATCCAGGATTTATTGACCACAGAGCATTCATGACACAGTTAAAACAAATTGATAATCAGCTAATTCTTCCAACACTTCATTGTTGTAATTCAAAAGGGAAAAAAAGTGAGGAGAAATAAAATGAACAAATCGATTTCATTCTCACTTGACCTGTGGTTTCCCCTTATTTCTGGAATGCTTTTTGTGCCAGGAACCCTGGCCAATTCCACTTCTGCACACTTCTCCTCCAAAATATTCAGAGATGCAGATGACAGTTAGAGCACCTCAGCACTGAAAACTGCAAGTAGAGTTTTTATTTCCAACTGTAACATCTCTCCCCAGAAGCATTTCATTTTCTCAGATTTACTTCACTTGCATGAATTACTTCACAGGATACTCGGAAACAGCAGAGACTGTACAGTACACACCATTAGTAATGTTGCCCAAAGAACAAACGTAAAGTCCATGTTTTCCTGGTTTCAATCCCTCAATAGATCCTTGTACAAACACTTCTTCAGTTTCCTACAAGATAAAAAAAAAATCCAGATTCATACAATTAAACATGAATCTTCATGACAGTCTAATAGTTCAAGTGAAGGATATGTGGTGTTAAAGTGAACAGTTAGAAATATGATCGTTAGAACTGGTTTAGTTAGACATATAGTTGCTTTTTGTGATAGGGAGAAATGGAGATACAAAGGTCAGCTTTCACTCACTATTCAAATTAGGTCAATTAAGCTTTTCCTGTACAGAATCCAATTCTTACAGGTGGCAATTCAAGGGCTAACTTACTCTGCCATTTCTATCAACCCTGCAATTTATTTTTGGTATTCTTGGTCTCGTTGGTATGCTTGGTCTCCATCAAATACCAGTATGCCCTCACACTCAAATAAGACACATCAAAAGAACGAACAGGCATGTTGAAAATAAGTCAGAAGCACTAACTGGTGTCTTCTGCAAATCAACATAATTTTTGTTTAAAAGATGCACTTTAATTTGCCAGTGGGAAGTCCTACAAGTGGGAGGCATGCTCATCAATGAGATCAGCTATGTAGCCGGTCAGTCAAATATTAACAAGATTTGGCCATAACATCATTTAGGCCTCTCATCAATGATTGCAGGTGCCTGACAAATCCTAAATTCTCTTTTCCTGTCTATAACTGTAACCACATCATATTTTTCAGTAATGCTTCTTATATCAAGAAGTAAAATTAATTCTGCCTCAAGGAACATTTATAATTAAAAACCATGTCAACATTATGTCGATAGGCAAATTTTTAACCAGTCTAAATGTAGTCTTCAGATATGCCTATCAAGTGATTGTATGGCATGAGTCTTTCAATTCTGCTTCCTAAATCCATAGCTATTCCCAACTATCCCATAATTTCTTTTCCATTAATCTACTGTTTAATATCCAACTTTTCTTACTGCTTCCAGATCTCCCATTACCTTAACCACATAATTTTGTCCCACCGACAATCCAAAACCCACTTACCATTTATTTTCTTAATGTTACATAGCTGACCTCAAGCATACCACCGTGGCTCCACTTGTCATTTCACCTAAAATTGTGATACCTACTTTCTGCACATCATTTGGTTTGAGAAATCAATCTTTATCACACAACCTCCGACCCTGCAACACATCCTCATGTGTTCTGGGAATTTTCTTTACAGTAATAGAAACATCACTGGATTTTTAAAGAAAGACCAATCCCCTAGAAGCAATTAAACTAATGTTATCACGCAAATACGTAAATGAAATGATCAAGTGGAAAAGCCATATTTTAAATTTTAAAACTTACGTTTATAGTCAACTGATACATGATGATTGCTTATTATTGTGACTGATGGAAAAATTCAGGCCACATTACAGGAAAACGTTCCACACAAGATACAGAAGTCAATAACTCACTAGCGAAAAAGAATATCCACAAGGATAAGCACAAGCAGCTACAAAATCATGGATTTTTTTTAAACCTAATTTTCTATATAAAAAACTTGAACACTTGCTTCCAAAACAGCAAAGGTAAAAACATATAGGATTAAAGGACATGACATGGTAAATGCTGACCATGTTTCCCCTCATGGTACAGTCTAGGACCGGAGGGCATGGTTAGTCTCAAAATAAAGGACTGCCAATTCAAGACTGAGAGGAGGAGAAATTTCTTCATTCAGAAGTTGCGACAGAACTTGCCACAGATAGGCATGGATGCAGAAACCTTGGGTATTTTTAAAGTTGAGATTCTTGATCATTAGGAGAATCAAGAGTTATGGGGAAAGGACAGGAAAGTAGACAAGTAATGTTGGATCAGCCATAATACAGAATGGGGGAGCAGCCTTGAAGAACAGAATGGCCTATTCCTGTTCATCTTATGGTTTTAAAATATGGTTAAAATTCTAATAAGGCTGGGTTTCTTTTCCTTAATGCTGGAACTGATAAACAAAACATGGACTACCTTAGTTAAAAAAAAAATGACACATTAAGTCACAGCTGATGCCATTTCCCTGGCCATACACCCATCCCTGGAACATGTGGACAACAAGGACACCAATGTCAGAATCCTATTTATTTCAGCTTCGCCTTCAACGCCATAATTCCAACAAAACTCATCTCCAAACTCTGAGACCTAAGACTGCTTGCCTCTCTGCAACTGGATGCTCAACTTCCTGACTCACAGACCACAATCAGTAAAGACAGACAACAACACCTCCTCCACAATAATCTTCTTCAGTAGAAGTGCCCCTCCAGGCTGCGCACTCAGCCCCTTACTATAAACCGGACGTGTGCTTGGTTGGCTTGCCGAGCTGGTTCGCTGTTCCGCAGACGTTTCATTACCTTGCTGGGTAACATCATCAGTGCAGCTTCCCATGAAGCACAGTTGTGTTTTCCTGCCTGTTATTTAAACACTGGTATCCGTTGAGCTGGATTACCTCACTTCTGGTTTTCCTTCGCAATGGAATGTACATGGGGTCTACTTCTAAGTGTTTATTGATGGCTTTCTTAGTGGAGTACTAGGCTTCTAGGAATTCCCGTGCTTGTCTCTGCTTTGCCTGTCCCAGGATCCTGGTGTTGTCCCAATCGAATTGGCAGCTCTCCTTATCCATGTGGACGGAGAGGAGTGAGTACTAGTCGGGTCTTGTTGCCAATTGATGTTCATGTACCCTTGTGGTTAATTTCCTTCCTGTTTGTAGTGTTTGTCACAGTCTTTGCGAGAATCTTTTACATGACACTGGTCCTGTCCATAGTGGGCAGTGGGTCTTTGGTCCAGGTGAGCTGTTGGTGTAGGGTTGATGTTGGTTTGTGTGCTAATCTGATGCCCAGTGGTCATAGGAGTCTTGTGGTCAGTTCAAATCTGTTCCTGATGTAAGGTAGCGTGGAGTGTGTGTCGGGGCTTGTAATATCTCCCTGTTGTTGTGCATGTGATAGGCATCTTCTGACTCAGTTTTTCAGGTATCCATTGCCTTTGAGTACTTGGAAGAGGTACTCCTCTTCTTCTTGGCGTAGCACCATGCTGCTGCAGTGTGTCGTTGTCCATTTAAATAATGTTCTCACACAACTTCATTTGAGTGTGTTCGGGTGGTTGCTGTAGCAAAACAATACTTTCCCCTGTATCTCGATCCATGCAACAGTAATAAATCAAATCAAATCAAATATGGTCAGCAGAGCTGACATTCCATCATTGCTTAACACCCAATGCATTGTCATCCTGAATTCCCCACTATCAACATTCTGGGGTTACCACTGACCAGAAACTGAAATGAACTAATCATATAAATACTGTGGCTATGAGAACAGATCAGAGGCTAGAATCACGCAATGAGTAACATACCTCCAGATTCCCCAAAGACTGCCTAAAATACATCACTCCACAGGCCAGCATTCCATCACGAATCACCCTTTATATTTACAAATGCATAGTCTTTGACAATAGCACTCCCTCTCACTGAGTCAAGCACACAGAGCCCCAACATCCCTGAAATTCACCCCTTTAGGTCACCAGATCTCCCTGATTGGCCCAGATTAACAGCCCCAATCAGGAAACTTACATTTCATGATGTTCAGCTGGCTGACCTCATTATAATCACTACATCCCTCCCCCTCTATGTCCACAGACATAAGGTCTCCCGGAGTGTGTTAATACTGAGTCAGATTCCTCCAACTCAGAATCCAACACAGGAGGGGTATAATGAATAGGAGCTTGCCCCTTGTGCACCTGATACACTGTCACTCCCTTCTTCAGGGGCCAGAAGTGTTGGGGAGGTAACCTCTGTCATGTCCATCTCTGATGCACAGCACAGTATTTGATGAAGAACATGAATCAAGGAGTGCCTTAAGTATTTTTGAAGGCTTTGAGGGGCAGGGCAAGTTTTGCTCCCATATTGTCTGCAAATTTGCAGCTTTTAAATGGTCCACATGCTTATTCAGAACAGTTGCACCAAATGTTATAAGGCACTAGTCTTGATCTTGTGTCGATCTTGTTTCTTACCCATGTGGGGCCATATTTTACATCAAACTTTGTCCACTGTCTCAAACCATCTTTCTTGCTTGGTGGAGTCTTGCATCTGGCACTGGCATTCCTTAAGCCATTTCACTTTCACCCCAGGTCTGGGAAGATCAGACTAGCTTGGTGCAAAGTCTTCTATCCATTAGTGATATACCAGTGCTAGCCATGTAGTTGCATGTTGGGTGGTCCAATGACCAAACAAGAAATGTGACAACTTGGTATCTAGTGAAGCAATAGGCTGTTTCTTCAGTACAACCTTCAAGATTGGTATCACTTTTTCTGCCAGGATATTAGATAATGGGTGGTATGGAGATGGCCTAATATGGCGAATCCCATTCAACTTTAAGACGTAACTAAACTCCCTCCTGATAAACAATAGCCAGTTGCCTTGATCAAAACATCCAGGAATCTGTGTGACACAAATGATGTGTGTAGCTTTTCTATCATTATCCCCATATCTGACAAGTGGATTCAATGCATGCCCAACTACGTTGAATGGGCACCTACAATAACGAAAAACAATGAATCCATGAAAGAACTCCATAGTCAACATGTAACTGCATATAAGATTTATCCCACCATTCCCATGGATGTGGGGAACCTGATGGCAGTGCTTTTCGTCTTTGTTGACACTCTGGGTGCTGTCCAACTACACAGACAAGTCTGCATTCAAGCCTGGCCATCAAACTTTGCTCCTCACCACCCTCTTCATTTCAGAGAACCCTGGATGGCCCTGGTGGAGGTCAGCCAGAACGTGATAACGACCTGTGCTCAGGACAATTGCTCTCACTACCCATAACAATATGCCATTCTCTACCAACACCTGGTCTCTCTGTGTCCATGAGAGTTTGAATTCTAGTTGTGACAGCCCCATTAATACTTGTTTCAGTTATGAAAGTACTGGATCTTTTGGCATCCAAAGTCTGATATTGTCAGCTGTGACTGGAAGTCTGCCCAGATAATTTAGTATCATTACAAATTTTTCCAATGATGTATCTGCTTATGAAAGGCAGATCCACATTGGCTACTCAGCCTCCTGGACGGTATTCTCACTTGTAATCATAAGCACTTAGTATTAGAGCCCATCGCTGAAAGAGGCCTGAAGATATGGGCAACACTGCCTTGTCCTCTTTACGCAGACCAAGTCAAGCTTGTGGTCCGTGATCGTCACAAATTTTCATCCATTGAGGTATTGGTAGAACTTTCCGACTCAACATATGACTGCCAATTCCTCTTTATAATCTGGCCGCATTTACGCTCTGCATTAGCCAAAGTCCTGGATGCATACGTTATTGGGTGTTCCTCTCATTTGGGCCACCTATGAGCTAATACAACAGTGCTGCCTTACAGGTAGGCATCACATGTGAATACCAGACCTTTCTGTGGATTAGATTGTGCCAAACATGTTACAGGATGGTAACAGTTTCTTTACTTCATCGAAAGCTAGAATTTCTGTATGTGATCATTTCCAAGACTAACCCATTTTTACATGTTGACACAAAGGTGCCAAGTGGATGCCAGGTTAAATATAAACTTTCTATAATAATTTATCAGCCCAAGAAATGACCTAAACTCTTGGACAGATGAGAGAGCTGAGGCACCTTTAGTCGCACTCACTTTATCTTCCAACAAGTGTAACCCAGTCTTGTCCACTCTGTAGGTCACATGGGAGGCCTGGGGTACGCATTTTCCCTTCATTGGTGTACGCTTCCCTTGGAAAAATGCCGTAGGACTGCATCCAAGTTCTCTAAGTACTCCTTACATCAGTTCTTCTTGTTATTAGGACTTCATCCAGGTAAATGGCAACCCGAAGCTGACCTTGGAAAATGTTCTTCATCATCCGCTAAACAGGCTGATGACACCCCAAATGACGGTCTCATATATTGGTACAAATCCTTATTAGATATTGATTGGAACACACTTCTGGGAATCCTGGTCTAAATGCAACTGCAAATAAGCATGGCTCGTGTCTGGCTTTGCATATAAATACTCTATTCAAGGGACTGGGTACTTATCCAGCTACAAAAAGCAACTTACTTTTGTTTGAAATCTCCACTAAGGTGAACTGACCCACTGGGGTTCAAAATTGGTATGACTGGTGCTGCCCATTCCACAAACTTGAATGGTATGAAGATTCCTTCACTTTCCAGCCTACTGCCACTACTTTTGCCCATAAGGCAAATGGCACTGGGCAGGCCTTGCAGAATTATGGAACAGCTTCCTGGTCAACATGCAAGGTGGCCTTAGCTCCTCTGGTAGTCCTTAGGCCTTCCTGAATGACTTCCGAGTATTTAATTAGGACTTTACTCAGGCAGCCATTTTCTAATTGAAAAATATTAAGCCAATCTCAATGAACCCATCTCCACCAAATTCACTCCATCAAGCTTGGGCCCGAACATTTTTTCTACAATCACATGTAACTGAACTACTGCCTTTCATAAATCCACATATCAAACAAACAAAGTCTCTACACATCTCATTAAGAGTTAAACCAATGTCACAGGCTTTTCTGCAAGTCATCTTAACCTAGTCATAAGCCCCAATACAGATTCCCATGGTTCTCGAATTGCTGAGTAAAAATGACAATGTCTCAGACTTAGAGGAGGCTTATGATTTTAATTTTCCTTAACTATGAATGTCAAATTTTGAAAGGTTTTAGTGTCTGGTGCCTGAGGGAAAGAAGCCATAGAATCGTGTCTTGCTTTTCATCTGCAACAATGTCATCTACCCGGAAACATTAACACATTGTTTCCACATACTTGGTCCAGTCCTCGACGGCAGAGTTAAATGAGTCAAGCTTCCCAAACAAAGACATGATGTAAGAAATGTTTACCCAACTCACTTGATCGTGCTTTACTACTGTCGCCAATGAAGTAATTCCACAGGTCGCCCACTCACTATTAATGTACGCACGAACACTCCTTGACTTTAGTACGGCCTGACTGAGAGTCAGGTACCAGAGTTTCAGCCTCTCTGACACGCCCCTATGTCAGCAAGAGCTCTCTGATTGGATCATGTAAACAGCCTCAATTGGGGAACTCATATTCTGAGGCCCAGCTAACAGACCTTGTTACAACACTACAGCCATAATGTACATGGATTTCCAGAATGCATTTGACAAAGTTCCATGTCAAAGTTTATTTTGGAAAATAGATGCTCATTATGTCAGGGGTAACATATTAATATGAATAGAAGACTGGCTGATGGCAGACAACAGAGAGTTAACCAAGATGTGTCTTTGCCTGATTGATAGCATATGACAAGTGCAATCCTATAGGAATCTGTGCTATGGCCTCAACTTTTTGCAATTAACATCAACAACTTAAGTGAGAGAAGCAAAAGACATCAGATAGGTGAGAAGGTTTTGTTTTGAAGTAGAGAGGTTCCAAACAGATAGTTGAGTGAATGGATAAAAAATCTGGCAGATAGAATATAACGTGTGAAAATGTAAAAGTGGCTTCACATTTAGATATGAAGAGGATTATTTAAACAGATAACAACTGCAGAATTCCACGCGCACAAACATTTAGCGCCAATTGATGGGGCACGTGAGGTGGAGCCGTCACCCTCACATCGCACATGCGCACCACTAACATTCCGAGATCGTTGTGTGGTCGCCTTGTCGCGCTCTAACTCCAATTAAAGATCAGCCTTCACAAGTAATAGCTAACTGCGGAAACATCGTTATTCCCACTCGATATGAATGTCTGAGAAACAAAATAAGAGTTTATATAACATTAACTGTACCGCATCGCATCTCACCCTGACATTTTTTTTATTCTCGTGAACACATTGAAGGTCAGCAAAGTTTATTACAAACGGAGGCACACGACCACACTTTATTCCTATTTACATGTATGCTTACATCCCATTCGAAGGTGACCGTTCCACGGACCGAGCTATCACTGTCCTCACCGCTCAAAACACAAATGCCCGTCGCTATCATGCTCTCAGCCCCACCTTCACAATGGGAACGTCACTGAGCATGCGCTTACGCAACACCCCAACCTTCCAAAGCACATGCGCACTTCTAACACTATTCCTACCTTATGGGATGGGTTCATCACGTGTTAAGTTAACGTGATGCACTGCAAAAAAACAAAAAAAAGTCACAGATGTGGATGTTTCCTTGACCCATTTGCGTAAAATATATAGAGGAATGATGATATGATGAGGGTCGTTAAGATGCCCAAACAAAACTTACTCGGAGTTAAGAATTAGACCTTCCCCGCAGCGTGAAGAGGACGACCGAAGTGGGTTAAATGGGTTAGAATACCATTCTGCTATCATAATTCGTAAATTGATATATTCCTCGATGTTACTACCTCAGGACTCTGCCGTTACGATATGTGTAAACTGCTTGCTTTGGACAAATAAACATCTTGCTCCAGCAATTTCAAACCTCCTATTATATGTGTGTTACTTATAGGAACGAGTTGTTATGAGAACATAGAATCAGGGTGCCGCATTTTACTGTGCTGACCAAGAATGTATCAATCCATGAGCTACATGAAGAATATACATATGCACAAACATAACAGTGTGAATTAGGAGCAGACGAAGACCACTCATCCCCTCAACCTGCTCTGCCTTTCAACGTGATCGTGGTTGATCTGATTCCATAACGTTGCCACCAATCTCTGATAATTCCGCAACCGCTTGCTAATCAAGAATCTATCGACATCTGCGTTCAAGATATTTAAATATTCAAAAGGCGATGGGAGCAGAATTCCAAAGGTTCATTAACCTCTTGAAACGAAATTGTCATCTTTGTCTGAAATGGGTAATCCCTTATTATATAGTCCACAAAAGGAAACATCCTTCCCATATTCACCCTGTCAAGAACACTCATTCTGCATGTTTAATCAAGTCACTTCTTACTCTTTGAATATCTAGCGACTACATGTCTATAATGTATAAATTCACATACATAAAATAAGATATAATAGCTAGAAGTACACTCAAAACTCCGAATTTGGTTATAATGTGTGATTATTTCTAACTCATGGGAATCAGGAGACATAACACCTGTTTTACTATCATCCCGGTACATGATTTAAGATCTTCAGCATCTATCGAGTTTAGAGGTCCTTCAGGCCCACTGTATACACGCTACCCATTCTTTGATCCATAATCTCTCAGTCATGTAAAATTGTCTTATTTTGTTCTGCAAAGATCAAGCGAAAGTGGAGGCCTGGTAGAATTCCCATTTCAGAGAAGGAAATGGTTCCTTCCCGCCTGACAAAGCTGGTTGCTGTTTTCTTCAAGCACTAGAGAAAATGTCCAAAAGCTTACACATGCAGCCTTCAAGTCAGGGGCTGAATCAAAGTATAAGCCAGATTTTAGAAGACAGAAGGCAAGTGCATCTTGTTCATTCTACTGAAATTAACTGCCCCAGATCTGCCTTCCAGGACTTTAGATGTTCAGTGAAGCAACACAATCGTGACTCAATGCAAACCTGTGTAATTTAAATGGGAAGAAGCAGTAACAGTCCCACCAGATGGTGAAATTTAAATTCAATAAAATTTAGAATCAAAAGCTAACCTAATGGTGACCATGTGCTGGTGATTTTTATTAGAAAAAAATAACTGGTTCACTAACTTCCTTTAGGGCAGGAAATCTGTCATCCTTACATGGTCTGACCGTCATGACTCCAGATTCTTAATTGCCCTCTGAACTGTCTAAGCAAGCCATTCAATTGTATCATTATGCTTTAAAGTCCAAACAAAGGTATGATACCAGACAGATCACCTGACAATGGCGAACTCAGCCCTATTGACACTGCAAAATCCTCCTGCTAGCATATGGAGATTTGTGCCAAAATTGGGACAGCTGTTTCACAGATGAGTCAAGCCCAGCTATGTCCTGTATAGAAAAAGAAGACAAATCCAACACTAATGGAAGGGGATGTAGGAAGTATTATCAAGCAGCACTTATAAAGGAAATAACCTCATCACCGATGCTCAGTTTGGGTTTTGCCAGGACTCCTGCCCTCATTACAACCTTGGTCCAAATATGGTCAGAACAGCATAGATCTGATCTGTTTGTTGTTAGATCAGTTATCCTGTGTTTGCATCTTTGCATGTTGCCCTTGCATGTTTATTGTGCAAGTAGTCCTGTGCTGTAGCTTCATCAGGCTGCCACCTTATTTTTAGGTATGACTGTGGCTTCTGGCATGCCCCCTTGCATTCTTTATTGAACTAGGTTAAATTCCTAGTTGAATTCCTCCATTTTTGCAGCAGCAGTGGGAGCAGTGAGAGCGAGGACCAGGGGGCTGCTGGGAAGGTAAGTTAATCCTTTAAAAACTCACAGGCGGAACGCACACTGGAGCGGACACGGGATGGCTGAGTAAGTGAGGTAATATATTTGGGCGGTTGCTTTACCCGAAACACTACTTAGGTAGTGTCTCCCACCCATCCTCCTCTGACCAAAAAAAAAGGTTCTAAGCGCCGATTTGGTAAGGTTACTAGTTTTTTTTTCTCAATAGTCTGTTTGGGAATTCAGAACAGTGGGAATGGATGTTAGGGCTGTTGCATGCTCCTCCTGTAGAATGTGGGAGGTAAGAGTCACCATTAGTGTCCCCACTGACTTCATCTGCGGGAAGTGCACCCAACTCCAGCTCCTCGGAAACTGCGTTAGGGAACTGGAGCTGGAGCTGGATGAACTTCGGATCATTCAGGAGGCTGAGGGGGTAATTGAGAGGAGTTACAGGGAGGTAGTCACACCTCAGGTACAGGAAAAAGGTAGATGGGTTACAGTCAGGGGACTGAAAGGGAATAGGCAGACAGTGCAGGGATCCCCTGTGGCCGTTCCCCTCAATAACAAGTATACCATTTTGGATACTGTTGGGGGGGAACGACTTACCAGGGGTAAGCCATGGGGTACAGGTCTCTGGCACAGAGTCTGTCCCTGTTGCTCAGAAGGGAAGGGGAGAGAGGAGGAGAGCATTAGTCATTGGGGACTCCATAGTTAGGGGAACAGATAGGAGATTCTGTGGGAACGAGAGAGACTCGCGGTTGGTGTGTTGCCTCCCAGGTGCCAGGGTCCATGATGTCTCGGATCATGTTTTCCGGATCCTTAAGGGGGAGGGGGAGCAGCCCCAAGTTGTGGTCCACATAGGCACCAACGACATAGGTAGAATAAGGGATGGGGATGTAAGGCAGAAATTCAAGGAGCTAGGGTGGAAGCTTAGAGCTAGAACAAACAGAGTTGTTATCCCTGGCTTGTTACCCGTGCCATGTGCTAGCAAGGTGAGGAATAGGGAGAGAGAGCAGTTGAACACATGGCTACAGGGATGGTGCAAGAGGGAGAGATTCAGATACCGGGATAATTGGGGCTCATTCAGGCATAGGTGGGACCTCTACAAATGGGATGGTCTACACCTGAACCAGAGGGGTACCAATATCCTGGGGGGGAAATTTGCTAATGCTCTTCAGGAGGGTTTAAACTAATTCAGCAGAGAGGTGGGAACCTGAATTGTAGCTCCAGTGTACAGGAGGTTGAGAGTAGTGAGGTCATGAATAAGGTTTCAAGGTCGCAGGAGTGTACCGGCAGGCAGGAAGGTGGTTTGAAGTGTGTCTACTTCAACGCCAGGACCATCCGGAATAAAGTGGGTGAACTTGCAGCATGGGTTGGTACCTGGGACTTCAGTGTTGTGGTCATTTTGGAGACATGGATAGAGCAGGGACGGGAATGGTTGTTGCAGGTTCTGGGGTTTAGATGTTTCAGTAAGATCAGGGAGGGTGGTAAAAGAGGGGGAGGTGTGGCATTGTTAGTCAAGGACAGTATTACGGTGGCAGAAAGGATGTTTGATGAGGACTCGTCTACTGAGGTAGTATGGGCTGAGGTTAGAAACAGGAAAGGAGACGTCGCCCTGTTGGGAGTTTTCTATAGGCCTCCGAAAAGTTCCAGAGATGTAGAGGAAAGGATTGCAAAGATGATTCTGGATAGGAGCGAAAGTAACAGAGTAGTTGTTATGGGGACTTTAACTTTCCAAATATTGACCGGAAACACTATAGTTTGAGTACTTTAGATGGGTCAGTTTTTGTCCAATGTGTGCAGGAGGGTTTCCTGACACAGTATGTAGATAGGCCAACAAGAGGCGAGGCTACATTGGATTTGGTACTGGGTAATGAACCAGGCCAGGTGCTGGTTTTGGAGGTAGGTGAGCACTTTGGTGATAGTGACCACAATTCAGTTACATTTACTTTAGCAACAGTAAGGGATAGGTATATACCGCAGGGCAAGAGTTATTGCTGGGGGAAAGCAATTATGAGGCGATTAGGCAAGATTTAGGATGCAGAGGATGGAGAAGGAAACTGAAGGGGCTGGGCACAATTGAAATGTGGAGCTTGTTCAAGGAACAGCTACTGAGTGTCCTTGATAAGTATGTACCTGTCAGGCAGGGAGGAAGTGGTCGAGCGAGGGAACTGTGGTTTAGTAAAGAAGTTGAATCTCTTGTCAAGAGGTGGAAGGAGGCTTATGCAAAAATGAGGTGTGAAGGCTCAGTTAGGGCGCTTGAGAGTTACAAGTTAGCCAGGAAGGACCTAAAGAGAGAGCTAAGAAGAGCCAGGAGGGGACATGAGAAGTCTTTGGCAGGTAGGATCAAGGAAAACCCTAAAGCTTTCTATAGGTATGTCAGGAATAAAAGAATGACTAGAGTAAGATTAGGGCCAGTCAAGGACAATAGTCATAAGTTGTGCTTGGAGTCTGAAGAGATAGGAGAGGCGCTAAATGAATATTTTTCATCAGTATGCACACAGGAAAAAGACAATGTTGTTGAGGACAATACTGAGAAATAGGCTATTAGACTAGATGGGATTGAGGTTCATAAGGAGGAGGTGTTAGCAATTCTGGAAAGTGTGAAAATAGATAAGTCCCCTGGGCCGGATGGGATTTATGCTAGGATTCTCTGGGAAGCTAGGAATGAGATTGCAGAGCTTTTGGCTTTGATTTTTATGTCGTCATTGTCTACAGGAATAGTGCCAGAAGACTGGAGGATAGCAAATATTGTCTCCTTGTTCAAGAAGGGGAGTCGAGACAACCCTGGTAATTATAGACCAGTGAGCCTTACTTTGGTTGTGGGTAAAGTGTTGGAAAGGATTATAAGAGATAGGATTTATAATCATCTGGAAAGGAATAATTTGATTAGGGATAGTCAACACGGTTGTCTGAAGGGTAGGTCGTGCCTCACAAACCTTATTGAGTTCTTTGAGAAGGTGACCAAACAGGTGGATGAGGGTAAAGCGGTTGATGTGGTGTATATGGATTTCAGTAAAGCGTTTGATAACGTTCCCCACGGTAGGCTATTGCAGAAAATACAGAGGCTTGTTATTGAGGGTGATTTAGCGGTTCGGATCAGAAATTGGCTAGCTGGAAGAAGACAGAGGGTGGTGGTTGATGGGAAATGTTCATCCTGGAGTTCAGTTACTAGTGTTGTACCGCAAGGATCTGTTTTGGGGCCACTGCTGTTTGTCATTTTTATAAATGACCTGGATGAGGGTGTAGAAGGATGGGTTAGTAAATTTGCAGATGACACTAAAGTCGGTGGAGTAGTGGATAGTGCGGAAGGATGTTGCAGGTTAGAGAGGGACATAGATAAGCTGCAGAACTGGGCTGAGAGGTGGCAAATGGAGTTTAATGCAGAAAAGTGTGAGGTGATTCACTTTGGAAGGAGTAACAGGAATACAGAGTACCAGGCTAATGGTAAGATTCTTGGTAGTGTGGATGAGCAGAGAGATCTCAGTGTCCATGTGCATAGATCCCTGAAAGTTGCCACCCAGGTTGATAGGTTTGTTAAGGTGTACAGTGTGTTAGATTTTATTGGCAGAGGGATTGAGTTTCGGAGCCATGAGGTCATGTTGCAGCTGTAAAAAACTCTGGTGTGGCCTCACTTGGAGTATTGCGTACAGTTCTGGTCGCCGCATTATAGGAAGGATGTAGAAGCATTGGAAAGGGTGCAGAGGAGATTTACCAGGATGTTGCCTGGTATGGAGGGAAGGTCTCATGAGGAAAGGCTGAGGGACTTGAGGCTGTTTTCGTTAGAGAGTAGAAGGTTAAGAGGTGACTTAATAGAGACATACAAGATGATCAGAGGATTAGATAGGGTGGACAGTGAGAGCCTTTTTCCTCAGATGGTGACGGCTAGCACGAGGGGACGTAGCTTTAAATTGAGGGGTGATAGATATAGGACAGATGTCAGAGGTAGGTTCTTTACTCAGACAGTAGTAAGGGCGTGGAATGCCCTGCCTGCAACAGTAGTAGACTCGCCATCTGTAAGGGCATTTAAATGGTCATTGGATAAACATATGGATGATAATGGAATAGTGTAGGTTAGATGGGCTTCAGATTAGTTTCACAGGTCGGTGCAACATCGAGGGCCAAAGGGCCTGTACCGCGCTGTAATGTTCTATGTTCGAGATGGTTGGTAATGGTAGAGTAGGGGATATGCCAGGCCACGAGTTTACAGATCATGGTTGAATATATTTCTGCTGCTGATGGGCACAAAGCACCAGTTTTAAGTTGCCAGATCTATTCAAAGTTTGTCCCGTTTGCACGATGGTGGTGCCACACAATACAATGGAGGGTATCCTCAATGTGAAGTCAGAACATTGTTTCCCAAAGAATGATGCAGCGGTAACTGCTACTCATCATCATCAACAGATTCATCTTCAAAACGTAGATTGGTGAAGACAGAGTGAGGTAGAGTTTTCCCTTTTGTTGATTCCCTAATAACTTGCTGCATACCCAGTCTAACACCTCTGTCCTTTAGGAATTGTTCTGATCTCTCTGCTGTGTTTCATGAAATTGAAAAACTTAAACTTCTTCAGAGGAATGCGATCTCATTGAGGTGTTAAATGTCACAGTCACATAGAATGGTTCTAAATCTGCTCTACGTACTAGATTAACTAATGAAATTTGGCAGTAATATTTAACTGGTGCATCAACATAAAATGTATAGTCAAACAGACTCACATTTTGGTAACAAATTTTACTGACATTTGGTAAAAGAAAATGAACAAATTTTGTATTGAGACATTTAATATGGGATAAACGCATCTCTTCAAAACAAATTGGAACAAAACTAATGCATATTCTCTGCATTGTACTCCATCAGTAAATATTAAATTCAATGTGGAAACAGTTTTTACTAACATTTGACTGCTGACTTGGAACTGGCTAGACATTTATGCTGCAGTTTCACTTTTTTAATTGGCAGTAACATCAGCTATTCCAATGACTCCCCAGGCTAAACCTGTAGTAGCATTTCCTGTGATAAGGCTCTCTTCATTTCCACCCTTTCCCAGATCATCTTCCTCTGCTTGAATCTTTAAAAAGTAAAAAACAAGTGTCTTTATTTAAAACAATCATAGATTCATCTTTGGCATGCAAACAGAATCACACAAGGAATAAGATTAATCATTTTTTGCATTAAATAACGTAATAACAATTTCCAATAAATTTCCAGAGCATTTTCCCTTTCAAGGGTGGATTAAAAAAAATTTACTCCCAAATTTGAGCAAGAATCTCAAATTATCTATCGCTTTCTGACCAAATAAGGTACAGAGTTACATATGCACCAAAATTGTTTTATGAGCAGTAGCAAGCCATCACTAAATGAAAGGCCTGATTTTCAGCAGGCAAAGAAGCAAAGCAGCACAAATTAAGTTTTCTTTTAAAGCAAGATCTCACTTTTATTATGCACTGTTGTAAGAACTTTAATCTTCATTCTTTAGAAAATATTGGTCTCTTTTTCCAAGTTAGATAGGGTATATGGAAAGTGTATATTAATATAGTTACTACAAAAATAGGCCTGTATCAAGACAAATCATCAAACAAATAGAGAATGGAACTGCACCCGTATGTAATATCCAATGATTTTCATTTTCACAATTATACCAGCACTATGTTGGCGGCCGCACTACAGAGTTTTATTAATTATCATATTGAAAAAAGTATTTAGAAGTTAACAATATGATTAATCTGATTTCAACTGCATGATGATTACACTTTTAAAGTATATAAATAATAGTTCATTGCAAATCATCTTGACTATTGCCTCTTAAAACCTTTGCTCATTTACTTGCTTTTTCAATTTCTTGTTCTTTGTTTCAGAACATGCAAGGTCAAAAACCCATGTTCAACATTCACAATGATATAAATATAGACTATGGATCTTTGAATACCACAGTCTGATTCAATAATGGACTGGTTGTTTTAAAAGAGACCATAAATGCCAACTTATAATTGTTACTGCCATCACCTGACCACAAAGGCTTCATGAAAGCAACAAGGTTATACTAAAAAAAAGCTTCAGATAAAATTAACATTTTCCTGATGTAATGAAATGAGCCAGAAAACAAATCCTTAGCCCCCTAGGGAAGTGTGAAAAAGCTTCCTCTTCTGTCATGTTTGCACAATCATGAGGTCTCTACATGCAAGAAACATCACCTGCAATTTCAAAAGGCTCTCTATGTGAGATGCAGATATGGATTTTTGACTGGGGTAATGGAGAGATTTTCTGATGAAAGGTCTAGGTTCGAAAGCTTTCCTGCTCCTCTGATGCTGCTTGGCCTGCTGTGTTCATCCAGCTCCACACCTTGTTATCGTGGATTTTTGACTGTTGAATTGACACAGACTAGGGCTAAAAAGCACTTATACTCTGGCTGTCATGAGGAAAAGCCAGTGGCAACAATGATTGGAAAGAAACACCAAAAAACTGAGTACTTAAATAAATAGCTACAATATTTTCTACTTTGTGATTTCTTTTTATCAAAGCACATCTAAGATCTGCAGTGAGAATCATGATTTTTGTGGACGAATCAGTAGGCAGACCCGGTGTTTCACAAAGCAGGTTTAATCCTTGTCACCAGTTTTCATCCTGTGTTACATTCCAAGAAGGACCAGGATGTTGAAGTATTGAATAGCTGGAGCTTTACTAAGGAGGTGTTCACACTGCAGGCAGTAAGGTTAGACTAAGCTGTTTCCTGCCCAAAATGGCCGATGATGTCACCATTGCATCACACAGATACACAATAAAGGTCAGAATCACAAAATTACAGAATTGTTCAGAGAACAATCACAGAAAAACAGTGGGAGAAAAGGTGGCTTAGCAGTGATTTGCCCTGAACGGGCTAATTAATGGATAAAGGGCAGGTGTGACATCCAATTAAGGATGAATGTGGGCTTCCAAGGCTGACAGAACAATTGGAGGCCCTTCAACACTGAATAATTAGCAGGATGCTAATTTCAGATAATGGAGAGATGGCACCTTGAAAGTTCCGCACTGACAGGCTGTTTGTCCTCTAGTACCAGTGAACCATCCCCAGTTGTCACGGCTGTACACTTTCCTTATCCGATTAATTGATGTATTGTATCTAAACTGCTGCTTCTGAACAAACTCAATAAACTATCAGAAAATTGCGATAAATTTCAACTGCCTGTATTACATAACTTTGATTACGAATCCTGGAAAACAACAGCATGTAACGTAGCAGTCTCATGACTCTAAATTCAGAATACAGCAGCGGTCTCCTGGAGGATGTGCCTACTCACGCTTTCAGTTAACCCTACGTATACAGTCTTGACTTCAAATAAGGAAATCACACTATTGTTTTACAAGTCCTTGTTCTATGATTGGTACAATTAAATGCATAATGTCACCTGGTGGCAGCATGAATTTTGAAGATTTGACAGGAAATATACAAATTCAACCATTTCACATGCAGCAGCAGGAACAATGTGAAATTGAAAAATGATCAAATACTTATTTTTCTGCAGCACTCTAGAAATACTACACACAGTATCTTTGTTCTGGGATCTAATACTTCACACTACACAATATAGGCAAGTTGAGTGGATGGTGCAGCCTCATTAAACCACACAGAAATTGCACAGCTTTTAACAAAATACATAATGCTTATGGTACCAGAGAATACAGAAGTGTCAATACAGAAAGCAAAGGCCACAACAAATTGTTTGACGTTAAGAGAAGCCACACCCAGTGCACATTAATACACAAAAATTGAGCGTACAAATACATTCTACCTGATGAATATCACTTGTAGTACCAAAAGAAGTCTTTACCAAATTCAGATTACAGGCCCTCAGATGCAGCAATAGCACAAATTGTAGGCAAAACTGGAAACCGGAGCATGTGAAAACATCTTTCCACATTGCAAGATAATAACAAGGTGTAGGGCTGGATGAACACAGCAGGCCAAGCAGCATCAGTGAAGCAGGAAAGCTGACGCCTCAGGTCTAGACCCGTCTTTCACTTTGCAAAATGTATTACATAGAAATATGGCAATCAGATTGAAGGTGTCCATGGGCCTCAATGTGAGTGAAGGCTATTAAAGAGATTTGTGCAAAGTTTGCTGCCCCACTGATGAAATCAGAGAAAGGTGAAGGAATGGCTGGAAAGGATGTACAAGGAGTCATATGTCATGGAGCACCACAGGGAGCCAGACCCAGTAAATGAAGGTTCCTTTTGCACTCTCAACCAGAAACTTGTCTCTTCATTATCCAAATTTCCAACACTTTTTCATGCTAACAACTGATGCCAGTTTTCTTGACCTAGGAGTAGTGCTGTCATGATTCAGGGCAGCGTAGTTAGATCATCTGTGTCAATCAAAATCTCAAACTGAATGACAGGAATATGGAGAATTGTTCTGGCATGAAACTCAAACTGCTAAATTTGAGGTGGGCTATTTTCCCAGAAGTTCAGAGACATTCTGATCAGTGCATAGATTGAAGTGTTTACAGACAACAACCCATTCAGCTACTTTCAAACTTCTGCCAAACTTGGAGCAGGCTGCTGAACTCACATGGTTTCCATTTGAGATCTGGTACAGGCGATGCTAAAGTAATGCAAATACCATTGCTTTCAGACAGAAGACTGATCCCATAGGGCACCTGCTCCTGCCCAGTTGGAGGTGGTCTCTGGCTGACTTCTTGCTTCAAGTCAAAGGCATGATTCTGACCTGAATTTCCTATGAAAATCAGACTAAGATTCATTGCCTGCCACAGGCTTGAGTGATGAGTCAGAGTCAAACCAGGTTGCCTCACCTCTGCCATCTATCTCAAGAGAGGACCTCAGACATCGAGGACATCAGGAGACCACACCGTTACAGTAAGGCTGAATATCTAAAAGCCCGGCTCCAGCTGACGAGGGATTCTGACACAGAAACTATTGAGGTGCTGGAACAGGAGAATAGAGTCCTTTCTCAAACGCTTTATGACAAGGAGAGAGAGGTGAAGCAACTCAGCCTTCCTGATAGCCTCAAGTGTCAAGTTTTGGGAGCAATTCATGATCAAGCAAGACACCATGTGACAGGAAGGTCACCTGTCCTGACCGGTGAATGTTATTATTGTCTCAAAATGATGGTTATCATTGATGACTACAGTTGAAATTATGAGAAGTTTACTTTGGTTCAAGCAAGGAATCTGTTTTGCCCTCATTTGAGACCCTTGGTCACCTCACGGGATCCTTGAAATGAATTTTACAGCTCTTGACGATAACAGGACCGAGCAATTTCTTGTACTTATACAGATGTCTTCACCAAGGTCATGCAGGCTATTTCCACCTGTGGCCAAAAGGCCTCAAGTATAGTCAAACTGTTTGCGTGATTGGTTTTTCTATTTTAATGTTCCATTATGTATTCACAGAGATCAGCGGTGCAAGTTCAAAAGCATGATACTACACAAGTTCTGCAAAGTCTATAGCAGCACAAAGAGCTGCACAACCCCATATCATCCCATGGTTAAAGAACCATGTGAATGATTCAGTCATGGTCTGCATTATCATCTGCACACCTTGCCTCCTGAAAGTAAATGAAAATGGCTTGTGTATCGTCTGGAGCTGGGATGTGCATTTAATAACTTCCCAGACTTATCCCAGGATATTCCCCACACTATATCTTCTTTGACTTCCTTGGGTGCACCATATCTTCTGATGAAGATGGCTAAATCAATGAGACAATAGCCAGACATTAAATGAGGCATTCAAGATGCCATCCAAGGGCATTGAAAGAGAAGCACTGAGAAGAAAACCATTAAATGATCACATACAGAACTGACCTTTCGATCACTGCAAGGATTTCTCCAAAATTGGAATATCAGGGAGGGATTGGAATAAGATACAAGAAAGAGTTGGACTTTGAACCCACAGAGTCATCACGTGGCTGGACACACGTGGCAAAATTTATGTTGTTGAGCAAAAAGCTGGAGGGCCCGCCTCTTAGGTATGGGTAATGTGTCTTTCCACCTTGCGAACAGGCATTTTTGTACTGGCTGCTGCTGCACACCATGTACCTCGACTCCTACTTCTGCCACCCAGATATGCTTTGGCATGCTTATTTGCCACCAGGTGTAAGGGGTCCCCACTAGAGGACTCTCTATGTCGGTGTCCTCCTACTTTCTATTGGGAACCTGTGGTGGAGGGTGTTGCATGCAGAAGTCCCATATAACCACAGATTGTGGTGGCTCACGGACTCCCAACCCAACTGTTTATTTTGGGGCATTGTAGAGTCCACCAACTGTGCTTCTGTTGGTTGTGAGCATTTACACTTCCTTTCTGGTTATTTGAAAAATCTTTTGTTGTGGTTTTGTTTGCACAATGGCCTCACGTTCCTGATCTTTGGGTGTCTGGTGCAGAGGGGTATGAGGAGACCTGAGGACCTCCTCGTTGCTCTGCTTCTGGATCTGGCCAAGCTGGTTATAAACAGGCCCAAGCAGCAGGCTGTAGGGGGGGGGGTCATCTCTGCCGACCATCTGGCCTGGCATATCCTGTGCTCTACAGTCAAGTAAGTGCAGCAACTCTTGTTCAATGAAGAGTGTAGAGAGCATGCCAGTATTAGGGCCATAAAAATGAAATGCCAACTTACTGAAGATACAATACAGAACACTGTGCAAGCTACAGACAAATTTAACGGAGTTAATCTCAAAGCCACAACACATATACAAGCAGAACTGCTGCCAGATTTGGAGTAGGAATTTGCTCTCTCATTTGTGTATAGCTGTGAAAATAGGGATCAGGATCTCAGCAATAGCTTTCAAAGAAGTATATTTTGTAACTATTAGATATTGCTGAAAACATTGGAGACCATAAAGCAAACTTTTACAGAGTCCTTAATGTAATATGACATTTGAACACACAGGTCCAAAGATAATGAAGCAAGGATTCTTTATTCCACAGGCAATACATAATTACAAACATGAAGGATGTAATAGAAAGCATTAACAGATATATAATACAACCAAGCATAGGATGACTTCATGAAGGGGAAATCAACTTTGACAAATTGATAAAACTTCTTTGAGGAATTAACAAGCAGGATACTTAAAAGGGTAACTGGTAGATTTAATATCTTTGGATTTCCAAAAGATATTCAATAAGATCCCGCATTTAAGATTAATTAAAAAGGCAAGTGCCCATGATGCTGTACATAGCACTTAAAACAAAAAAAAATGCTGGAGATCACAGCAGGTCAGGCAGTATCCATGGAGACAAATAGAAATTGCTGGGAAAGCTCAGCAGGTCTGCCAAGCTTTTCCAGCAATTTCTATTTTTGGCTCTGATTTACAGCATCCGCAGTTCTTTCAATTTCCATGGAAAGAAAGCAAGCTAATTTTTTGAGTCTAGGTGACTGTCCATCACAGCTGACATGAAGTTGTGGAGGGGCAGCATTTATGTAATATGGTTGGGGGGGGGGGGATGGAGTCTGGGGGAGAAAAGATGTTGATAGCTTAGATTAAGTAATCAGAATGTGAGAATGGCAGAACAATGGTGTATCTAACTACCAGAGTAGAAATAATAGACAGTCCCACTGGGGTGGAGGGAAAGGAGAGGACAATGGTGGCAGGAAATGGATCAAGCAAAGCTAAAAGAAAAGGGAAGGAATGAGATTGGGTTCACAATTAGAAGGTGTTGAACTCAATATTGTTCAGAAGGTTGTAAAGTGCCTAGTCTGAAGATGAGATATAGTTCCCCCCATTTGCGCTGTGATTCACTGGAGTATTGCAGCATGCCAAGGATAGACAAATGGGCATGTGAGGAGGACACTGAATTAAAATGACCAGCTACAGGAAGGTTGGGGTGATGCTTGTGCATGCACTGGAAATGTTTTGCAAAGCTGTCATCCAGTCTGCATTGGTTTCTCCAATATAGAGTAGACCACATTGGGTACAATGAATACAATACATAAGATTGGAGGAGATACAGGTGAAATGCTGCCTCACCTGGAAAGACTATTTAGACTCTTGGATGGTGAGCAGGTCGAAGGTAAAGGAGGAGGTGTCACACCTTCTGCAGTTACATGAGAAGGTGCTATGGGAAGTGGGGAATGGTATTGGTGGTCGACAAGTAGACTAGGGTGTCCTGGAGTGTACTAGCATGGATGGAAGATAGTCTAACTAATAGTAGACAGAGTTGGAATAAAACACGGTATTTTCACAACGGCAATCTGTACCAGTCGAATGCCTCAGGAATCAATTAATTACAACATAAATGACTTGGAGGAGGGAAGTGAATATATACATCACCAAATTTGGTGGGAAGGCGGGTGCTGAGGATGACACAAAGAGTCTACAGAGAGACACAAACAATTTAAGTGAGTGGGCAGAGACTTGGCAAATGGCATATGAAGTGGGAACATGAGACGCTCTGCACGTTGGCAGAAACAAACAGAAGAGCTACTATTCAAATGGAGATAGCACAGAGGTATTTGGGGTCCTAGTGCATGAATTACAAAAGGTCAGCATCTAAGTTCAGCAGGTAACAGGGAAGGCAAATAGACTATCGGCCCTTTTTCAAAGGAAATGGAGTATAAAAATAGGGAGGTTTTGCTAAAACTATACAAAGCACTAGTCAGGCAATAGCTGGAACAGAATCAGAGTCATACATCATGGTAACATACCCTTCAGTCCAAATTGTCTGCTCCGCCTAGACATCCCAATCTGACCTAGTCCCATCTGTCTGCATTTGGCCCATATAACGCTAAACCTATCCTATTCACATACCTATCCAGGTGCCTTTTAAACATTGTAACTGTATCCACCTCCACCACTTTCTCTGGCAACTCATTCCATACACGCATCAGTCTCTGCATGAAAACGTCACTCCTCAGGTCCCTTTTAAATCGTTTCCCTCTTACCTTAAACCTATGCCCTCTAGTTTTGGACTCCCCCACCCCAGGAAAAAGACCTTGGCTGTTCATCCCATTCTTGCCCCTCAAGATTTTGTAAACCTCTCTAAAGAACCGTTTTGGTCCCCTTATTTAAGGGAATATATACAGGTAAAGCAGGCAGTCCAGAGAAACTTCACTGGATTGATCCCAGGTATGGAGAGATTTTCTTATGAGGAGAGGTTGAGTAGGTTGGGTTTGTACTCACTGGAGTTTAGGATGATGAAAGGAGACCTTACTGAAACAAAATAGGTTACTTAGAAGACTTGACAGGGTAGGTACAGAGAGGTATTTTCCCTGGTGGGAGAATCAGGTAAGGGTCTGCAGCCAAGGTCCTCAATTTGTCCAATCATACGCTTTCTCTATGTTAGACCTACAAGGAAAAGATCCATCAGCCAAGTTTCTTTAATGCACATAAAATTAGTGATTTATTACAAATCAACTTATTCAATAATGACATAAAACTGCACAACACACATTGTTATATGAAAACATAAATTTTTACACCTGTAAATAACTCAAAATTTACACACAAATACACAGGGTAAAAGGGAAAAAGATAATGGTCAATAAGTCTTGCTACGTGAAAGCTTAAAAAAGTATAAAGTGTGGAATGTTCAGATGGCTGTCTGGTCTGATCTGGCACACAAAGAGGGACATTACTAAATATAAACAAATACAAATAAAATGGGATAGTTAGAACTGCAAATGCTGGAGTCAGAGATAACAGTGTGGAGCTGAAGGAACACAGCACGCCAGGCAGCATCAGAGCAGCAGCAAAGTTGACATTTCGGGTCAGGACCCTTCTTCAAAAATATAAATAAAATGGGATCTTTGTCAATGCAGCTTGATCAAAAAGCACAGTATCAAGGATTCTTCCACATCTACTTCAGAAGGACAACAGGTATTCAGACTGCAACAGGTCTCCAGGTACCACACTGGACCCACAAAAGAAATTTTTATAAACAGAAGAGCTATACTATGAAAGGTTTTCCTTCACTCCCACAGTTTTATCACCAACTGGAAAATTTAAATGATCTCTGAAGCAAAAGTTGTGACCTGACAGTCATTAACCCTGGTAGGGGTCTACAGTAAAGAAGCAGCTATCAAAAAGTTGTGACTGTCAAGAAATATCTTGTTATAAAAAGTTCCACTGTTTTTGCATTAGCCTGTTTAAAAAGAAAATCAGTATCCACAATCTTTCACACTCTTTCCAAAATGTCTGTTAAAACATGCAACCACATAATAAATGGGCGTATTTACTGTCTTTTCCAAGTTGCCTTTGAGAAGGTGATGATGATCTGCCTACTTGAACTGCCGTAGTCTATTTGATGTAGGCAGACCCACATGCCATTAGAGAAAGAATTCCAGGATTTTGACTCAATGACACTGAAGAAATGACAACAATATATTTCCAAGTCAACACTGTGAGAAGCTTGGAGAGATATTAGCAGGTGGTGGCGCTCCCACGTGTCTGCTGCTCTTGTTGTTCTAGATGGTAGTGACTATAGGTTTCGAAAGTGCTACTGGTTCTCTTATAACCACAGGACAGACTGAATGCATCTCCTGCAGGACTTCTCCAGCAGTGACACTACCCACACCACTCTTCATTATGGGCTTTGATGTCCTCAACAAGATAGCATTCGGCATCCTTGAGAACCTCAGTGGTTCTTCCAAAGTACTGTATGAAATGGAAGCGGACTGGCTCATCAGATGTGGGAGGGTAAAAGATGGTAGTCAGCAGGAAATTTCCTTAACCCAATGCCATAAGACTTCATGTTGTACAGTGTTTAACACTGAGAATCCAAAGGCCATTCCCTCGCAATTAAATACAGTTGTCCCTCAAATTCTAATTGCTCAGGTCACACTTAGGGATGGTTGGAGGGAACTGGGACATTGGTTGTAGTGCATGATTGCTAAGTAATACTATGCATGGTTGCTTCACGAGTCTATGGGACAACTCTACCAATTTTAATATGTTCCCTTATGTTAGCAAAGAGGATAATGCCAAGATCAGCTTGGACAGTATCCCATCCATAGGTCAGTATCAGGTAGTCCATCCAGTTTTATTCTTGAGCTGTGTCTATTGATGGCATACATTCACACGTGCATTTAAATTGGTTTGGTTTTAAACTTGATATGCTGTGAAGAAGGATGAGAGGGGGTGGGTGTGAAGTGGAGACAAAGAGGATGCAGCTGTGAAAGGGGAGGAAGAAGGATACAGTAGTGAAGGGGGGAAAAGAGATTGTGGTAGCAAAGGAGCCTCACTTTCCCCTGCCTCTCACATCCTCAATACTATGTCCCCAGTCATCATTCCCCTTCACTCCCCACTTCCCTCCCCAACATTCACATTCTCTCCAATCCTCACTTGTCTCTGTCCCATCCTAACTCCCCACCATCTCACTCCCCCTTCCGCCCTGTTCTAACTCTCCACCAGCTCACTCCTTCCCATGTCCTCCTACTTCCCTGCTGAACTTTGTTTCAATACGATGCTTCTTTTCTGTGCATGTGCACTTCCTTTGCATACGATGTTCATCTGAATTCTGTGCAACGAGTAGTGAGTCTGGAATTATGGGCATACATGTTTCCAGATTGGCACGCATGCATAGTCACAGACAACAGCAAGTGTCAGCTTCTAATTCAATTTTTCTGTAGTGGTTTGATACAACAGCTTAATACGTCAGGCCATTTCAGAGGTCAGTTGTCAGTTGTCAACTATGTTGCCACACGTCCGGAGTCGCCACAGAAGAAGACCATGTAAAAACATCAGATTTTTTTTCCCAGGTGGAAATCAGTGAACCAGATGGTTTTCTTATCCAGTAGTTTCATGGTCATCATTATTGGAGCAAGGTTTGTATTCCAGATTTACTAATTAATTGACTTTAAATATCCCCAGCTTTAAATATCCCAGTGGGATTTTAAATTTATTCTTCTGGAGAATTGATCTGGGTCTCTGGATTACTAATCCTGTCATTTTACTTTATGATCATTCTGTTACCAGTCTCTGGATTTCAGGAAGGGAAATATCAGTTATGGTTATCAATCCTAGCTTTTAACTCATGATTCTTAAAGCAAGCACTTACAAGGATCAGATAGGACAAGTTCGAGCTCATGTGCCATTAGCTTGTCAAGATTCCATGCAGGGTTTCACTTAAACAGGGAACATCTTGATTGAAAACTGTGGAAATAAACTCCATCTGGCTAATTTCCGTGCTCATTTTATAACTTCTACAATTAGCAGATATCTTGTTTCACTGTGAGGTGTGTAAGGCTTTGGAAAAATACACCGGATTTTGCTTCTCTACAAATATGCTGACTGAAAATGCATGGAACCTTGATTTTAAATTGGTAAGTGTACACACTTAAATGAAGAAATTCACCATTTGATTCCAAGTTAACAGTCTAATTTGACAAGGTTGTGTGGACAATAGTAGGGCTGCTGCTTTTTGCAATGCAAAAACACAGAGATGCATGTTACAGTAAGGCATTTTCCAATAGGCATGCGTTTCTTACAGCTTAACGGGTAACTTAAATATCCCATAATTAATATAGCCTTACAGTCTTTTACACATTTCAGGTTAATATCCTTAATGACAGGAGGAATATCTAAGCAGTTCCCCAGTTTCAGCCAGTTCCATGGCACAACTTAACTAATACTTCCTTCAACTTTCACATCACTCTTCTGTAAACTATTTAATCAAATGTTAAATTGTACAGTGAACTTGTTATTATGTAAGATGTATATATTTATCTGTTGCATCACTGCAACAGATATATTACCCACTATATATTCAACCCACTATATATTTGTGGGTTGAAGTAAGTTTTGTTGAGAATATCTGTTTATGACGGAAGCAGGGTTATTTTTAATGCCTACCACCATGGCCCGACCAATAACAGATTCAATTCCTGAAAGACTAATGAGTTGATCTTCTATTTGAAAGTCAGCAACACCATCTTCATTAGCTTCAATGTTGCCTAGATCTCCTACGTGCCTGGAATATATTACAATATTATAATTAGAAAAATAAATCAGAACAAAGCTTGTAGAGCTTCACACTACGTGGACTCACTGACAGTATTTAACTATTTAACACAATAAGAAAATTCATGCCTAAACTGAATATGTGTACTGACATGTGCTATACATTTCTGTACATGACAGACAAGCTAAATGTTGAGCAAATACAGTTCTTTCATGTCGATCTAACTGGTTTTGATTTGGTTCCTTTGATTCTATGTGGGTCTAATCAATTGTCTTGTAGCATGAAAAAAAAAGTGATCTGGCTGCTATTGAATAGATCCCTCATCAATGACTGGAATGATCCACCGCGTAAAAGTTCAGGACATAGTGATCTTTCATTTCCTCCAATGAATAACACCCTGCAGTCAGTGGAACATAGCTTGGGGTCATCCACAGAATGTCAGGGACGGCCAATAACCTCTTTGGTGAAACACAGTCTTAAGATGCACTGCACCTTTGCCACACAATACAGGCTGTCTGTATATTTTCTAGCAGGGAAGGGAAATAGAGTCTCCACCCATAGGATTTCATTGTCAGGGTATCCTGTCTGTGGTGCTAATCCTGTTACAGGGGACTGAAATGGCTTACCCCTAATGCGTAAGTAGATATGTTATTAATTTTTAAGAAGAGATACCAATTGGGAACAAATTACTGCAGATGCTGGAATGTGCTCTGAAAATAACAACTGTTAGAGATCACAGTGGGTCAGACAGCATCTATGGAGAGAAAGAGAGCAAGCTGGCGTTTCAAGTTAGCTTGCTGTCTCTCCATGGATGTTGTCTGATCAGCTGTGATCTCCAGCATTTGTTGTTTTCAGTGCCAATTAGGAAAGCCACTACAGATGATCATATTGTCCAAGAAGCATGAGTGTTGGTGGAATTATCTCAACATGATGCTCTGCACAAATCTAGCTATCATATAATCCTAACAACACAAACCTACTCCCTGGAGTATCAATATTTATCGAAAGTATTTGCAAGAATTTGTTTCAAAGCATTAGGTATGAAAATTACAAAAGCAGTAGAATACTTTCTTTATTTGTGAACTTTATTTTTCCTGTCGACTGGTAATCCCTTAGTAGAATTAAAAGGATCAAAATATACCCTAAGGTTATATTCAGAGTAGTTCAAGAAGGTGTTATTCAAAATAGAAAGGAAATTGTTGTCAGATGAATATTTTCAGGCAGTGAATACAATATATAATTAATTTACCAAGGAATTAAATCCTGTTCTCAGGATGAAATTTATACAGAAAGGTTCTCGTACTGCAACGGCAGCAATTCATTTGACTTCTTGTTGCTTGAAGATTCACTAAAATATTTGAATTCTCTCCAATGCTGGTATCTATTTTGAATATTTAATATTTAATTCAAAACCCAGCCTTTCTACTTTGTGATCTAACATGCATTGTTTATTTAGGAAGGGTCTGGATACACACCTTTCATTATCTTGTTGCCCACCATGAATTTTCTTACGGGGATTGAAATGAGGTCCAATACTATGATAACCTAAAGATAAAGTATGTATTTTAGAACTCCAAATTACAACAAAGAGGACAGTTATTTTCTTTGAACGCTGACCTACTTCAATTAGCATAAGTAGATAATGAATGCAAAGTGACTGGCAAAGGAGGAAAAAAAGCAAGAAAAACAAATGCCTGCCACTTTAATGTAAAACTAAATGACTATTTTCAAGATATTTACAATCCTTCCTGTGTATCTGAGTATTCTGGTCACCTGTCTTCAATCTTTGTAATTGTGTATGGATAAGTTCATACAGCACCTTCAACTAGCAAAATAACAACTCTTGCTTTCAAAACATAAAGCTAACTGATTTTTTTTATTTTTCTTTCTCATTTTTGTTTTGGGGCAGTGAACTGTGAGCTAAGAGCTAAAGGTGACCTTTGGACTGCGAGCATCAACTTTTTTCAAAAAAGGAACAAACTGATATTTGCTCATGAGACCAGGTTTGGAAGCTAATTGCATTTTGATTCTTGGTGAAAAGAAAAATAAAACAATCAGTGAGGGTTGTAACAGTGATTTCTACATTTCACTGACGTGCATTAGACTGTGCACACAGAGCTTCCTCGAGAAAGATAAAACGTCAATTTTCAAAGGCTAAAATAGAATAACATTGACACACTATTTTTCACTTAAAAGTGTGATCCAGAAGTTTCACCAGCTTCTTGAAACTTACCACTGAAGCCAAAGCATTGCGTGCCAGGGTTGAAGTCAATTAGAGGCAAAGATGTCAGTGATTACTTAGTTGTCAGTTGTTTTCTATCTGTAAGTGGGAAAGGTTTAGTTTTAAAAAAATATTTTTGCTGAAATTTTTTCAGAGATAGCAGGAACTGCAGATGCTGGAGAATCTGAGATAACAAGGTGTAGAGCTGGTTGAACACAACAAGCCAAGCAGCATCAGAGGAGCAGGAAGGCTGACGTTTCGGGCCTAGACCCTTCTTCAGAAAATGAAGAGATTTTCCTTTGTACAATTCAGAGGTCATTTTCTACATTTTGGAAGTTAGCATTACACATCAAGATAGACTGGACCTCAAAAAGAGGACTAAAAAGTCAGTTGCAACAGCCTGCTAATCACCAACCTTCACAGTGGCTATCAGAATCACCACTACCCACAACTGGGAAATAAAACTCACAGAATAACAAAATCAGAGAAAGAAAATATATCCTCAAGTCCACCTTAAACAGGAAGACCTCTTATTTTCAAACTGTAAGATATAGTTCTTGTCTTCCCAACAAGATGTGGAGGTGCCGGTGTTGGACTGCCGTGGAGAAGGTCAGAAGTCATACAACACCAGGTTACAGTCCAACACTTTTATTTGAAATCAAAGCTTTCAGAGCGCTGCTCCTTTCATCAGGTGAAGAAACATCTTCTCCATAACTCCCCATTGAGTCTTACATTATTCAAAAAAATCACCCCCTAATTCTTCTAAACTCCAATAGCTACAGGACCAACCAGCTCGACCTCCTTCTTATGATAAGCCGTTCATCCCAGGGATGAGTCAAGTGAACCCTCTCTGAACTGTTTCTCATGCAATTAAACAATTTCCACAAAAAGCAAAACTGTATATAGTATTTGAGATATGGTTTCACTATGGTCCTGTACAGCTGCAGCAATAATTTCCTACTTTTATATTCCGCTCCTTTGAAATAAATGCCAACTTTCCATTTGCCTTCCTAATCACTTGCTGCCTATATGTACTAGTTTTAGTAATTTGCGTAACGCAGATCTTTTTGTATCACTGAGGTCCGCAACCTCTCTACATTAATATACAGCTTTTCGTTTTCCATCTGCCAGGTAAAAAGCAGGTGATAATGAAATCTCAGTTCACGCAACTTTGCACTCCATGTTAAATTGATAGGTCATTTCAAGGAGCCATTTATCTCCTGCAGTCGGCTCTCTTGTAGATCTACGGTCCTTTGCCACACCCTCAACAAATATTCACTATGACACAAGTAAAAGAGTTGGGTCAGAGTACTCAGCCACAATTAAGGTTTAGCAGTCTACTTCCTGGCTCTCTCAAACTCAAGCACTCAGAAAACTGCAACCATAGTCTTACAAAATGCCCCTGCCTGAGGCATTACAGTCTACAATTACCTTTGAGGCAATGACAGGAAATCCTCATTCGCAATGTAGTTAGGAATGCTTTTTAAAAGAAAAGTGGTATAAGTTGATCACTTGCAAGAGAAACTAACAAAATAGCATTGTGTTTGCCATTAATTTCATCTTTAAATCACCTTTCAGTCTGGAGTGTAATGAATATAGAAGCTGTATAAAAAGTTTTGAATGTTATTAAATATAGGATGAAGAAAACTGTATAAGATTTAACAAAGACTTTAAATTAGAATGATTTGGTGTATGATGTCAGGTCAATTGGGCCTGCAGTTTCGTGAAATCACTGAGTGACATGTTGATCCTTCATGGTTCTTGCTGTTGGAGTTCGGCCACGACTTTCCATTATTACCTCACCTTTCCCTTGAAAATCTTTATCAGATAAGGCCCACTTCTGCTTTGTCTCTTTCGTATGCAGTCCCCTCTATAATGCAATGTTACGCCTCTGTACTGCAATGTAACATAGGATGCTGTCTCAAGGTAAATTTATTCTGGTAGCTCCAAGGATACTTTTCACAGACCCTGATTATGGTATTTTGAAGTTAGCCATAGCCATACATCGATAGTGTAGAATCCTTCTCTATTTACATATGTTGCTATATGACGTTCCAATGCTCTAATGGCAACTTGTATGCCATCTGTTATGTCCTGCAAATATGCAAAATGTGCCACCGCAACAAACCCTTGTCTCTTTCTTATGGACTATAGAGGTTAATGAGTCACACATTACACTACCCTTATGAATTACACAATACAGTTATCTGCTTGATGAAACTGTGCACTTCAGCTACTGTCCCTTGTTGTAGACTAAAATGATTCAGTGACAAAATGATCCAGGACGGTGATGGTTTTAAAAACACTGGCAAAGCTGATCCTGTCAGGTCCAGAAATCAACAGTCTTTATTCCATGATTATCAGAAATCTGCAGCAGCCTGACTTTAAAGGCACAGCTCCACACATAGATCACCAAATAATATTCTTTGCCTTTGGAACCTCAACTGGAAATAGCCTTCAATGAGCTTTAACTGCTCATTCTCTTGGTGGGGTGTGTGACATGCAAAACACAGCCTGAAACAGTAGTTCAGCAGATTCAACAGTAACTCTTAAAGAGGATTATATACGTAAAAATCAAAATATGTGGGGTTAGAAAGAGCAATAGAGCGAGTCCAAAATGATAATTCTTGCAAATAACTGGCACAGATGAAATGGGTGACCAACCTACATACTGCATGATTCCACGATTATTCATTTTAATAAACATCATGAAACGAAATTCAAAGGCATTTAGCATCTCATTGAAGGACCTCTCTCCAGCCAATGTCTCATACTAATGACGCAATGTTTTCATGATATTTGTTAACAATAGTAACAGTTACTAATAACTATGGGCAGATTGCACCAGGCGAGAGCAAACATAACAAGCTGATCTGACATTTTAGTGTTATATCGATTTTCAAAAGAATACCCCAAGGAAGTTTAAAATCTAGCTATTGCTGCAGAGACAGAGCAAAACACAAATATAAGATTAAACACAATATTCTGTAAACAAATCAATCTATGTTATACAAATAAGATAGAAAGTCATAAGAAATATAATTATTTGCAAAAACACATGTTGTACAAGATAGAAAAGAAGCTTATCGATAAAATATAATTATTTACAAATGCATTTGGAACACAAGCCATACCATTAAAAAGATTTCCAAAAGTACACACATGAAGCCCATGTCTTCCACGAGGCAATCCAGTAAAAGTTCCTTTTATTAATACTTGTCCATTTGCCTACGAAATAAAATAATAAATAAAGATGAAAGTTCAAAATATGTTTTTTTTTAACCAAAGTGACATTCAAACATTGCCAAAGATTTTTCATTTCTCAATGATATCAGTCGGAGATTTTGCCATGGTCCCAAATTGACAGCTAGGCTAATTATCAACAGCTAGGTAGGCACACTGGTTCTCAACTAATTACTTCCAAATATTTATGCATGCTACTGTTATCTTTGTCATTTTTACTTACAATGTATAATTTAAGGCTATTCACAAAAAGTTGCAGTGAAACAAAATTGTTCAACCTAGGGAGTGTTGCACTGTCAGAGATCTCATGTAAAAGGGGGCACAATTTGAAGGGCAAGTGAGTTTTCCTTTTATCTTACATAATGCTTATTCTTCAACCAACATGAATAAGAAAGCATAGGAACAGGTCATTTGGCTCTCCAAAATTGCACCAACGTATGGCACCTTTCTAAACTAAAAATCTTTTGCCTCTACTGAGTCCATATCCCTCTATGCCCTGCCCTTTCATGTATCTGTCAAGATGCCTCTTAAAACGTTGCTGGTGTATCCACTTCTGCCACCTCCTTTGGCAGTGCATTCTAGGCACTTATCACCTGTGCAAAAAACTTGCCTCTCATATCTCCTTTACACTTGCCCCTTTTACCTTAAACCTACGCCCTCTAGCAAATGACATTTCTACCCTGAGAAAAAGATTCCAACGATCCATTCTATCCACACCTCTCAAAATTTTGTAAATTTCTACCTAGTTTGGACATTAGTATTGGCAGTGGCCCTCAGGAAATTCCTAGGCAGGTGACTGGACGATGCCACAGGCAGGAAGACTATCAAAACTCAGAGTTAGATCCACATAACAGGTAGTGCAGAATGATTTTTAAAATCTCTCACCTTATAATTTACAATTCATTGGTAACTACAGGGACCACATAAGAATTGTGGTGCCTGGCCAAGTGATGACGAACAAGTTTTAAAAATGGGTCCCTAAACGGGTATTAAGTTCTCCAGAAGTTTAGCTTTGGAAACCATGCTTGTGTGGAGTGGGATTATGCGGCTTCACTGTTAAAGATTAATGAGTTTGTTTACCTGTTGTATACCACAATAGCTTTGCCACAAAACTACAAAAAAATTTCAAATATATCCAATGGAGGGAGCTAAACTTACATAACATATACACATTAACATTTACAGATATTGTGATCTGGGATAACACATCATTACAGCTCCAGGGATTCCTGAAACTGAATTAACAACTTTACTCCCCCATTAGGTCAGGAAATAGTGAGCAACTAATTGCCCCACATGTATCCTCAGTACTTAAAATGTTATTGATTGTAGCACCTGAAGATAGACTGGGCAGCTGCAGAACATAAATTCCCAATTTGTTCAGGAACTCATAATCACTCCAGCCTACAATCAACATGTGCAGGCTGCCACCTTAGCATGGCCACAGGATTAGGTCATCTCTCCGTTATGCAAAAGGATGCCAGGATGTCAATGATATGAGAAATCAAATTAAAATCACATGCCATTCTTAGGGGACCAGAGTTAGGCATGATCCCTAGTGAAGGTAGAAAAATGTAATACTGAAGGAGATACAATCGATCTCAATATACTTAACACCTCACTTTTTTTTATTTGCTCACTGCATCAGACAGTACAGGCGAGCAAACATTTATTGCCTATTCCTAACTGCCCTTGAGGATCCGCTGCAATCCATAGGATGCAGGTACACCTATGCTGCCAATTGGCCTGCATCCACATTGTAGGACTTCTGTGATTCTGTTGCAATGAAGTTTCAGAATTTTGAGCCAGCAGCAGTGAAAGAACAACAATACAGTCCAAGTCATGATCAGGTGTGGCTTGCAGGTGAACTAGCAAGTGGTGTCTTTTTTTTTAAATTCACTCACAGGATGAGAACATCACTGGCGGGGCCATTATTTAGTGCCCATCCCTAAACTGCCCTCGAGAAGATGGCGCTGCTTTGAACCGCTGTTGTCCATATGCTAAAGGCAGACCCACAATGCCATTAGGGAGGGAATTCAAGGGTTTTGACCCAAAACACTGAAGGTACAGCAATAGATTTCCAAACCAGGATAGTATGCAACTTGGAGGGGGACTTGCGTTCCCAAGTATCTACTGGCCTTGTCCTTCTAGATGGAACTCATTGTGGGATAGAAGGTGCTAGGCCTTTGTGAATTTCTGCAGAATATTTTGTAGATTGTACACATTGCTTCTACTGAATGCCAGTGGCAGAGGAAGTGAATGTGGTGCCAATCTCTGTCCTGGATGGTGTCAAGCATCTTGAAATTCTGGCTGCACACACCTCCAGGGAACTAAGGAGTATTCCATCATACTCCTCAGTTCAGACTTGTAAATGTTGACCAAGTTTTGGGGAGACAGAAGGCAAGTTATTCACTGTAGGATTCCTCACCTCTCACCTGTTCTTGTGGCCAGCATACTTACACAAAGGATACAGTTCACTTTCTAATCAATTGTAATCCACAAGGTGTTGATAATGGGGTAGTCAGTGATGGTAATGCCATTGAATGTTAAGGGACAATGGTTAGATTCTTTCTTGTTAGAGATAGTAATTGAATAGCATTTGTGTGGCTTGAATGTTACTTACCACCGATCAGCCGAAGCCTTGATATTGTATAGGTCTTGCTGCATTTGGGCATGGACTGCTTCGGTATCTGAGGATTTGCAAATGGTGAATTGTACAATCTTCATCTCCACCTCTGACCTTGATGGGCAGGCGGTCATTGATGAAACAGCTGAAGATGGTTGTGCCCAGCACTAAGGAACTTGGCTCATGATGCAGCGGTAGTGTTCCTAAAAGACCAAATCTAAATTGATCCATAGGTGTGTCAAAACATCACTGAGCAGGTTGATTTCAAAAGAAAAATACCCTGAAGGACTCCTGCTGAGATGAGTACCTCGAACAACCACAACCATCCTTCATCTGCAAGGTATGACTTCAACCAGCAGAGAAAATCCCCCCTCGTTTCCATTGACTCCAGCTTTGATAGGGCTCGTTGATGAAGCCAGGAACAATCTAATGTGGCATTGATGTCAAGGATGGTCATTCTCACCAAACTTCTGGAATTCTGCTCTTTTGTCCATGTATTAATCAAGTATAGTGACTCTTGCTGAAGCCAGACTGGGAGTTAGTGAACAGGTTATTGTGGATCAGGTGCTCAATACTTATTTGTAGTATTACTTATTCAGTACACATTCATTTGTATTCAGTATGTATATTGTTGGTCCAGTTCAGTTTCTAGTCTCCTTGAAAACCCAACATGTTGACAGTGGGGGGAAACTTAGTGTTAGGTATCCCATTGAATATTAAGATGAGGTGGTTAGATGCTTCTCTCTTCTTAAAGATTGTCAGTGCCTAGCAATTGTGTGGTGTAAATGCTACTCATCAGTTATAGGCCCAAGTCTGGACATAGTCCAGTCTTGCTACACAGGAACCCAGGCTGTTCCAGTGTGGAAAGTCACAAATGGTGCAATCAGGAGTGAACTTCCCCATTTCTAACCCTATGGTATAAGAAAGGTGAATGGTAAAGTAACTGATGATGATTAGGCCTCGGTCACCAATGTGAGGAACTTTGGGGACTCAACGGATTGACACCACCCCTCATTCCCATTGACTCCAGTTTTGATAGAGCTCGTTGAAGCCACACTCAGTCAAATATAGCACTGATGTCAAGGGCCATCCATAAGTCTTCCTATCATATGAAGAGAACCAAATTGGCTAAACGCTTACATTTGTGATGCTGGTTGAAGATGGCCGCAAATGCAGCATTGTCATTTGCACTGATGCGTTGGGCCTCACTATTATTGAGGATGGGAATATTTGTTGAGCTTCCTTGCTCAGTTACTTTGTTAATTTATTCACCAACATTCATGACTGCATACGTCAGGAGTGCACAACAGAGTTCCGATCTGTTAATTGTGGGATCGCTGAGTTCTGTCAGCTTTCGCTGGTGTTTAGCATGATGAAATCTTCTATGGCAACTCAGTTTTAGGTGTGCCTGGTTTGCTTTCCTACACCACTCATAGAACCAGGATTGGTCCACTGGCTGGTTAATAATGGAAGATTGGAAAAATCCAAGACCATAAAGTTGCAGGTTGTAGTTGAATGCAATGCTCTTGCAGCTGTTGGCTCACAATGGATCGCGGATGATTGGTTTGGAGTTGCTAAATTTGTTTAAATTCGGTTCCATTTAGCACATTGTCCAGCATGTCTGTGGCAGGACCAATATCTTCAATGTGAGTGTTAGACTTCATCTCCAAAAGGACTGTGCACTCATCACTCCTACCAGTACTATCATGTCTCTGTGACAGATAGAATGGCAACAAAGTCAAGCAGGTTTTTCCCTCTCATCGACTCCCTGATCATCTGCTGCAGATCCAGTCTAGTAAATATGTTCTTTAGGATCTAGTCATTGCATTGTGCATTGTGTGCCCTTGCTACTCTAATGCTTCTTCCAAATGGTGATCAATATGAAATCGCACTGATTTGTCAGCTGTACAGATCAGTTGGTGGTAATCAGAAGGAAATTTTCTCGCACATTTGACTTAATACCAGCCTCATGAAGCCTGCAGACAATATTAAGGACTCTTGAGGTAACCCATTCCAACTGTATGCCACTGTGTCACCACCTCTGTCCTGCTGATAGGATAGGACATCTCCAGGGATAGTGATGGTAATGTCTGGGGCAAATTTTACAATATCTGGCTGTTATTCAATTAGTCTGCAGATCAGCCCTTCCAACTTTGTCATGTCTCCAGTTGTTGGTAAGGAGAAATTTGCAGGTTCGACTGGGCTGGGTCGTCGTTGTTCACTTCCATTGCTAGGCTGATGCTCGGCAGTCTTTTGCTCCTTTTAGACTTTGGGAGAACGTACTGCCTTGCTGGGCCATTTCAAAAGTTATTTCAGATTCAACCATGCTGCTTGGTTATTTACAATTGTAATTTCCTAAAAATGACACTTGAAGCATGTATTGGGTTTCTCCATAATTTAGAAATTTTATTGCAATAGATATGTCATACAGTCACACAGCACGGAAATTGACCTTATGGTCAAACCAGTCCACGCCCAACATAAATCCAAACTAAACTCATCCCACCTGCCAGCTCCTGGCCCATTTCTCTCCAAACCTTTCTTAGTCATGTGCCTATCAGTGTCCTTTAAACACTGTAACTGCCAACATCCACCACTTCCTCAGGTAGTTCACTGCACACGCAAACATATCCTCGATGTAAAAAATGCTTTCCCTCACGTCTTTTTTAAATCTCTCTCCTCTCACCTTAAAATATGGCCCTAGTCTTGAAATCTAGCATCCTGTGGTAAGGACACCTACCATTAACCCTATCTATACCTCTCATGATTTTATAAATGGGTCACAGCTCTTTGAACCAAGTATAGGCATCGATACGGATACAGTTGTAGATATTTTCAAATCCACCTGTTCACAGCCTGTTCATCATTACACTCCTTTAGAGCAGGCAGGACTCGAACCTGGGACTCAGAAGGAAGAACATCATCACTGTGCCACATGAGCCCTCAAAAACTCTATATATTGTAAGAAGTGTGGTAGGTTGTCCCTAGGTCTTCACCTGATCTTTTCTCAGGGGATTTGCATTTTACAAATGTTCAACACTATTTTGCAGTAATAAATACCTCTATGGTGTGAAAGTCTGTTGCCAATCGAAACAAACTACTGTGAACCTCCCATTAAATGGAAACAGGTGAGCTTCCAAAATATTTTAGGTAGTTAAAATCTGGACCACAGAGGATTTGTAAGTAATTCTAGATTATTCATTTCTCACCAGTAACATGGCATGAACTATACATCAAATAAGAATAAAAGCTAAGAAAAGGCCGATTCATTTTACTTACCAAGTTGCATTATAGTTTCCCAACAGTAAAGATTTCAGAATGACTCATTTGTCCGAATCGTCTTGTATATGTTAAAATGAACCTCCAGTACGTTCATTTCCAAGTGTTGCTGTGTTTATATATAGAAAGCTGATTTATCTCAATCCGGGAGCAAGGGCACTAAATTCACATCATTTGAACTCAACTCATGCCTGGGTTTAACCTTACAAACAGCGCCATTCAAACCCTCCTGTTATAGCCATGGTGTTAAAGTGGGGGGCGAATTTCAGGAGGTTCGGGGATGATGTTCTGGAAGATTCCGCCAGGCCAGGGAGATGCCCTCAGTGAGAAACTCACCTGTGATTCAAAGACGACGACTCCACTGACGCCGCTGACAGGGTCGGGTAAATCATGGACATAAGGATATACATCGTGCTGATCTTTCAGGACACAAACAGCTTTTATTTCCATCTCTCCCTTTGTCAACAATCAGCGATGCCGCGGAGAAGAGAATCGCGCCTGCGCAGTCTACCCCCCCCCCCCGCAACCGCGAGCCCCCAAAACTTGGTCGAGTGGACGTGATGTCCTTCACCTCCTGGTGGGCAATCCTCATGCCGCTAACTTATTCACGGCATTGGATTTTTTTTTCTTGCATAAAGTGGTATCTATTATTGTCAGCAACTGTACAATTTGCACGGCCTTTCTCTTTTTTCAGTAATAAAGGCAAACAAGTCACAGTGTTCAATTACAATGATTGACCATGACTTAAAACACAGATCAAAACTGCACAGGAACAGGCCCTTCGGCCCACCATATCTATGCCAACCATGATGTCATTATTAACTAATCCTATCTGCCTGCTCACGTCTCTGTCTAAATGCCTGTTAAATTTTGTTAAAGTATCTGCTTCTCTTAGCTCCACTGGCAGCACGTTCCAGATACCGACCACCCTGTGAGTAAAAATGGTGCCTCACACATCTCCCTTGAACTTCTTCCCCTCTCGCCTTGAGTTTCTGTCCCCCAGTATTTGACAATTCTAATCTGGGGAAAAAGACTCTGGCCATCCCCCCTATCCATGTCTCATATACAGCAAACTGTGTTTTAACTAGCACCTTATGAAGCAGCACTCTTCATAAACCAGCAAAAATTATATTCACAAATCCTGGAAATTTACTGTATTATCACGATCTCCACGATGTTCCAGTAATCAGTCGAAGGTGCGAGTGAGAAAGCTCTTTGCCAGTAAGTTTTACTTATGTCAAAGTTGAATTATTACTGAAGTGAATAATGCTGTAAATAAATCGTAAGAGTGAACGTTTATACCCCTTGCATTACGTTTCTATTATTTAGGGCGTGTTTTTACATTGATTATGTGGACCTCTTGATCAACCAAAATATTTGATTAGTCAGCACACTCCTCCAAGTTCCATTAGTGTCAGTTTAAAAAATTGTTCTACTTCTTTAAGTTCACCCCTCAGCCTCCAAAGCTCTAGTAAAAACAATCCAAGTTTGTTCAATCTTTCCTCATAGTTAAAACACTCCAATCCAGGCATCATCCTGGTAAACCTCTTTTGTACCCTTTCCAAAACCTCCATATTCTTCCTACACTGTGGGGACCAGAACTGCACACAATCCTCCTAGTTTGTAATATATTCTAATAGCGTTTATATGTCCTATTATTTGAGGCCATTTCAAAAGAATGTACTCAGTGGAATAGATGTGTAAGAAACATCAAGCTTCTAGTATATTGTTAACTTACTTTGTCTTTTCCATTATTGATAAATCCCATCCTAAAATAGCAATGATAATAATTTTATGCTAATTAAGATGAAGAATGCAGTACTGGGAAAGGTTTCACATTTGGGCATTTAGGTTTATTATTGGTCAGGGCATTCAGGATAAAAGTTGGCAAGTCATGTTGAAGCTGTATAAGACTTTAGTTAGGCCACAATTCTCTGTATTGTTGAAATGTTTGGCCTTGGGTGTTTGGTCTCATCTTAGGTTCTAGTTTTGTTTTTAAGAGTGGTGTGACACTGAATGTATGTAGAGTTGAAATAAACAGCTACATAAAGGTATACATAAACCGTTAAGTATGTGGGGAGAAATTAGTTTGTGTCAGCTTACTAATTTTAAATTGACATTATGGATAAAGCCTGCTCCTATTCACATGGATGCTATTAACATACTTGTCTCTGTGCTAAATTAATTTAGGGCAAATGTGCTGTTCATTGGCAGTTCACTTCATGCAAGTTCTACTGCCAACCAGTGAAACCCACCATTGCTTAAAGTATAAGTACATTTTGATTGCTTTAGATATTTTCTAATCAATCTGCCCAGAAATATTACCACATACCTTTGGAGCAGGTGGGATATGAACCCAGGCCTCCTGACTCAGAGATGGGGACACTACCACTGCACAAGAACAATTGCTGTATACTATTCAATTAGGCTTCAAAAAAATCACAATCAATGTCAGTGAGGGGCCCACAAAAGATTAGAAACAATTAGAAGCTTATATAGAGAGGGCCCACCCTCTGTAGTTAACGAAAGAAATTAGAGAAAGCATCAAAGGAGAAAGCATGTAACTGCACAACAGGTGGGTGGAAGGACAGTGGCAGATTGGTCAGCATATAAAAAACAGCAGAGAATGAGGCTCAATCAGGAGGAAGACATTAAGAGTATGAGGGATAGTAGGAACTGCAGATGCTGAAGAATCTGAGATAACAAGGTGTAGAGCTGGATGAACACAGCAGGCCAAGCAGCAAATTTATTGAAATTACAATCATGAGGGAAGCGGTACTAAATAAACTGACAGAACTAGGTGCTGATAAGTCTCTGGGTCCAGATGGACTTCGGCCTAGCGTCGAAAAAGAGGTTGCTTATGAGGTAGTAAATATATTTGTGTTAATTTTTCAAAATTCCCTAAATTCTTGTTAAGCAAGGGAATCAAAGGTGTGGCGGTAGATAGAATATGGAATACAAAAACATGAACAGATCAGCCATTGCCTTATTAAATCACAGAGCAGGCTTGAGGAGTCAAAGGGCTTACTTGTGCTCCCATTTTTTAAGTTCAAATGTAAATGAAAAACCAATATACTGACTCACCAAATGAATCCAACAGCATAAATTGCATTAAAGCCAGTTCCTGAAACTACCAAATGAGTGAGTATTAATTAGTCTGTTTGTTTTGGATTGCAGTTAAAAGATAGCATCATTCAATTAGCAACATTTTGTCAAAATCTATCAACACTGTAGCTTTTAAGATATTGCATTTTGATTAAACACCAAAATATTGCTCCTCATTAATATTCCACACCTCTGTTTATTAATCATGACATGCACATCCTCAAGACGTCTCACTAGGCTATCAATAACACACATTCTTCTTTTTTGTAGGTTAAGCGGATGCACGATACATGGGAGAAGGCATATAAAAAGGAGGAAGGTCAGATGCTCTCTCAGGAAATGGTGCTTCTGGACATTGTGGAGGCAAGTTGTGAGTCAGGTCGTGGTGACAGGTGGGGGTCATAGCAATGAATCCTACAGTGTTTTTTTTAAACATTTCTTACGCTCTTATTTCTTTCCCAATGCAATATTTTCTTACATACTGTAGATGACAAAGTACTTTTGTTTTTATCAGCCATTATTTTGACTCTCTTTACCAACACTGCTAACTATCCATCACTTTCAATTTCAGGTCTAGAATCTCTAAATGGCCTTGTGGGAATAGTGGAAGTGACATTCAGAATAACTGAAGGTGAAACATCAACTATATTTTGGAGGCAATCGCTCAGAAATTGGCACTCTACGTAATTTATATGAATGTTCAACTGATTTGCACAAGAGAGACACCAAACAATCAGAAACTTGATTACCTGCAGGGGGTAAGACAGTATAGGAAGGAGTTTCAAGGAGAAGAGTTCACATCCTGACGTTGCTGAAAGGAAACAGGGCACAGAATAAAACTGGTACATGTGTACTCTAAACTTCTAGACGCACTGGGCTACCTGACAACAAGCCTCTTCACAATGGAACAGTATAGAGGAGTTCAATTCTAATTATTGTAGGGTCTTTGGGGCATTGTAAGGGTATTGTGACAAACAGCCATTAACAGTGAATGGTGTACCAAGGAAATTCACATGCCAAAATCAGGTTAAATAAGCTAAATTGTCTGCAATAAATACTTTATGATTGCTTGTAAATAATCAAAGTGATAATGTATGATGATAGATTAGAATATGATGTTTTATATTATTGACATATATAGAATACAACATGGTTAGCTCTGTGAGCATGAATGGAAAGTCCATTGTGATGGAATTTCTGAGGCCAGTTCTACATCTTCACTGGGGGTTCAGGCTTGACTTAAACCACAAAGAAGATGATAGAAATCAGCTTCACACTTGTAGTCTTTTTTCAGCAACAGCAATGAACGCTGACGCTTAACCCTACAAGAGTGACAGTGGCAATGAATGAAGCACAACAGTTATTGCCAGGAATCAGAGGATACAGGGCATTCTTGGAAGGATTGCAATCCTTGAAAAATCCTGGTTCTTCAAAACTGCTGTGTTTGCTTCATGATGAAGAAGGTGAAGTAGTTCTCCTGGGAGTACAAAGTCTCAATAAACTGAGTTGTCTTACTGATGCTACCTGTTACAGCTAGAATGATCTTGTGACAGAAACTCAGGGTCATGGTGACCTTGACAGCCATTGATAATCCAAAGACCAGAGTCCGAATTTGTGTTACAACAAGCATCACATTCTTCTAATATTTTCTGAAATGGAAGTTTTTGATGCCATCTTTGCCAGTGAGGATATGATTTGAAATTCTGTTCTTGAACAGCTAAGCTTTATACAGAATGTGTCTTCCTCTCCTGTCTCTTTCACAGTAGTTGCAAGTTTAGGAATACTCACATGAGCATCAGAGCAGAATTATAAGAATTGTAAAAACCATGCTTGTTCAAAAAAATTAGTTAGAAATTACAAATTACATTTTGCAGCAAATGCCTGACCCAATATGCACCTCAGCGTACCTTTTCTTACAATTATTAAACTGGGACTTTTAATGTTCTAGAGACAAGGATCCTCTTACCACTTGTGAAGGTTGGATTCCAATAGTTCCCACCATGATCTACTGGTGGACTTAAAGAAGTAATAAATCAGGCACTGGTGTAAACAAATTTCACAAACAGTTCCTAAAAATCAGTCATCAAAGGATTCTTATTTTAATAGGCCAACCACTTGCCGCAAACACAAGCAATTAATATCAGCAAGGGATTCTTCTTTAGTTGTAAAGTTTCTAATTTACATTGATACATGTGACAAGCAACAACTCTGAAAGAAGACTTCACAAATTTAGCATTGAAACTAATGTCTGCCCACATTTGGTTATTTTCTTTTAAATAAAACTGAAGAAAAATACAGTTTGGAGACTCATAAGATAATAGTTTTTCATTGCAATCGAGGCTACTCTCCAGAAAGGAACTGTGTTGCTTGTCAGGTGCTATGAAAACTCTTGAGGTTGTGTAGGGTGCTAAATAACTGAAAGTCTGTCTTCTTTATACCCAAATGAGAAACTGAACTTAAGGATCCTCGTTAGATCCACAACCTCATTACCTATGCTGTCAAAGAACTGATGTAATCAATCATTTTTAAAGTTTGCTTCCCATTCTCATAAAAGATTATTCATTATTGTAAGCAAGTGGGCTTGAAAGTATGTATTTTATGGGTTCAGTCAAGAACGTTGTAAAGTCCACAGCAAAGGCTCCATAATCATAAAGTTGCCAGTAACTACTGGAGCTGTGCCAAAGAAGTTCAGATGGCCAAGGTTCCTTGTTGAATAAGCTAAATTGTACGAAGAGATTAAATGTTCTATGATTTCTTTCTCATAACCAAGTTTATTATATTGATGATAGGTTAGGCTATACTTTTTGTTTGTTTGTTTGTATCTTCTATGCTGCATCAATGAAATATCATATTGTCAAGTTGATAATGCCTGGAAGACTGAAACTTTGGTTTATGTCAAAAGTTATGGATTTTAATATGTATCCTTGCAACAAATGCATTATCTTGATTAGTTACCGAGACAATAGACACGGGCTAAGGTACATTTAACTGAATGAATTATTTTTTCCTTGTCTAAATGAGGTGAAAGGATATTAAAAGAACTTTTTTTAAAATAAGAAAATGTATAGGGTTAGGACATATAAAAGGAAATGAGAGTAGCTTTTGAAGCAAGATTCAAAACTGAACAACTACTAAGTGAGACTTCATTGGTGAAGAAGCTGGCATTCAATCTGTCTAACCAGATTGTGATTTCATAAAAGAGAAAATTGCAGGACTGAAAATCTACACTGTATTGGTTAGAAATATAATCCCAATGCAACATAATTTTAAGGATTTTTGAGTGGAATCTATTTCCAAAAGATTTCTGCTCCAGGTAAGAGAGGCTATTTCTTACATCCATCTTTTCACCAGTATACACATACATATGATAGGAATTGTATAAGGACTTCTATCATGCACATGCCATTACTCATAACTCTGGAGTCTAAAATGGATAAAGATAAATGAGAAAAAGCCAACAGTTAGATTTTATTTTGCTTCGAGGACTTCCAGATTTGTATTTCGCATTGACAAACTGAATGACTCTGGAGTAACCTGACATTTTTCACTCTCACACACAATAGGAATACTATTACAGCAATTTCCCCATTGAGGATTCTACAATTACCAAGCCTGAACAGGACATGCCCATAGGGAAAAAAAGTGACTGGAGGTAGCAAGAAAGAGGGATTATGTCAATTCACACATTCTCATCATGACTGTGTAAGCCTTCAGATCTTACAAGGCATTAAGTTTTTTTCTCTTAGCAACTTTGTTTCACTAAAGAATCCCTGGATTAGGTATATCATCTTCTCTAAGGTGCTTGTCAGGCCAAATAAATTATACATACAAGTCTGGCTGTCAAAATCCATAATCCTTTGTTTTTTGTATCATTCAACTGTCCTTGGGAGTCATACACTACAGTAAGTAGTGAGCCATTTGACCTCATAGCTGCCAAGTCATCAATGTCATCTTCAGAACAGCTGAGTGATTCATCCATTTTGGGCTGATTCCAAAGTAACAGTATCAAGGAGACACATTGGATTTCACACAGTCAAGGGGCAACTGAGGAATTCACATGGTACAGCAGCTTCTACTATGGAGTTGCTGGATTTCTTGCATAGAAAGACTGAGTGGAATTTCTATGCTCCAATTAATCCTGCACATCAATTCAAAATTTTCAATGAGTTTGTGTATGCACCTCTCCAGTATTTCAGCTCTATTTTGAGTCAGCTCTTCAGGACAAGGTGTAGTGCTAGTTTCTATTTGCAGGGTCTTGACTCCCAACTGATGTCAAACTCATCAGAACATTGTTATGACAAGACCCACAAATTTCCCAGTCACATTAGCTTAACAATTTGCATCCATATAAACAACTTCAATGAAAAGGAGATGGATTTTTATTTTTGTCACTAACTAAATGTCAGAAGTGACGTTTTGGCAAAAAAAAATGGCAGTACAGTACTTAATATAAATATTCTCACATGCTAAAATACATATTGAAAAACATTTTTACCATTGGTACAGACAGCTAAAGACATTAATACATCTAATCTTCCATAACAACATTTTAGCTTTAGTTTCATTCTCAGACTTTTAAAGTGTAGCTCAATGAAATAAAATGTTGCGAAGTGTTATCATTCTGTGCTGCAGCCTACTTCTTTACGCTCAAAACTAGAGCACGATACGAAATAGAATGGCAGACATCAGAGTACAATTGACATTTGATTCAAATCAAATTTTCTGGCATACAGCATTGTTTCACAAAAATTGGAAAGGAACATTTCTTAAGAATGGTTGGTACCAAAAATAATTCATTTTGGAATTAAAGCTGAAAGAAAATACCTTTGCTCATGCAAAAACGAACAAGCAAAAACATTTTTCAGCTGGAAAATGTATTTACATGTCCACAAACAAGGAACATTTAGCAAACAATCATAGATAAATATAGCTTTTGTAATGCGAACTAACAACTTTTAGTTAGATTTATCTTTTAAGACTTCCTCCAAAATATCACCCTGACAAATTCCAATCACTCCCCATGCTAAACCCTCTCCAGTATTTCCTGTTGTCAGGCTTTCTTCATTATCACCTTTTCCTAGGTCATCTTCATTCTGGTGAATCTATTGAAAATAAAACATGTGAGCATATTACCATTGCATTCAGTATCATTTTATGATATTTCCTCATAAAATGTAGTAAAGGTGGTGTTTGGTACATTTGCCTTCATTGATCAGAACATTGAGCACAGGAGTTGGGACATCATGTTGTGTCTGTACAGGACATTAAGAGGCCACTTTTAGAATACTGTGTACAATTCTGGTCACCCTTCTATAGGAAGGACGTTGTTGAACTTGAGGGTGCAGAATGGATTTACATGGATATTGCTGGGACTGGAGGGTGTGAGCGATAAGGAAAGGCTGAATAGGCTGGGGCTTTATTTTCCCTGGACCGTCGGATGCTGTGGGTGACCTTATAGAGGTTTATAAAATCATGAGGGGCATGGATAGGGTGAATAGCCATGGTCTTTTTCCTCAGGGAGGGGAGGCCAAAACTATAAGGCTTATAGTTATGGTGAGAGGAAAGAGATTTAAAATGCACCTGAGGGCAACATTTTCACAGAGAATTGTGCAAGTACAGAACAAGCTGCCATTTAAAAGGCATCTAGATGGGTTTAGAGGGATCTGGGCCTAAATGCTGGCAAATGGGACTAAATCAGTTTAGGATCAAAAACAACGTTGCTGGAAAAGCTCAGCAGGTCTGGCAACATCTGTGAAGAAAAGATCAGAGAGTTAAAGTTTCAGGTCCGGTGACCCTTCTTCGGAACTGAGGAGTTTGGGATATCTGGTTGGCACGGTCAAGTTGGACTGAAGGATCTATTTAAGTGCTGTATAACTCTATCACTCTATCCCCTTCCTCACTGAACACCTAGGCTAAAAAGGTATAGCTTTTCCCTACACTTCTAAGAATGTTACCTTGTCTTTTTTGGTCCACAACAACCTAATTACTATTTAAGTGCTAGGAGAAAATTTGGAGTTCCTTTATTTTTGTAAAGAAACTTTCCTTGGGAGGTGATATAACAAAGTCTGGAATAAGCGGGTGGTCCTATTACGAACAAGTTGCATTAATTGCACTTTTACACTCTGGAGGTAAGAATCAGAGAGGTAACAAGCATGGGGCTGGATGAACACAGCAGGTCAAGCAGCATCATAGGAGCAGGAAAACTTGACGTTTCGGGCCTAAACCCTTCATCAGAAATGGGGGAGGCGAAGAGGGTTCTGAAATAAATAGGGAGAGAGGGGGAGGCGGATAGAGGAGAGGATAGGTGGAGAGGATAGGTGGAGAGGAGGCAGACAAGTCGAAGAGGCGGGGATTGAGCCAGTAAAGGTGAGTGTAGGTAGGGGGGTAGGGAGGAGATAGGTCAGTCCAGGGAGGATGGACAGGTCAAGGGGGCGGGATGATGTTGGTCGATAGGAGATGGGGGTGTGGCTTGGGGTGAGAGGAAAAACAGGTTAGGGAGGTGGAGATGAGCTGGGCTGGTTTTGGGATGCGGTTGGGGGAGGGGAGATTTTGAAGCTTGTGAAATCCACATTGATGCCATTGGGCTGCAGGGTTCCCAGGCTGAATATGATTTGCTGTTCCTGCAGCCTCCGGGTGGCATCACTGTGGCATTGCAGGAGGCCCAGGATGGACATGTCATCGGAGGAATGGGAGGGGGAGTGGAAATGGTTCGCGACTGGGAGGTGCAGTTGTTTGTTGCGAACTGAGCGCAGGTGTTCTGCAAAGCGGTCCCCAAGCCTCCGCTTGGTTTCCCCGATGTAGAGGAAGCCACAACGGGTACAGCGGATGCAGTATACCACATTGGCAGATGTGC
>JAHRHZ010000031.1:9578894-9632255 GCA_024137785.1 Ginglymostoma cirratum
TGTTCATCTAGCTCCACACCTTGTTATCTCCAATGTTTGCTTGTTTTCTTCATATGTTATTGTACAGAACTGAACTGTATTTGTGGCCATGTATATGTACCGATTATATATATGAATAAAGGATATCTTTGAAATTAAAAAATGTCGTTCACTCTTCAAGCATGTACTATATTCAACAAAGCTGGGCAAGTAAAAGTGAATATATGAAACATGCTGATAATATTTAATTGATTCCAGTTATGACTACTTTCTTTTATGTCAGCTGATATGAAGCTATGGAGCTCTGGTTGTATAAGTAACTATGCTTTCAATTCTCAAGGTGGTACAGACAAAAGTACTAAATTTTTTATAGGCCTGCACCATGTTGCGCCCAATTCCATCAATGCACCTCTCTGAACTATGTTTCTCAAAAATCAAACAACTAAAGCCTCTTCTCCCATATGCTGGACAACAAAACAGCAGGCATGATACATAATGAGGGCTCTAGTCTCTGATGTGGCATCATCAGACAACCTCCTTTGGTCAACGTTTTTGTTATTCAACAACAATTGACTTAAATGTTGCATCAGCACCAGACATCTGTCAATTCCTAGTTCTGCAAAGATAAATTCCCATTGGGCAGTGCAATTAAGACTATAACCAATTGTTAGAATTCTGTCAGGTTACATTAGTGAATAATGATTTTATTTTCTGATGCTAATCACACCATAGAAAAATTCAGCCCATCATGTCCAATTTGGAAACAAGATAATTTTGTAATATAGTTAGTACTTAACTGAGATATAGGTCAAAAAACAAAAGCACGAATGATATTTTTCATTCTTGTCCAACAGCGTCATTGTTGTTTCCATAATGAATCCTGAGACACCGACTCTTTGTTTCACATTTTCACAACATTGTCACCTCATGAAACAAAGTGGTACGAGTGAACCACTTGGATGCTCTGCCATTTGCAACCCTTTTTTTGTTGTTGCCAGATATTTGAATTAGAGTGAGCAATCATGCAGTGATATTGTTGAGAGGAACAGATTCATCAAACCATTTGTTGTCCTATTAAGATCTTAAAATATCCAACAAAATTGTAATCTGTAGATTCCCTGTTGATTCGTCAAGGCTGTAAAGTTTTACACTGCATCTCCTGGCTGCAGTGTATTGGCAAGCAGTTTTCAGGCTTTGTTACCTTGTCTATACTACGTTCTAATGAAGAATAGACCCTCCACATTCATGTGTAACTAATTGTTTACTTCCTCCAAATTACACTGTCTTTTTTGAGCTGTTTTTTTTTAAAGTCTATGTATCCATAATGTGCTTCAGATTTCTTTGGCTCTATACTTCTCTGCCATTTTTTAGCTACATTGTAAATGGTTACATAAACTGTGATGTATAGAATGGACTGAAGGGCTAAACTTTCCCCTCCCTTTTTCATTGTTTTTATTTACTTAATAAATATTCCTTTCTTTTTTAATATTACTCAATAAATGTTCATATTTAAGCAAACTGCTGTTTACAAGCCTTCTCCTAATTACATTTCACTTAATCCAAAAAGACCTGTTTGGATTCACTCTGTGATCCAAGACACCTAAGCATGATTTTAGAAATTTGCTAAATAGGCATTTGTACATTTCAGATCCTCCATTCTCTCAGAGTGAATAAGTAATGCATACCTCTCTCCCTGAAGCTATTCCATACTTTTGCCATAAATCCACCTGGATGTCAGACATGAAGACAGAGCCTTTAGCTCCAAGCCAAAAGTCATCTTACATTAGGATTCTGTTGCTCCAAAGGCAAAACAACAGAAAAAAAAAAAATGCCCTTCGTGTTACTCATTGTTGTCTTGAGAGATCAGAATTAATACGCTTCAAAATTCCCAGGCACTGATATAACTTGCATTTGGAGACATCCACTACCATTTGTTACTGGTTAGCCAAGCACCCGGTTGAGATGGATACAATACAACATTCTATTGGCATACTTTATTTATGATGATGACATCCATGATGTTTTATTCCATATGAGAAAGCAGAACTTACAAATGTGTGAAATAACTGAACAAATGCATATCAAGCAAAAATGGAAAGAGGTTCTTCAGACTTCAGAAGATTTGAATGACTAGATGGGAAAAAAAAATCAAAGTGCTTGAAATATATGACAGATAACTTAAGTCTTAAAGAAATTCTGACTTTGTCCTCACTGCCTGCGGGTTAAGATGTGAAATTATTATTTGCATTTATTCTGTTGCCCTATTAGTGAAGATTACTCAACTATAATTGCACAAATGTTACAAGTATTTTTCACCGTGTAATTATAATAGTAAATATTTGATTCATACCATTGGTTAAGTCACCAAAGCTGTGAATGTGAAGGCCATGCTTTCCAGGAGGCAGTCCAGTAAATTCTCCTTTTACAATCACACAGTCAGTTACCTGTAAAATCAAATTCTTCATTCAACAAATGATACTGGCTTTGGAAAGTCAATTTAATGAAAATTAATTTCTACAATACACAATGATAATTAACAAATGGATATATAAATGCCTTAATGTGGATGAGTGACATACACATTTGGCCGAAGACCAATTTCTTGACTTTACACATTTGGCTGAATTTTTTCTGGCTATGTCAATTTTTGAAGAGCTTTATGGGTGGGGTTGCTTCCCTCCATGAGCACAACTGACTTTGTCATGAACATCATGGCATATTTAATCCCAACTGTGCACTATATCAAACACAGTCAGTCTGATCTGAAATAAGCAGCTGGGTCAGTGAAGTGTCTACTGGAATGGAGGAATGTGCAGCAATAAGGTTGGATTTCTGTCTGCCACAAGGTTAAGTACCATGATCGTCATTCTGCTATCTTACACTTACTCTAATTCTGCAATAGTACCCACCTCCCAACACTGTTCATGGTTTATCACTCTAAATATTGCATGCAGCATCCTCCCTCAATGGTTCTCATTCAGCCTATTTCCCTGCCAAACTATTAACCCTTTCTAATCTCTGCACTTCTTAATCACTCAGGGCACCTCACCACCTTTCCTAACTGATGACAGAACACACAGCTGATTGACAATAGTGATGTGAGGGTGTATTGGTGCTGAATATGATATGCTGTCTGTGTGCTGAAGCAAGGCAGAGATACGGTGTCGAAGTAAACACAAAGTGAGTGAGTGCTAGGAAAGGAAGCTAAGAACCCTGAGATGCACGAGATGAGCATCCACCCTTCTGCACAAAGTGGCCTGGGATCAGTATTGCAATGAAAGGTGTCTGTGAGTTCCAAAGTGCAGTATTTAAGTGCTGAATTGAGTGAGCCTCACATCTGTCAAGGTGTGGTGAAGCTGGTGTCTTGCCAATGTCAAAACTTTGCAGATGAATGGTGCAGGTGGTGTTGCCAATGGCATGTGCCCTGAGGTGTTGAGGAGTTTGGGCTGGATGGAGGTCTGGAATAGATTCTGGTGAGAAGCATTGCCTGGTATCTACTTTATCACAAGGAGATCAAAATCGGGAACTAAATATTCAGGAGTGTGTGACTTATCCAAAGAACAAAAGGGAAGGGTGGTGAGTGACTTGTTTAGTACAAGATAAAGTAGGTATAGCAAAAAGTGGTCTTGGATCTGATGACATCGAATCCATTCGGGTGGAGGTAGGAAATAACAAGGGATGAAGACACTGATGCGAGTAATCTATGCCACCTAATAGGAACTGTTTTATAGGACAGCGAATAAATTATGGAACAATGAGGTCTTGTAACAAAAAAGGCAGTATCAAAAGGTGACTTTAACGTTCAATCTTCTAGATTGGAAAAATGAATCGGCAAAGGTTGCCATGTAGAAGAATTCACAGGTTTATTTGATATAGTTCCTTGGAACAATATGTTGTCAATGATGCAGCCTAGGATCAGGCCTTTTTTGGTGACAGATCCACTAGGGAACAGTGGCCATAATGCAGTAGAATTTAGCATTCAGTTTCAGCATGAGGGGTTCTGAAACAACCGTGCTAAACTTTAAGAGTAATTACATAGCGATGAAAGGTGAGAAGGCTGGAGTGGTCTGGAAAAGGTGTTTAACAGAAAAAATACTTGGAGGAACAATGACAGACATTTATGAAAATAGGTAATGACTCAGCAAAGAAATTCTTAATAAAAAGGATTCTCCAAAGGGGGTAAACCAACCATCCTTAACCAAGTAAGCTAAGGATAGTATCAAATTGAATGAAAAATATACAATGTGGCAAAGATTAGTGCTAAAACACGGTTGGAAAATTTGTAAAAACCAACTAAAGTTGAGCAAAAAATAATAAAAACTGAAAATAAACGACAAAGGCAGGGAGATGAGAACCAATGCAGGAAGTCAGAGGGAAGTAAAGTGGGAACAGAAACAAAAGACAGTAAGGGAAGAGTGAAAGTGGAAGGCAGAGAAACCAAAGACAAAAATCAAAAAGGGCCATATTACATCATGATTCTAAAAGAGCAATAAATGTCAAAAAAAAAAAGCCTTAAGGCTCTGTGTCTCAATGCAGGGAGCATTTGTTATAAGGTGGATGAATTAACTGTATAGACAGACAGTTATTAATGGATATGATGTAATTGGGATCACAAAGACCTGGCTCCACGGTGACCAAGGATAGGAACGCAATGTCCAGGAGTTAGTCAATTTTCAGGCAAGATAGGTGGAAAGGGAAGAGAGATGGGGTAGCGTGCCGGTTAAGGAGGAGATTAATGCAACAATAAGGAAGGACATCAACTTGGACAATGTGGAATCTGTATGGTTGGAGCTGCAGAACACCAAAGGGAAAAAGATGTTAGTGGGAGTAGTGTACAGACCACCAAACAGTAGTTGTGAGGTTGGGGATTGTATCAAAGAGGGAGGTTAGAGTTGTATGCAAGAAGGATACAGCAATTATTATGGGTGACTTCATACTACATATTGATTGGACAAATGAAACTGGTAGTAATGCGACAGAGGAGGATTTCCTGGAACATATGAGGGATGGTTTCCTTGACCAACATGTCCAGGTACCAACTGCAGAGCAAGCCATCCTAGACTGGGTATTGTGCAAACAGAGAGGATTATTTGGCAACATCGTGGTGCAAGATCCTTTGGGGAAGCGTGACCATAATATGGTAGAATTCTTCAATAAAATGACAATTAAATCTGAAACTAGGGTCCTCAACTTAAAGAAAGTTAACTTTGATGGTATCAGGCACACATTGGCTAGGATAAACTGGCCAAGGATACTAAAGAGGTTGACGGGAGATAGGTAATGGCAGACATTTAAAGAATACATGGATGAACTTCAACAATTGTACACTCCTATTTGGCGCGAGAGTCAAACAGCGAAGGTGGCTCAACCATGGTTAACAAGGGAAATCAGGGATAGTGTTAAAGCCAAAAAGGCAGCATACAAATTGGCCAGAAAAAGCAGCAAATCTGAGGATTAGGAGAAATTTAGGAGAAGGAGAATTAGGAGAAGGAAAATTAGGAGAAAAACAGAAAAAGACTGGTGAAGACAAATGTAGGTCCCACGCAGTTAGAATCAGGTGAATTCATATTGGACAACAAAGAGATGACAGAGCAAATACCTTGGATCTGTCTTTACTAAAGGAGGACACATTATAAGACAGAGATTGACACGCCTCCCCCTCTGAGAATAAAACCTGAAACACCCAAAAAGGAGCACCTCACCCTATAATCTGCAAAAAGGAAGTGAAAAGTGGTTTAACCTTACTTTCAGAGATAGTAGGAACTGCAGATGCTGGAGAATCTGAGATTACAAGGTGTAGAGCTGGATGAACACAGCAGGCCAAGCAGCATCAAAGGAGCAGGAAAACTGACGTTTCTGACGAAGGGTCTAGGGCCGAAATGTCAGCTTTCCTGCTCCTCTGGTGCTGCTTGGCCTGCTGTTTCATCCAGCTCCTAACCTTACTTTCAGTAACTTCTGGTAGTTAAATAAAATAAATCCCTGATGCTCACTTCACAATCAACAAGTAACAATCTATTTATCTCACTCTAAGAGTGAGCAAATCAACTAAACTATTAACAAACTGAATAAATCCCTTCTAACTGTTCCTGAATAAAACATGATTCTAATAATTTGATGTTCCAATAAATACAAATCCCACTTATTTAAGAAAAAACAGAATTTAGTCTCTCAAATTACAGGCCAGTTATGTGTCTTCCAGAATGCTCTGTAGCTTCTCCACCAATTCTTCTGTCAGGCATGCCTCCTCTGTCGATTCTTCTGTCAGGAATATTAACTAGTTGTACCTTTGATATTTAGATGGTGCTTTGTCTAAGACAGAGGAGGCTGTGAGACCCAACGATTCTGTTTGGCAGCTGAGGACTGTTAGCTCTAGTGGATGGCAGTTAGCTCTCTGGGGCTTTGTCCAACTGCCCCCTTCTTTTATACCTTTGTGTCCTTATTCCTTACTCAAAATAAGAGATAAAAACAGGAAACGACAGACCAATTAGCTTAAAATTTAACATTGTATAAAAGATTCTAGAAATTTACCAGAACGTTATAGTGGAGAATTTAGAAATAAATAATAAAGCCTAGCAGTGTCAGTATGGCTTCATAAAGGGTAAATCACACCTGACAAATTTATTACAGTTCTTTGTAGTGATAACAAGCAGGATAAATAAAGAGGAACCAGTGGATGTAATTTATTTGGGTTTCCAAAAGGCATTTGATAAGGTACTACAGATAAGGCTACTGATATAAGAGGCCATGGTGTTGGGGGTGGTATACTAGCATGAATAGATGACTGGCTAACTAATAGTAAACAGCGTTGGGATGAAAGGGGGCATTTTCAGGATGACAACTAGTAACTAGTGAAGTGCCACAGGGATCAGTGTCAGGGCCACAATCATTTACAATATATATTAATGACTTGGATGATAGAAGTGAATGTACTGTTGCTACGTTTGCCTACTTCTGCTCCTACATCTGACTATTATGGTCTTGATTTTCATGTTAGGGACTGTCACTGTCAAGTTTTTTCTGCGCTGACTGAGAAAAGAACAAACAGCATAAATGAGACTAAGTTAGTTAATGAGAGATTAATGCATTAAAGTAGGCCCGTCACTGCTCAGTTGCAAAATTCTCATCTAGCTGTTAAAAGCTCGCACAGAAAATTAGAATTTGCAATGTCAGGAATCTAATTTGTGTTCTTGCCATATTTTCCCCACAGATATCCCATTTCCAATGTTGTTCAAGTTCAGTAATGTTAATTGTCACACACACACACACACGTTCAGTGGTTAGCACTGCTGCCTCACAGCACCAGGGGCGTGGGTTCAATTCCACCAGTGTGGAGTTGACACATTCTCCCCATGTTTGTGTGGGTTTCTTTCAGGTGCTCTGGTTTCCACCCACAGTCCAAACCTAGACAGATTAGGTGGATTGGCCATGCTAAATTACCCATCATGTCCAGGGAAGGGTGGATTTCCCAGTGGGAAATGCAGGGTATGGGGATAATGCAGGATGGGTCTGGGTTGGGATGGACTTTGGAAGGTTGATGTGGACTCAACAGACTAAACGGCCTACTTCTGCACTGTAGAGATTCTATAAACAAACCACAGACATTGTATACATCCATAAATCATTAAGACTGTTCTATTTAGATGTTTGGTTTATTTTATTTTTATTTCATTAGTATAAGAAGCTTCTATTTTATTGTTACAAAACAAATCTGCAGCCTTGTGTACTCAACTTCAGTGAAAGCCTGCCACTTGAAAAAAGTATGATCTATTGAACCAGATTTTATTCTGGGATATGACTTAACTGTCTTCTTTTAAAGGAAGGGGAACAAGGAAGTGCTGGACAGAATTCAGTTGGTTGTGGTGAAAAAAAACTAAACCACTTTCAAAACTGTGCAAAGTGCTGCTAAGAGTTTTCTGAAAATAGGAGATATAACTTCTTTTACATGGAGTGTGATCTGCGTGTGCAATGAACTTCCTGATGGATGCAGGCACAGTTACCATGTTTAAGATACTTGGGTAAGTACATGAATAGAAAAGGCTTGATGGGATTTGGACCAGGAGCAGGCAGGTGGGACTAGTTTAGTTTGGGATCATGTTCAGCATGGACTAGTTGGACTGAAGGGTCTATTTCCATGCCTTATGACTATAACAATGGAGTATTTGAGCTCTTTGACCAAGGGTAGGCTGAGAGATCAACTTAATGTAGAAATAAAAGCAGGATCCTCATTAGGAGAAGATATTTAGTGATTATCCAGCATTTAAAACTAAAAGAATAGCAACATGAAAGTGAGATGTCACAACTAGTTAAGATACAGTTAGAAATGAACAAAAACTCTGAATGAGAGCGATAAACGACAGATTTTGAATGAGAAAACAGAGTTAAGACAAACCAGAGAGTTAGGAAAGAGAAAGTTCAAACGTAATGGAAAAGGAAGTGGAATTTAAAAAGCTTGAATTCTAAAGAGAGGAGGAAATTTGACAACATGAGTTGGCCGTAGCAAAGTTCAGAGTAAAGAAGTAATGAACGGGAATTAGGTGAGAGGACGATTCTGATTCCAATGAAGAATTTGGTTGAATTAAGAATCTATGCTTAATACCCAAATTTACTGGAGCTGACATTTAAAGATATTTCACCTCATTTGAGTAGGTTGCTAAACAGATGAAGTGGCCAGATGATGTTTGGACTACATATTAGAGTGTTTTAACAGGTACAACTGATTGTATATACCAGTTTCTCAGATGAACAACCTGCAGGCTGAGAAACTGTAAAATAAAAAGGCAATATTGAATGCTAATCAGTTTCTGCCTGAAGTTTGTTATCTCTAAATTCAGGACTACAAGACAAATCTAGTCAGACATTTGTAGAATTTACAAGGTAAAGAGAAATGCTGTGGGAACAGTGGTTTAGATCACTTAAGTTAGAGAATTTTTTTTACAAACATAAGAGAAATTAGGAAAAAATAAGGATTGAAAAACAGCATTCCCGCAAACCTAGCACTTACAGAGATTCAGAGTCATACAGCAAGACGACAGACCAACTTGTCAATGCTAACAAGGTATCCCAAATTTAACTGGTCCTATGATCCATATCCCTCTGAACCTTTCCTATTCGAGTACCTGCCCAAATGTCTTTTAAATGTAATATTCCCTGCCTCTACCACTTCCTCTGGTAGCTCATTCCATATACACACCACCCTTATTTATGAGTGTCAAGTATCAAAGATCAGAAACAGCGGTTCTGACAAATACTTGCTATATCTCATACAGACAGTTACAAGTGAGGAGATGTAGATGTGGGAATAGTACATAGAACAGTAAAACACAGGAACAGGCCCTTCAGTCCACAATGATGTTATTCTAAAACAATCCCATCTACGTGGACATAGACCACAACCCTCTCTCTATTCTTTGCTGTTCATCTGTCAGTCTAAATGCCTCTTAAACTCCACTATCGTATCTGTTTCTGCCATTTTCCCTGGCAGCATGTTCCAAGCATTTATTACCCTCAGCGTTAAATAAAAATCATTGTACATCTTTTAAACTTTCTCCCTCTCACCTTTTAACTATGTCCCCCTCGTATTTGACATTTCCATCCTGAGAAAGAGACCTTAACTATCCACCCTACTCACGTCTCTCATAATTTTACATACATCCATCAGGTCACCCCTCAGGCTCCAACGCTCTAGGGAAAACAATCCAAAATTTGTCCAACCTCTCCTTATAACTAAAACACTCTGTTCCAGGCAACACCCTGGTAAATCTCTTCTGCGCCCTCTCCTAAGCTTCCCCATCCTTCTTATAGTGCAGTGACCAGAACTGCTTGGCTTGACCGAAGTCTTAAACATTGCAACACGACATGCTAACTTTTATCCTCAATTCTCCAACTAATGAAGGTAAGTATGCCATATGCCTTCGTTAACAGCTTATTCACTTTTGCTGCCATTTTCAGACAGCTAGGGACTTGGACCCCAAGGTCCCTGTGTATAACAATGCTCTCAGGCTCTGGCCATTTACAGTATACTTTCCTCCTACATTTGACCTCCCAAAATGCATCACCTCACTCTTCTCGGATTAAACTCCATCTGCCATTTCTCTGCTAAACTTTCCAGCTGATCTATATCCTGCTGTATTCTTTGACAACCTTCCTCACCATCCACAACTCCATCAATTTTCTTATCATCTGCAAACTTACCGCACTGATCCTTGCAGAACACCAGTGGTCACATACCTCCTGTCAGAACTACCCTCTCCCTTCTATGGCCAAGCCAATTTTATATCCATCTTGCCAACTGCCCACGGATACCATGTGATTTGATCTTCTGGACCAGCCTACCAGAGACCTTGTAAAAGGCCTTGCTAAAGCACATGTAAACATCCACAGCCTTATCTTCATCACTTCTATCCTTCTCTCACCTTCACCTGACTCTTTGCTCCCTTTCCTTGACTTCCGTGTTCCCATTTCTGGAGACAGGCTATTCATTAGAGGCCTACCAACTCCCAAAGTTACCTCAATTACATGTCCTCACACGCTATCAAGGATTCCATTCTATTCTTCCAGTTTCTCCATTGTCTGTCTCATCTGTATCAATAATGCCAGGATGACCCTGGCATGACCTTTTCTGTCAATCAATGATTCTATCCACACTGTGGTTAACAGGATCCTCAGCCATGTCTGACCCATCTCCTACACTTCTGACCTCACTCCTCCCTCTCCCTCCCAGAACATCAATTAGGTACTTCTTGACCTCACTTGGCACCCTGCTAGTTTCCATATGAATTTTTTTAACCAAAAAAAAAAAAAATCAAAAGATCATCCTCTACCATATCTACCACCTGCATCTGGATGCCACTGCTAAAGACATCTTCCCCTTTCCTTCACTGTTAGGATTGCAAAGGAACTGGTCCCTCCATGACACACTTGTTCACTCCTAAAACTTGAGTCACTTCCCATGGCTCCTTCCCGTCTGAGTGCAGAAAATGTAACACTTGCCCATTCACCTGCTCCCTTCTCATTGTACAAGGCCTCGAACACCTTCCAAGTTACATTTGCTACTCACTACACAGTCTCTTTTACACTGGTGAAACCAAATGCAGACTGGGGGACCCACTTTATCAGAAAAATCTGTTCTAATTGTAGGATTATTTCGACCTTCAGCTGCAAGCCATTTTAATAAACCACATTGCTCTCATGCTCACATTTCTGTCCTTGAGGCTACATTGACAACAGGTGAGGTGAAGGACTATTTTTCCAAGAGACAGATCCCCCAACTGTTCGAAGTGAGCAACACTGAGCTGTACTGCTAATGCAGAGAAGTGGGTAAGGCATTTCCTGACGCAATACAGTAAATAAAAGGCCTTTTACCACCCCTGTCATCCCACATCTTCAAGAAGAATTAAAGTTCAAGCTCAAAACAAAATTCAGACTGAATATTTTGGTTGCTAGGGCACCTGCCCCCAATCGGAATAGACAAAGTAGTGTCTCAACTACTTTCAGATGATACTTATTTTGGAATTTTGCTTTTCTAAAACAAAACTGAAGCAGTTGCCAACTAGTCAGTCAGTGACGTGAGATTTTTCAGTTAGCACTCTTCATGACACGAGGATTAACCGAGTTTGGACAGAGGCATTCACTTTAAATGATGCAGGAACCTCATTTATAATGAGGAGGGAGGAAATGACGTCAATGGTTCCCAAACATTTTTGATTAAAGGGCCACCTCTTCAAATGGAAATTAGAAGAATGAGAGGTGATCTCATTGAAACATGTACAATTCTTAACAGACTTGTGTCCTTGTGTATATTTAATACGGAGATAGATTCTTGATCACTAGGGGAATCAAGGGTTATGGGGAAAAAGGGCAGGAAAGTGGACATGAGGAGCGTCAGATCAGCTACGATCCTATTGAACGGCGAAGCAGGCTAGGGGCCAAAAGGCTGACTCCTGTTCCTATTTATGTTTTTATGTTCCAATGGAGCACAATGACAGCTTGAGGAGCAACATCTCATTTTCCACTTTAGCACTTTATAAACTATAAGACTGAAATACTGAATTCTACAACTTCAGTGCCTGGATTTCATGACACCTGTCCTTTTTCTGTTATATTTTTCTCCCACTCCTTCCCCACATTGACTTGTTTACTTTGCTCTCAGCCAAAATGACCCATTTTTACCCTTCCACACTTACATTTACATCTATTTTATATCTTTACTTCTGTTACCTCAATTAGCAATCCCTTTGTCTTTTGCACTGAACCTCCACACCTGTTCCCATTGTACTTCCTCTACCTATGTCAAAAATATAAATAACACTATTTTCCAACCAATTTCAGTTCTGAAGGAGTCATATCAGACTCAAAACGTAACTCCCGTCACTTTCTCCACAGCTGCCACCAGATCTGCTGACTACTCTGGCATTTTTGGTTTGTTTCAGGTTATCTGCCGACAAAGTTTGCTTTTATTTGATTATACCCTTTGCTGTTCAGAGGGGTAAATGAAGAGAATACAGTACACAGTTGAATTAAGGAGTGATTTAGTAAATAGGAAATTGCAGTTCACGCAGTGAAGCAAATTCCTATGGAAAACCAATGGAAGTAAAAGAAACTGTGTCACAGGAGAAAGATGCTGATTGTATCTTGACTGTTTGACCACGTAGAGTAATACAGCATGGAAACAGGCCTTTTGGCCCAAACTGGTCCATAATGACCATGGTGCCCACTCAGCTAGTTCCAATTGCCCACATGGTCCATATCCCTCTAAACCCTTCCTCCATCAACTTACCTATATAATTTTTTTTTAAAATATATAAAAATGTTGCTATTGTACCTGCCTCAACCACTTTCTCTGGCAGTCCCTTCCATATACGTACTACTCTCTGCGTGGTAAAGTTGTCCCTCAGGTCCTCCTTAAATCTATCCCGTCACCTTAAACCTATGCTGTCTAGTTTTCAATTCCCAATCCTTGGGGAAAAAGACCATATGCATTCATTCCATCAATGCCCCTCATGATATTATACACCTCAATAAGGTCACTCCTCATTCTCCTAAGTTCCAAGGAATAAAGTCCTATCCTGGCCAACTCAGGCCTACTCGTCCTGGCAGCATCCTCATAAATCTTCTTTGCACACTTTCTATTTTAAGTATGTTTTTTCTATAAACAGGGTGACCAAAACTGCACACAATACTCCAAGTGCAGTCCAAAACATCCCCACTTGTTTCCCTTATTTCCGTAGCATCCATGATTCTGTCCTCAGCAAACACTGGAGAAATATTCATTAAAAATCGCCCCCATCTCCAGTGCTCCACGCATAGACGGCCATGCTGACCTTTGAGGGGACCTATTCTTTCCTCGCCACCCTTTTACTCTTAATATAGCTACAGAACCTCTGATTATCTTTAGCGTTATCTGCCAGATCCATCTCATACCCTCTTTTTGCTCTTCTGACTTCCCTCTTAAGCGTGCTCCTACACTTTTTATAGTTATCTAGGAATTCACTTGAGCCCGATAGACTACATCTTGTCCCTAGAGAATTAGGAAAGTAGAAGAAGAGGAGTCTCTGAAGCAGAAAGACAACTCAGATATTCAGTTATCCAAAGTAATTTTAGAAAATTTCATTGACAAAAAGATGAAGGTAAACAGAATAAGATTCATGCCCTGATGAAGAATCATCTAGACTCGAAATGTTAGCTTTTCTCTACATGGATACTGTCTGACCTGGTGTGATTTCCAGCACTTTATTTTCAGAATAAGATTGACATGTTTAGCCCAACTTCTTTACTAGAACCATAACATGTATATATACACTGATTTGAAGGAATTATACCAAACAGCCAACTCAGAAGAAATTGAGTCAGAATCAATGCCAGGGCATTATTACATGAAAGGCTAAGTAGTAATAAGGAAATGAAGATTATCTGAATTTCTAGCCAATGAGGAAGAGGCAGTGATCCAACAGCTGCTAATTCCATCTAAGTATCATGTTGAAATATTACAAGTAACTTTCAAAATTCCAATTGCGGGTGACCTAAGCATTTGGGAAAGCCAGACTTAAATATTACTTTTATTAGCTGGGGTTACATAAAGATGTAGGCACATTTGCCAGACATTCATACATGTCAGGGAGTGGGGAAACCCCAATTATCATTGGAAACATTTCCTTCAATTCTAGTATCAGCTTTTGAAGAACTGTTTAGTAGGGTCTTAGTAGATTATATGGAATCCCTACCTAAATCCAGGAATGGGAATCAGTAACTTTTAGTAATTATGGATTTTCCACAAGATTTCCTGAAGACAGGGTTTAGGAAAATTCACAGTAAAAATAGTGAAAAAGCTCAACCTTATGATGTATGGATTATCTAGGAAAATACAATCAGATCAGGGTGCAGATTTTATGGTCATAAATATTCAAAGAAATAATGACTACTTTGGAAATAAAACAATCTAAATATGTCTGCTTATTACCCACCATCTCCAGGTGCATCAAATTTTGAAGAACAGTATGCTTCCATCCCATATTTCAAGTTTGAGAGCCAGTAACTTCATTTCCTGACTTCCCAAATCCTGTTCATCATCTCAAAGGCACAAGTCAGGCATATGATGGAATATTCTCCACTTGATTGGATATCCATTCCCTCCTCCACTGATACGGAGTAAAAACACAGTATACTATCCACAAGATGCACTTCAGAAATTTGCCAAAGATCCTCAGACACCACCTTTCAAACCAATGACCACTCATCTGGAAAGTCAAGGGCATCAGATACATGGAAATACCACCACTGGCAAGTTCCCCTCCAAGACAATCACCATCCTGACTTGGAAATTTATTGCCAGGCTGCTGGGTCAAAAAAATCCTGTAATTCTTTCCCTAACAACATTGTTGTCTACCTTCATGTGGATTGCAGTGCTTCAAGAAGCTAGGTCACCACCATCTTCTTCAGGGCAACTGGGGATGGGCAATAAATACTGGTCAGCCATCTGAGTTTTATTGAAGCTGCACTTATCCAAGCAAGTGGGAAGTATTCTACCACACATGTGCCAAGTAGATGGTGGATGGGGGGCTTTGGGGAAATCAGGTGGTGATTTATTTGCTACAGTATTCATAGTCTCCAGAATATTGAAAATGGGGGATTTGGTGCTGGTAATGCCACTGAATGTCAAGGGGTAGTTAGATTGTCTGTTATCGGAGATTGTCGTTGTCTGGCATTTGTGCAGCACAAATGTCACTTGTCACTCATCAGCCAAGCCTAGATATTGTCCACGTTTTGTTACATTTGAACATTGACTACTTCCGTACTGCTTGCCTCAGTTGTTGCTCATCATGGAATAATTGGTAAACATCCCCATTTCTCACCTTATGATGGTGGGAGGGTGGTAACTGATGAAGCAGTTGAAAACGACTGGGCCTAGGACACTATCCTGAGGAACTTCTGCAGAGATGGGCTGGAACAGGGATCATTGCCCTCCCATAACCACAACCATTTTCCTACATGCCAGCAATAACTCCAATCACAGGAGGTTTTAATCCAATTTACATTGATTTCAGTTTTGCTAGAGGTCCTTGAAGCCACACTTGGTCAAATGCAGCCTTGACGTTAAGGGCAGTCACTCTCACCTCGTCTCTGGAATTCAGCTCATTTGTTCATGTTTGAACAAAGGCTGTAAGGAGGTCCGGAGACAAGTGGCCCTGACAGAAGCCAAACTGGGTAGCATTGAGCAGGTGGTTACTAAGCAGGTGCTGTTTTCCAGCACCGTAATAACATCTTCCATCACTTTACTAACAATGGAGATGGACTGATGAGACAATAAGTAGCCAGGTTTGACCTGCCTCCCCCCCCATTAACAGGATAGACCTTGGCAATTTTACACATTGTTGGAAAGATGATAGTTTGTAACTGTACAGGAGCAGCTTGGCGAGAGGAGCAGCATGTTCTTAAGCATAAATCTTCTGTAACATTACCAGAACGTTGAAGGATCCACTGCCTTTTCATAGGCAATGCTTCAAACTGTTCCTTGATATCACATTAAGTAAACAAATGTCTGAAGACATCTGTGTTGCTGAGGACCACTGGATCATTCACTCAGCCCATTGGCTGAAGGTTGTTCAAGTTCTGTTGATACAGCCAATATTAGCTTTTACGACAGCAGCTGAATTTTATCAATGCAAAGTTATGATGTTTGGAATGAAAAACGCATGAGTAACATTCCAATGAAGTCATTGAGAAATTGTACAATGGGTTGTTTACATTCAAGGCTTTGTTGTTTTCAGCAAAAAACTGGGAAGAACATTTGCACCACTTGATTGTAGCTAATCAAACAGTCCAAAGAGACAGTTTGGTTATAAAAACTGGCTAAAAAGTTTACTTATCAAAAGTAACTTATTGGGGCTACAAAGTAGGACAAGGCCAAGTTGTACCTAAATGTGAATTTGAAGGGCTATTTTCAATTTTGCCATTCCTGGGACAAAACAAAATTTTGCAATTGTGTGGGTATGAGTGGATTTTAGTCAAAGTTTATTCCAAACTTTAGCACTGCCATGTTCCTTTATTGAATTTACAAAAGAAAAGCAGAAAATTTAAAGAGAGAAAATAATGTTAGTGCATTTGACAACATGACTACTGCGCTGATAATCATCCCAGTTTTATCAGTTCTGATTTAAGAACCATGCAAACTACTGTTGATGCTGGTAGTGTTAGTCCATCTGTAATTTTACAATAAAATTGGAGATGAGGATCAAACTTTAAAAAGTGACCACATTATCAGAAATATTTGGTAGAGAATAAGACATTGAGCCTTGTGCTGGCTCTGTATTATTGAAATAAATATGACAAAAAAAAAAAATCACCAAATTGGAAGAAACTGTTACTTACACGAACCATAATCCTTTGAAATTTTGGGAGAAGTGTCCCCTTCTTCCCAATGGACTTTGGGCTGAGCCCTTTTCCTGGACATACAAACATCACCACCCAGCTGCCGGACTAAAGCTTCCCTCAACCACTGTCCTGTTACATACCTCTCGTCCACTTACTTTCTGTATACCTGTCAAAATGGCTTTGGAACCTTCAAGCATTTTATTTAATGGAATACAGGCAGCTATTGCTCTTTAAAAGGGGATATGGTTTCTGCAAAGGTTCACTGAGGTTACACAAGAGATTTGCTGGACTGCATTTGTTGTTACATCCTAAATTGGAAATCCAACCAGAAGAGTCCTGGGGAGGTAACTGGGTAATGATTTTGTTGAGAAAAAAAATATAGGGATTGCACCCCAAATCAGGAGACTTCTTTTCACCCAGTCAGGCAATGTGATATTGGACTAGTATTTTGTTGACACCTTGTGAATAAGATGACCAAATGAAAATTACACAGCACCATTTGGTTGGAGTAGAACAGCAAACAACAGAATTACTCAGCAAGCCAAGCAGCAAGTATGGAGAAACAAGTGTTTAGTGTTTGACTTTATTTCATTTTTCCAGCATGGACAGTACAGCTCTATTTTATTCTGGCACTGTTAGTGCTAGGAGAACTGACTTCAGCGCTGCCATACATGCGAAAACTTTTGAGGAACTTGCAGAGGGTTTCAAAATGCCCAATTATAATTCCCATAAAATAGGGACTTCAAAGTGTTTTTTTTTTTCTGTCGTTAGAGAAAATTACACCATACCCAACGGAGCCCAAAAAATTACATCAACCGGCACAGGCGGACGCCTGTTTTAGTCCAGACTATTTTTCCTATTGGGAGCTAACTGCGGGCTGGGTCGCTCTGCGGTAAACATACGAGTGGGCCACAAACTCACAGGAACACAACACAGTTCCGTCCCAATTATAGTAGTGCCTGCTACTCACATCAGTCTGGAAGAAGACCACTCCGAAGATATTGAAGTGACCTGTGAGGATACAAATGGCATTGGCCATTTCTTCCAACGCGCCAGACTCCCCGACCCGATCAAAACCGCCGAAGGCAGCTCACTCCACACATGCGCAGATTGCGTGCCCTCCCTCCAGCAGCACAGCCCCAGGTGAGCAGCGAGGCTGGACAGTTGCCTAACGTGAATGCACACATTCCCAATCTTACTCGCGGACTTTCTTCATCGAATATAGTCTCTTCCAGTTTCTCCAGGATCTTTCCACCACGATCGTGACATCTAGCGTTTAATCTGCTTTCCCGTGAACAGCAGGGCTTTTTGGATTGATGGATAATTAATGTCATCTAGACTCGAAACGTTACTTACTTTCTATGGATGCTGGCTGGCCTCCTGTGACCGCCAACATTTATTTTAAGTACAGATATCAGCATCTGCAGTAATTTGCTCCTAAATACTAATTCCAAATCGATTCTCAGCTACACGGCATGCGACGCCCTCGTTCTTTCTTACAAGCCGACAAGGCTTCTATTTACTAAATCACTTCCATTGTTACAATGATTAACTCATCTTAAAAATTATAGATTTAGAACAGTATTTTCCAACGAGTTAGATCACTGCCTTGCCACTGTAACAGCAATTTTTCGGTATCAGCGTCCACATTAAGATAATTCAAGAATCTAAACTGGCAATTAATAACTAACCAAGAGCATTGAATAGGATTGAAAATTCGTTTTTAACCTGTGAATAGGTAAAAAGATTACAACCACAACAGTAATCAAAGCTGCACCTAAACACCAAATATAAAAACCGTTAGTCATATGGTATCTTTAAAAAGTTAACTTCTGCCTTAGACATAATCACTGATGGAACATAAAAAACTAAGATTGACTAGAGCAAGTTTCTTTCCTAAACCACTTACCAAGTTGGCTATCCATCAGTACAGATTATCCATTAAAAAAAAATTTTCCTCAATCTATTCTTCCAAATATTCTCATGAATTACATTTCAATCAGATCCTCGCTCATTTCTTTTAAACGACAAAATATAGGCCTATTTCAAACCCTTCTTGGATAATTCCCTCACCTTATACCCAGAGGAGCCCAAGTTTATAAAGGACACCAGAACTGCATGCATTCTCCAGGTACAGCTTTGTGATCCTCTGCATTAAATGGATCATTTACTCCAATCTCTTTAAAAGAAAAAACAAAACCTATTGGTCTTCCTAAATGTTTATTTAACTGCATGTTAACTTTGCTTCCTCCTGAAAGCTATTTCCCTTCTGCTAAGTTTCCTCAAAAAGCAAATTCTATTTCAAAATTTGCTAGCAAAGCAAACTTACTTCACATCACACCCCCCATTGCTAGGTTTCTTGCTCACATCCATCCTTTTGAAGCCCTTCGGAGACCTCTTACTGTTAGATGGGGAAAAAAAACCAAACTCAAAAATGGTACACATTTCACTTGAATAGCTAGCGACCAAGCCATACCCCACAAGTGACGGTCTGTAAACAAACTGCCCTAGTGACTCAAGTCAGTTTTACAACTCAGGAAGAGACATTTTGGCCAATCACGTTAAATTTTGGTTATCAAACATCTATTAATTGGAAGCACTTAGCATAGTCTTTCATACTATGGCATTCCAAGTGTTCATTTTAGTACTTGGATGCCAAGGAGGATCCTACATCCACCACCCTTTCATACAGTCCGAGATACTCACCACCCTCCCTCCTTCAAGCTTCTGCCCCTGGTAAATCAATCCTTCTAGAATAGGAGGGCAATTTTTTCCTTTTTTTAAAAAAAAAAAAGGACTAATAAACAGCAAATGCTGAATTTGCTGAACAGCATGTCGGAAACAAAAACATTGTTTGGCAAAGTCAGCAGGTCTGGCAGCATCTGTGGGGACAAAGCACAGTGAATGCCGAGTCCAGTGACCCTTCATCAGAACAGTTCTGATGAAGTCACCAGATCCCAAAATATTAACTGTGCTTTTGCCCTGCATGTTGCCAGCAATTTCTGCTTTTGCTCTTTCCAAATGACATCCCTCAATTTGTACATCTGAGGGACACTCTCCAGTCTTCTCTGCTCTATGGAGAACAACCAAACCTATCTAGTTTCCTTTGTAACTGAAGTACCCCAGTCCAGACAATATTCTGGTGAACCCCATAAGTTTTAAAATATAACACCCACCCTCTAGTGCAATTATCCTTCCCATTGTGGAAACTAGAACAGCACACAGTATCCCTGTGGCTAACTAATGTTTGCATTGTTCAATCAACCTCCCAGCTCATATTCAATTCATTTCTGAACTCCAAGTGCAAGTCAGCATTCCACTCCACTCTGAATGTTTGATGGATTGTTATATTGTCTTATATGGATGAAAGAAAAAAAAGGGGGGGCTGTTTGAAGGTGTTCAGAAAAAAGAAAAAACTGTCGTGCAGTGAAGTTTCAATGAGTTATTACTGGCATCCCTCTTGCTGAGATTCTGGCCCAGAGAAATCAGAAACTGGAGGTGTACACGATTCAACGTGAGTAGTGAACACAGCTGCTAAAAAGAGACCAAGGCCAAAACTGCAACACAGTCAGCTACAGCTAGGTCTATTCAGAAGGCAGTGTTCAAACAGATCATTGAGCCAAGTGTCAGGCTCTGCATGTTGTAGTAAAGCATTAAATAACTAAATAAATAATCTAAAACTAAAAGAGGACAAGCATCCCACATGCCTTCTTAATTACATTCTACCACTTTCAAGTATCTATGGACACAGTAGATCAGCATCCCTGTATTTTAAAAGGTGCTACCATTCACCATTTGCTTGTTTTGTCATCCAAAATCCATCTGCTCATACTCAAGTTCAATTTTGTTGTTCTACCCATCTGTATGGTCCTGCAGCCCAAAGCTTTCCTCCTCACTATTTACCATACCAATTTTATGGCCATCTACAGTTGTTCAAATCACCTGCATGAATTAATGTGCACATTAAGAATTTCACCAGAGTAACCAAGCATCAAGCCCTGCAGCACACCACCGGACACAGGCTTCCAGCCACCAGAACAACCCTCTGTCACTAAGGAAACTTTGGATCCAAATTTAATCAAGCTGCCCTGGATCCCATTGGCTTTTAAAATTCTTGACCAACAATGACCATCCAATTCTGTACATGCCTTGACAGGGTCAAACTTGGATCTACCATACACCTATTAAAGCAGAAATCATGCTAACACATTATCCAATACCAAGTCCTAATTTCATGCAATACAGTTGAAAGAGTTGATAATTTACTGAAGATCTCTACAGAGAGAAGAACTACTGTTTAACTAGTTAGGGCAAATATCCTTTCAACATGTGAAAATCTTGACAATTTCACTAGTATGGGCTATGTTGTACACCAAATGGTTGAGGTGTTTTAGTACCTACTTTAGGAAATACTGGGAAGATAATTTCCCTCATGGGAGGGTCTGAGTCCAGAGGACAGTCTCAGAATAGGAGGGTTACAATTTCAGACAGGAATGAGGAATAATTTCCTGAGGGTTTAATGCATTTGGAACTCCTTGCCACAGGGAGCGGTGGGGCAGATCCTTGAAGTATATTTAAGGCTGAAATGGATAGGTTCTCGTTCAGTAGTGAAATTAAAGAGTTGATGAAAACAGGAAAGTGGATGCGAGGATTGTCAGATTAACCATGATCCTATTGAATAGAGCAGGCTTAAGGGGTCATACAGTGCCTTCTGGTGCCTACATAACAAGGTGTAGAGCTGGATGAACACATCAGACCAAGCAGCATCATAGGAGCAGGAAAGCTTGACATTTCGGGCCTAGACCCTTCCTCTGGTGCCTACTTATGTAGTTCCTGTCTGCTGTTGAGCCAGCATGACCTGAACATTCTAGCTCTGAAAAAGGTAGGAGCTTTCAAAGCTACTACAGTGTTAGACAAGGCAGTCATGTCTGGTCAAGCTAGAAGCTGACTGCTCTCTCAAAGCAGTGAATTTATAAATTTATGAACAAAGTGTATGTAGCTGGTCATCTTTCAGTTTGGAAGACAAGTTCAAAAAGATGGCTTGTGACTATGTAGTGAACAAATGAGATCACTAAAAAAGTTCATGAGTACCCTTGCTCTGAAGTTTAGACCTATGATAACAATGTTCAAATTTCTTGGAAATCTGACCCAAAACATTCTTACTCAACTTTCATTTAAATACACCTTTAAAAAAAGAATCAAGACACTTCAAGAACATTAAGTGGAAGTTAGACTTTAGGTGAAAGTTAGATGGAGTGGTCATGTGTTCAAATTAGTAGTGTCCAGGGATGTGCAGGCTAGGTAGGTTCGTCATGGAATATGTGGGATTACAAGGATTTGGGCAGGGGGATGGCAGCGGTTGTGTGGAAAGCTCTTCCAAGGGGAGTGTAGACTCAATGGGCTGAACAGCCTCTTTCCACATGTTGGGATTCTAGGATTACAAAAGACATTAGGACGTGGACAAAAATCATGAAAAGGTGCATTAAAGTAATATCGAGAGTAGCCTAGGGAATTGAAGCCACATCTGTGATGAGGGGGAGGAACTGTTTACAGGTGAACTAAAAATAAAATCTGACTTTCCACTGGGATTTTCAGGGCAAGGTTCAACCAGTTAGGGTACAGCCACTAAAAAAAAAAAAAAATCACACATACACAATCCACAAGAGCCACACAGTTGCATTGGAGCTCAAGATCCCAAAGTCTGGCAGCACGATTTGTGAAAACCCTGACTTGCTGTCACTTAACAGTACTGAAGTCTAAAAGCAACATGTACCAAAACCCAGCAAGTTTAAAAAAAAACAAACAGTAAAGAGAGGTTAATGTTAGACAAACACCCCAGTTTCTTCCTGCTATCCTTTTGTTTTTAATTTCTACTGTACAATTGACAACAAAAATCTTACTTTAAAAATTCAAGCTGTTCAGTGTTTTTCATTAAGGCACTTGGGTAGTCAAAGAAAGAATGTTGTCTTTATTACATTTGTTTGACACAACATTATTCATTCAGTGCTTTCAACTAGTGGGTTAACTTACTCTGCTAGATAAATAAATTCTAACAGTTAAACGTATACAGGGTCAACAAACCAAGAATCAGCTAGATGTTACTTACAATTTCTACATTTAGGCAGAAACAAAAATCAAGAAATTTAAAGCACAACTCTGTAGGCCAAATGGTCAGCTGGACCGAGTTGCTAGGTTCTCTGCTGTGGATATTATGTATACAGAACAAAGTTATTGTACATTAGACTATTTTGGACCAATAATCAATAGTTAGGTATGCTGACCTACAGCAAAATTATGTTCAATTCTAGCCCGACCCCACTCCTAGTTTGTTTCATTCTTCGCGATTCCAATCACACCACAGGCTAAACGACTTCCGGCATTTCCTGTCCGAGTACTCTCCTCATCACCACCTTTTCCTAAATCATCTTCCTTCTCATGAACCTTCAGAACAAAAAAAAAAAGTCAAAAATCAGCATGTCTTAGAACTTGTGGCCCTATTAGGGTAATTATAGCAAATCAAGAGTTAGTAATTTCTTCACTCCAAGTACCAAGCAAACACACAAATGAGTGTCTAAAGTCTATTCCTAAGCCACAACTTTTGGCATTTAAGTCTCATGCCAAGCATCTCATTCTTAAAATCAGAATAAATTTAATTTTGAAGAAACAAAGATAATCTGAGAATAATCAAATGAGTTTATTCCACTCTGCAGATACAAAATTTACTTGTGACAAGTGCAAGAAAAGTTCTTCATTTTGCCTTGTTAGTTTGTGCTAAACACTTTGCTCATTTGAAGATATCCTGTTCAACACGTTGCCTCCGCCAAGGTGGTTTTGGTTTTTACTGGCACACTAATTTTGCTGGTTTATGTACCATAAATACTGGAAGTTTATTGTATTATCAGGACCTCCACAAACTCAGTTGACAAGGCAAATGAAATAGCTCTCTGCCAGCAAGTTTTATTTCAGGCAAAGTTTCATTAAAGGGATTTACATTATTACTTTGTGTTCTTGCATTGAAGACATGAACCTCTTGATCAATCCTGATCAGTCTGTTAAGCAAGTACTTAAAATTTTCTGATTCAGTACGTGGATGGACCGACAAGAGAAGTGCAAAACTTTACCTGCTATTGGGAAATAAGGAAGGGCAGGTGACGGAGGTGTTGTTGGGGGAAGCATTTTGGGGCCAGTGACCATAATTCTAATAGTTTTAAAAGTGATGGAAAAGGATAGACCACATCTACAAGTTAAAGTTCTAAATTGGAGGAAAGCCAACTTGGACAGTATTAGGCAAGGACTTTCAGAAGTTGATGGGCAGGAGTGATGTTTTCAGGTAAAAGGGATGGCTAGAAAGTGGGAAGCCTTTAAAAATGAAGGGTGCAGAGACAGTACGTTCTTGTCAGGGTGAAGGAAGAGGTTGGTAGGTGTAGGGAATGATGGATGACTAGAGAAAAAAGCAGCATATGTCAGATGTGGACAGCAGAGCTGGAGTGAATTCCAAAAAAGTATAAAGGCAGTAGGAGTACACTAGAGGGAAATCAAGATGGCTAAAAAAAGCCGTAAGAGATACCTTTGGCAAATAGGGTTAAGGAGAACTCAAAAGGGATTCACAAATTTAAGGACAAAAAAGGGTCACTAGAGAGAGAATAGGGCCCTTTAAAAGGAATACCAAGGCCACCTATGTGTGGAACCACAGGAGTCAGGGGAATACTAAACAAGTATTTTTTCCCCAAGAGTGTTTACTGTGGAGAAGGATGTGGAAGATACAGAATGTGGAGAAATAAACAGTGACATCTTTAGAAATGTCCATACAGGCAGTCATGTTATAACAAGTTTCATTAATGCAAATTGGCTAGAACAATTGATGAATGTAGTGGAGATAACAAGATGTAGAGCTGGATGAACACAGCAGGCCAAGCAGCATCAGGGAGCAGGAAAGCTGACGTTTCGGGCCTAGACCCTTCATCAGAAATGGGGGAGGCCCGAAACGTCAGCCTTCCTGCTCCTTTGATGCTGCTTGGCCTGCTGTGTTCATCCAGCTCTACACCTTATCTCAGATTCTCCAGCATCTGCAGTACCTACTATCTGATGATTAACAGACACTTTTGATAACACCAACTTTCCACTGTACAGGTGTAGCAATTTCCTAACATTCCTATAATGTGATTTTCTACAGCACGAGGTCACAACAACAGTATTATAGAAGAACTATTTATATTAGAGGTGGCAGTGTTGGACATCTTAAAAAGACAAAGATGAATAAATCCCTAGGACCTGATCAGGTGCATCCTAGAACTTGGGAAGCTAGTAAAAATGATTGCTGTACCACTTGCTGAGATATTTGTATCATGATAGCCACACGTGAGGTGCTGGAAGTCTGGAGGTCGGCTAACTTGGTGCCACTATTTAAAATAGTGGTCAGGAAAAGCTAGGGAACTATAGACCACTGAGTCTGATATCAATGGTGGGCAAGTTATTGGAAGGAACCCTGAGGGACAGGATTTCCACATATTTGGAAAGGCAAGGACTGATTACAGATTGTAGTTTACATGGCTTTGTGCCTAGGAAATAGTATCTCACTAGCCTGATCAAGTTTTTAGAGAATGTAACGCAGAGGACTGATTGCAGCAGAGTCATGCATGTGAACTATTTGGACTTCAGTCAGGTGACCGACAAAGGTTCCTTATGGTAGAGGAAGAGTTCCAACCCAAAACATTGACTTTCTGCTCCACATTTTTTGTGTCCAGCTTCCAGCATCTGCAGTCCTGTCTCCAAACAGTGGAGGAGAGTTGCTGGTCAGACCAGAGGCCTGTGACCAGCTGTGTGCCACAAGGATTGGCGCTGAGTGCACTGCTTTTCGTCACTGAAATAAGTGATTTGGATGACAGCATAGCAAGTACAAGCAGATGGGCCAAGGAGTAGCAGATTGAGATAAATGGGAGGTGCTGCATTTTAGAAAAATCAATTCAGGGCAGTACTTCTACACTTAATGGTAAGGTCCTGGGGAGTGTTGCTGAACAAAAACCTTTGAGTGCAGGTTTATAGTTCCTTGAAAGTGGAGTCACCAGTAGATAGGTGAGCAAAGGTAGTGTTTGGTGTGCATCTCATTATTGGTCAGTGTGTTGAGTATACTGGAGAGGTCATGTTGCACCTGTACAAGACATCGCTTAGGCCACTTTTGGAATACTGCACATAAATGTGGTCTCCCTGCTTTGGGAATGATGTTGAGAAACTTGAAAGGATCCAGAAAGTACTTATGAGGATGTTGCCAGGATTGGTGGGTTTGAGCTATAGGGAGAGATTGAATAGGCTGGTTATTTTCTCTGGAACAGAGGCTGAGGGGTAACCTTAGAAGGTTAAAATCTGAGGGGCATGGATAGGGTAAATATAGACAAGGTCTTTTCCTAGGGTGGGAAGTCTAAACTAGAAGGCAGAGGTTTAATTGGGGGGGGGGGCAGCAGGGAGGAGAGGTTTTTTAAAAAAAAACACCCAAGGGGCAATTTTTCCACGCAGAAGGTGCATGAATGAAGTGAGCTGCCAGAGGAAGTGGTGGAGGCTGGTAGAAAAACAACAATATTTAAAAAAAGAGAGGGCATATGGAAGGCTGTACAGACATGTGGGCCAAGTGCTGCCAAATGGGACTAGATTTATTTAAGATATCAAGTTGGTACGGATGAGTCAGATGAAGGGTCTGTTTCTGTGCTGCAAATCTGACTCTAACAGACAGGATCAGGTGTGCACCAGCTGATCAAATAACTGCCAGATAAAATTCAGTTTTCTGTATTGCAGTGTTAAACAAAACTCCACTTCAGCAATTCAATTCTGATTTATAACTCATTGCCTTGTTACTGACATTTCCATTGGTATGGGAGGCTTTTAACTACTCAAGACTATTTCTTCATAATCAGGACTGTGAGAAGGGCAAAATAAAGCGTAGAAATATAGTATAGTGTCATTGCATTGGATATTACCCCATATCAAAGCCAGTTCAAAATGAAAACTAAGACCACAAAAACTACCGTGTACAAGCAAAGACAAAGGGTGCTGAGATTCAAAATCAATGCCGCAAAGTCAAGAAATCCACACACACTCACTAAGTGACATTAAAGTAAGGATTGACTGATTTGTGTTGAGGACTTTTAGCCCCTTGGATTAAACAGTTTCTTCAAAAAACAAAAACTTAATTTTGCACAAAATTCCTCTATCATGTTAACAGATAAACAAAATTTAATAAATGTTTGAGGCACAGCTCAGAAGTGCCATTCAAGTTGTTACCAAAACTCCGATTTTGCCAATTACTTCAGAAAGCCTGTAGGAGTCAATTCCTCTTCATTGAATCAGACCATTATTGTAACCATCACGTGGTTAAGTTTTTCCATACTTACCACAAGTGTACGCCCAATAATGGACTTCTCCCCTGAAAGATGGAGTTGATGATCCTTGAGTTCAAAGACTGCCACCCCATTTCCATTAGCCTCCACATTGCCTAAATCACCAACATGTCTATAATAAATCACAAGTTACAGTTAAGCCAGACAATCCAGGTAATATGTAATGCATTTATCAAAAAGGGTAGTTGATTCTAAAACGAATAGCATCTTACATTTGAAAAACACTTGAATTTTGAGTCTTCAAGTGTAATAAAAGCTTCCGACATTGCTTCATGTGTGAAATTCACATTGTAGAATGATAAACTAACAGGCCACTAAAATCACCTTTGCTAAAAAAAGCATGAACAAATTTAATTTCAGTTTACACTAAAGTTGTGATGAATTTAGGACAGACAGACACTAAACCATACAAGTCACAAATGCAGCGTAAGAGCGGACTTTTACCTTAGTACATTAAACTTCGATATTCCAGTTTAATGTGTTTCAGTTGGCTCAGAACTATCAGATGTATACAGACAGAAGTAAAGTTGTAGACACCAACTTGAAAGTACTTATGGAATTTTAGTTTGCTCCAGGAAATTCTTGCGCCAGAGAAAGTTTCAACAAGAATCAAGGTCATCTTGGACATACTGCAATCTACCACCTTAAAAGCTTACATAAATAATTTGTACTATTATTGTTTCTAAAAGAAAACATGAGTCCATATAAATAGTTACCATTAACATCTAAGTAAAAAGGTTCTCTTTAGGCATCACCAGTTTAGGACTCAACATTACACATCCCTGGAAGACCAGGGTGAACGTGTTTGCAGAGTATAAAATGCACACAGCCAGCATGTATGTGGATGGTTGCTGGTTCTAAATGCGAAGCAAGTTACGCTTCATCTGTTTTAAGGTCATTTATTTTGACTTTTGAACGAGTGGAATGTGGGAAGAGAGCAAGGTTAATGGTTGACTCGGTATTTATGTTGTCACGATTGTCTTTCAGCCCTTGGAGAATACGATGCGTTTGTCCGCTACGGCAGGGTCGGGCATGCACGACGTGACCGGTGTCATGCCACAGGCGTCGGTTCGGTGTGTGCGCGCGGGGGGGGGGGGGGTGGAGGTGGAGAGGTGGAAGCTTGGAAAGGTTTGGAGTTTCAATTTGGCAGTCTGCAAAAATTTTGCCTGAAGCTGGATTTGTATAAACAGTTGGTCCTGTTGAAAGGAGATGCATTAGAGGGTTAACAAATTCTTTACACTGAAATAACTTGTTTAATTTTAAAAGTTCCAGACCAGCACATTTGTTAAAATCCTGAAGGGTTTTTGAAATTTAGCATTTACAGCATTGTAAGCTGACTCAAGGAAACAGCTGATTCTCACATTAGGGAACTGTCTCTGGTACTGTTGTGGCTTTGGAATTAATAGCTTTCTTTTAGTAAGAGTTCAGAAATCTTTTAAAGTAGCTTGGTGCATCTTTTTGCATCATAAACTTGCCTTTCACTGAAAAAACCAAACCTGCAGCAGCATTGTTCTGTTTCGGTGAGAGGCCATCTCATTTAAACATTAGAAAGTGATATCCCAGCTGTCTGGTTGATATAAAAAACTAAGAAAACCCCAGAAACTCATTAACGTGGTAGTTTGGATAAAATTGTCCAACAGTATCTTTACCATAATGGATGGAGTTTTAATACTCGCAATACATTGTCTCAGTGTCTGACTGAAAGTGCATCAAATTGTTGAGTCATTTACTGTTATCATATGGATGATATGCTGGATTTGATGTAGCATTTTCAGAATCATCTCTCTGCAATTAAAAGTCATTCAATGGATGAAGAGAATACTATGCTTTTATAAGTGCTCTCTGTTAACTGTGCATAAAAAGGGTATTCCCATAATCTCAAGATCACAAAAATCATGCATGGCATTTGTTACAGGGCAAAGGTTCACCACCCCTATATTATCAAATTCAGCATCCAGACATTTGATGTTACACAAGCATTTTTCCATGAATGGCTTGAGGCTCATGCAAAAAAGCTGAATCATGAATGTCAGATCACCATCCTAGTACAACCACGATGCAGACATTATTTCTTTGAGCTGCTTGAACTCCGCTACATGGGATCTGATGATATCCTCCTTGAATAAGCTACAGTTTTGTTAACCAGGCCACTGGTTAACCACCTATTCCACACACTAGTTATTCCAAACTTCATTCCATTCTCTTTCATGCATAAAAGCTCCTGCAGGGATATTTTTGGCAGGATTTTGCATTTGAAAAATAAAATGCACTTTCGTTTCATTCTGTCAGTCAGGAAGGTCTGTACCACTGAATTGCAGCTTCTCATAGCTTGCTGTGTTCAAACTTTTCCATTCCAGTTTGCTGGCATAATGAAATCCATGAACGTCACATTTGTATCTCCAATATGATTTTGCTGATGTGTGAAGTATCTTTGGAAACCGCTAACTTTGGTAGAGGGTCTTTAGTCGTCTAACAAGCTTGTGAAACCCACAAGGTCTGTGCATTTCATCAAGCAGTTACATCAACTAACTTTACTGAAATCTCTGCTGGAATTACCTGCCCTCATTAAAATTGAGAAAGTATTACTCATACTCAAGTTCATCAACATGCAAGGAACTTTAGTTTTAACCGATGTAGGGCTGTCCTAGTTGGGTAGCTGTGTTGTGGTTAAATAGTATTTTTCAATGTAAAAAGGTAGGAGCTTCCATGTATTATGCAGTGACATCAGAATTCCCTCACTGTCTTCAAAATGTGCAACAAAGTCTTGGCTACAGAGAGATTAACGTTAGCGCATCTTAGTTGGAGATACTCTAACTGAAGAGATGGTATAGTAGCTGTATTACGCACAAGTAACAATGAAGGCAGAAGTCTGTGGGAGTAGAAAGCATGAGTTCTTATCTAGCATCTAGATAGAGCAAAAAGTACAAGTAATGTTTTGATGGCTTTAAAGAGAGGGCAGGTAGGGTGTCATGAGACGCTCAAAATTCTATCCAAAGTCACTGACCTGTTTTCCAACATTTGGTTGATTGATTTTGTCAAGGTAACTTAGGTTCCTAGCTGTCATAAATTGCAGCATACACGTTCACTTGCCATGTAAAACAATCTAATTTTACATCTAAATGCACGATTGCATGAAGTTATAACTTCATGCAAAGGACTGATCAAATAATACAAAGGATTGCAAAAACAGACTTTACATCCTTGTGCATCAGGCCTAATGGTGCAAGTCATGAGGCAAAATGGCTCAGTATAGTGAATGAGGTATGCTTCTGCTTTCAAGATAAACTGCCTATTTGTTGACGTAAAAAAGAATTGTTTCAGTGGACAAGTCATACAAGAAGAATGGAAGAATACATTCTGCCTCAAGGCAGCTTCTACATCACTTCATAACTTTTAATCACTCACTGTGGTGGAAAATATCTCTGCCATTTTTAAACAGTTCCTTGAAAAAAATCACTAAGGCAATTTGAAACAATTCACACTTATCAAACTAAAGCATACAAAGCTGCATTATGGAATTATATATTGCTTTCCAATATTCAAAGGACAGTGCAAAATCATTGCATTAAAAAAAGCTCACCTTTCTTGGTCAGTAGGTCCACCATGACTTTTACCAAAAGGGTTGTAATGAGGTCCTGCACTGATACAGCCTGTATTGTACACAAATACAGAAAGCAGGTCATCTAAAAACCAAGTTAAGTGGCTCTAAATTTTTCAGCAACTTATGATGAGGCATTTTAAAAGTTATGCTATTCATACACAGGCAGTAGAATCAAAGTCACACAGTAGCTCACATATTTATAATGCAGCAAATGGTCATGTCAATACCTTCCATTGTACTTTTATTTTGCAGTCAAATCAACAGCCTGAAACAAGGGTCAACTAACTGTTGGAGGCTGTAGCTTAATAAGGACCACTTCCAACTGTATTAGGTACTGAAAAGATGACAGCATGATTAAAATTGGAGGATGGGAGTGGCTGGAAATGACAAGATGCAAAGTATGCATGCACATGTTAGATATCCTGCTTCCTCACAGGAGGAACTGAGCTTAAGAGTGATAGCAGAAGCATGTAGTGTTTGGACAATGTGTTTCAGAATTATGTATTAGCAATTACCTACTGCATGGGAATTGATTAGAGGTGGATATGTTGGAAGAAGGCAATTTTGTCAAGATGGGCATTGGTGTCAAGCTCAAAATTTACACATCTCAGATTAATCTAAAGTTGTAAAAACATTTTCAACTCGGCTACTTATTCACCAACATCCTTCCCCCATATTTTATTGTACTACAATCATTTGTGGCATTGCTCAGTGAACTGGAGAATATACTGGTAAATAGTTACAAAATTAAAATATGACAGTCATGGCTAAGGTGACTGGTGAAGGTCTTTTCCCAGGGTAGGAGGGACAAAACTAGAGGGCATAGGATTAAAGAGAGGGCAACTTTTTCCAGAGGGTGGTGGGTTCAATTACAACATTTAGAAGGCACCTGGATGGGTATGTGAATAGGAAGGGTTTAAGAGTGATATGGGGCAAATAGGACAAGATTAATTTAGAATCTCTGGTCAGCATAGACAAGTTGGACCGAAAGGTCTGTTTCCGTGCTGTATAACTCTGACCCTAAATTACACGTACTGGAAATCTACATTAGCAGATAAACACACCTTACTCTTGATGACAGATGACACCATTGCCTAGAAATCTGTTAGGCCTATTTGCACATGAGCCTGGAGTGGGCTACATGAACACCAAATTATTTCTTTCATCAACTTTGTTTCATTTTGCATGTTGTCTTAAGATTTAAAAGGTGCCAGTTTCTCTTAGACTGGTTCTTCATTCAGATTTAAGATAGTAAGTGCCAGAGGAATAATAGCAACAAGCAAAACACACGAGTGGGGCTGCAGACAGTTTTGTTTTACACAATTTGTAACTAGAAGATGTAATTGTCCCCTCTTCTAATCTAGCCACCAGGTCAGGCCAATGCATTTACCCAGATACCCAAACTCCTGCTGTTTTCTTTCACTGGTGACACTAAAATGTTGCCTAGGTCAACAAGTTCTCCATTTTTTGTCTACATTTTCTTGGAGCAGATCAGCTAATGGCAAAGTCTATTGGACTTCTCCCCTTTCTGAGAACAAGTTTTTTTAAAAACGGTTATGGTTTTGATGGTCAAAAGCAATCAAGTCCCATTCTTTCAAGAAGAGTGATAAAAGATTATGTTTTTCTCCAGTGAAAAAGTGCATAATGTTTCAATGCGCAAGGAAAGTACACATTAGTCCTTGCCATTTTGTTTTGAAAACATAACTGGAACATAAATGTTATGCTTTCCTAGTTATACAGCAGCATAAAAAAGTTCCTCCAAAAGGAAGATTGGAAATAAGGACATTTTTAAAGAATCAAATACTTCCCATTGGTGAACTTTTGGATTATCAAGATGGGGTCCCATATCTTCCTACTCATGAATTGAAGTTTATTTAAGAAGCAGGACACCGGTAAACTGAACAGAAAGTGCTGTGCCTCCCATTTTGATTGGGAAAGTGGCAATGACAATCATATTCACTATCATGTCCAAAGCCAGTTTCCAGATTTCACACTTCATTGACTGCTCCTCAGCATTACTCCCACTTGCTATTTTGTTGATGCTGTTTTCATCTCTGCTGGACCCAAGCCCAAGCCATTGGATTCTTTTGCAGGTTCCTACTCAAGCTCCAAAATGGCCCAGACCCATCCGATTCAGGCTGTCTATCATGAACTTGAACAAGAGAGAAGGGAAAAAGGAAACAAAATGTTCAGAAGTAGATGCCATTAAGAATAGGATTGACATTTCAGTCTCATGCCTGAGAAATAATACCACATTGAAGCCAATGACTATGGCTTAATTGAGAACTGATCCCTTGCTTACATAATTTTGAAAATAACCCACCTCTTTCATTCGAGTGCTTAAAAAAGGGAGCCACTGGATTGTGGGCTATATTCATCCCAAGTCTACCCAGTGCATTTGTGACTTTTTTTAAACAACAGGATGTCCCAAAGAACTTCATAGGTAATCATCAAGTACTTTTGAAGTGTAGTCACTGCTGTGATCCAGGCAAGTTGGATTTCTGGCATTTCCCACTTATGATTTGAACTTGGTGCACTTTCTCTACCTTTGGCCTAATCCTTATTAAACAGAAGTTCTGAATCTCCCTTGACTTGATTTACCAAATTAAGTTTTTTTGCAACAATGAAAGCTCCACATCTGAAATATCAATTTTGTGCTCTCCACAGATGACCTGACAACTGGTTGCCAGCATTTGAAGATTTAAGGACACATTGAAAGATTTTAGGTCTATTATAGTGTAAAATAAGCGTGCAAATTTAAAGACGGTATTCATTTGCATGGAAGAGTCCATTCCAGTTTATTTTAACTGAACATATACATAATATTAAGTTTTTAAATTCATAAGTCAGAACAGCAAGTATTTAGTCCATACCATTTGTATTATCTCCATAAGCATGAACATGGAACCCATGCTTTCCTGGAGTCAATCCAGTGATGCTTCCTTTCAGAGTCACAGGTCCATCTCCCTGGGAAAAAAATTCCAAATCAACATTAAGTGGATTGTTTCTGATATTTCAAAGCACAGCAACCAGCAGCAAAAACAAACTGAAGTCAAGCGATTCCAGTTGCCCCCAAATAGAACATTATGTTCCAAAAGATAATGCTCACTTTTTGTGAATATTTTGAACATTGCATGGTGCTTGAAGTGTTCCTGTTTTAGGGGCTTCATTTTATTCTGTTGCCAATTAGAAGACAGGCTACTTGACTGGTGGCCCATGTTGGCAAGAGTAGTCACCTCGCCAAAACGCAGTCTGTAATTTGTACAGCTAATTAGAACTACTGCAATGCAAAATTGTAAGTATTTAGCTTGCTTGGCATTTTTGGTTGAGACCACAAAGGAAGTTTAAACAAGGTTATGCAGTTTAAAAGAGGAAAAACAAGGAAGATACTCAAAGTCAACATGTTGTTCAGAGTAATATATCGCATTTTTATTTTAATCAGGATACATACATTTATTATGGAACAGATCAGATCTCCCCCACACCACCATTTTCCACCCAAGGATGCACTAAGGAGATAGGGTCTAGGCTAAGTCTTATTTTTAAATTTACTGCCATGTATAAAGAGGTGCTGTGTTATTTGATTGGTCTACTACTAGGCTTTAATCAAAACATTATTCTCAAGTTAAAATACAAAAAACGTAACTGTTGAAAGACTTCAGTAACTACTTATTTAATCACTACTCAACTACTCCAATTTAGGCAGTGTCCTATGAACACTTTGGCAAAACTGCAGTTCAGCAAAATAGTAATGATTCTCACATGCTGTCTCTCCAATCTAGACCAACAGAAAAACAATCTGCCACTTGATTTTTTAAAAATCAAGAGGAAGCCTTACTATCTCAGACTTCACTACAGGCTTGAAACGTATTGCTCAGCAGCCAGCAGACCTCTAATTCAAAACCATACAAAGCAAAACCCAAATGACCACTGGCTCAGAGCCTGATCCCACCCTCTTCATGCTTTTGTTTAATTTAAAACTACTCAGGGAGAACTCCAAGTAGTTTACCAACTGCCTGTCTGAAGCAGAAACTCTGCACCACTGTGATATCTCTCTGCAGGATGCACAGGACAGAACACATCTCAGGACTGTGCCTTTGAGATGTTCTCAACATGTCTCCACTACCTGTTTCTAAAGAGCTTGCTGCCACCAGGATGCAGCTATCAATCCATTTCAATTTTGAGATTTCTCCCTTCACTACATCTTGAAATTTCATTAAAAATTGATTCATAATCTTTTGTCATCTATATGTTGTTGAATGCATATTATCCCAGACTGACTTGTCAGCATGCATTCAACACGTATCACTACTGAATCCCTTTGTACAATTTCTTCCATTTGTGCCAAGAAAATGCAACATTTACAATCTGAACAAGACTGAGTAGCTCCACTGGCAAGGTACCTTTTAACATTCTGATCTTAAAGTGTAAAATTTACCTCCCTCTCCCAAAAAAAAACAAAATTATTAACCTTCCTGAACTTGCAAATACACCAGATTTTTGCAAGCATCAATAAGCTTTGATATTCCTGGCACCTTCCAGCAATAGGAATGTTAAAACAATCGACTGACCAATGAAGAATTTCATTCACCCAAATATCATCTTCCACATTCAAAGATTTCAGTCATAAGATTCTAACAATCACAAACTGTCACTTGGCCCTGTTCAGATGCTTAGACAAAGGCAACTGTCCAATTAAACCTCAATTTCTCCACTTCAGTTTGAGTCGTAGCATCTTTGAAGCCCGATAGACAAACTGCAAACAAAAAATGTAAATGTGTTTCAATTAAAGGCAGCTGAAACAAAGTGACGCTGGATTCAAAAATCAGTCAGAACAACACACCTAGCAAAGTCCCAAAAGTCCAACTTTCAAAATCAAACTTTACTTGAAGTACATTTTTGACTGCTCCCGCCCAAAAAGAACAAAGATACCTGAAAGTTGCCCCAAGCTGCCAAAAGGATGGAAGGAAGGATCTGCTTTCAACTGCCCAAATCAAAAGTTGAATTTTAATTAGACAGACCTTTTGAAGCACCAAAAGTTGCATCATTTGGGCCATACACTAATTTCTTTCCAGAACATACCCATTGCATTTAGTGCCCCTTTTGCAACTGTCTCCCTTCAGAAATCTAATTTTAAAAGTTAACTGATCTACAGTCACATTTTTATTGCTAATAAAGTTGTTCAAACTTGCTTTTCTTACTACTGGTGAATCTATTCCTATCTTGATCCCTTAGTTGGTTCTCAAAAACCATGTCACTACCCTGCCTTTAGCCATGTCGGTCCCATTCAGACATTTTCCCCACATATCTATATACACAAAGGGCTGGCTACCTCCCAGCTAGCACCTGTACATAAATCCCAAATTTCTCCAGCTTTGTAAATTCTTAATTAAGGCTTTCATTAACATGCTTATTGCCACCATGACCTCTGGTCATATGACTTCTGCTTCCGATAGCACTGCTCATTTTACTGTAGTTCTTGACTTTATTTGTATTTAAATTCCTGCTTTCAATCTTTTTCTCATCTCTTACACATAGATCTCTCACTAACAGGATTCCTTTTAACGGCTTCTGATTGTGTTCTGAAGGACATGATTGCTCCCAGAGCCATTGTCTGAACATAATCTTTCTTCCATTTTTGTACTTCATGTTGCCAATCCATTTGTGTAACTGCTAGCCTCATCCTGTATGTTCAATGAGTGGTTATACTTTGCAGTGGTCTTCCATACCTTCTTTACAATAGTTCCACTTCTCTACTGAATAGCAGTTACTAGTTAACAGCTCCAAAAAAGCCTAATAAAAGTGGGTACAGATGACTTCATTTTGATTATCAGTAATGATCAAGTCACTAATCAGACCAACTGACAACTTCAACATTCAGATGTTCTGCACAACTGTGAAGTACTGGTTCTTTGTTACTTTTGATAACTCCTTTACAATCTGCAAGTTCGTAATCTATATACCAAACTACCTTGAAGATGCTTTCTGAAGACTGGTTGTTGTTTAATTATTGATTTTGCACTTCAAGCTTTTAGTCTCCCTTTTATATGTTAAAAAGAGGGACATTTACCTAACTGAAGCTGGCTTCCATTGCCTTCACGTTATGTCTTGTGTGTATCACCTCCACAGCGTTGAGACACTTTGGCTTTTAAATTTAAGCTATTCTTCTAGTGTACCGTGCATTTAAAGATGCTCAATAAAAGGTAAAACTACAGCCTCATCCCGAGCAGAAGGAAGGGTGATCACTTGATTCTGACAGAACTTTTGGATGTCTATTAAGAACTATAATCACCTCCCACAGACAGCACACACTACTTTAGACAATGTACAGTTTGGCCCACACAGCCTGACCATTATTATTTGCATAGACCTCTAAATACATTTGTTTGCAAATTCAAACCCCATTATTAGTGAAGTTTTGCCAGCAGTTCAGCACCTATCCACTTCCATTGACTTGTGCACAACTATTTCATCTCCACTAATGCATTATTCTCAATCTGGCTGCCAAATGTGCAAAACCTCAAACTTTTAAATTCCACCATCATTACTTTGTGATGCTTGCTGGGGGTAGACAAGTGTCTTTCGATGTTTCTTAGAGTGGTTACTGATCACATCGCTTTAAAAGGATCTTGTGTTTCATTTATGTTTAATCCTTACAGGACAGGAAGCTCAGAGATAACAAGCGTGGGGCTGGATGAACACAGCAGGTCAAGCAGCATCATAGGAGCAGGAAAGCTTGACGTTTTGGGCCTAGACCCATCAGAAATTTCATGTAGTTTCAAATAACCTATTACACAATTTTGAACATTTTAGGTCATGTTTTTCAAACTACACCTGCAACATTGACTGACACCACCTTTGACATTTTTTGGAGTTCATTCTTTTATTTCACAATTCAAATTCTCTTTGCTTGTCTAAATTGAACTGTCTAACATTTCTATCAATGGTTCTTGGTTTAAGTTGTTTTGTACCACTACCTATATCTAGACAGACATACTAGCCCATTAACACTGTACCCTCAAATTTTCTGTCATATTGCCAACAGCCCCATTTGCATCAATTTTCTCTAGTGTGGATAACACTATGATAATTACTGAAATTCCAGGTTGAGAGAAAGCTGAAAAATTCTAACCGCTTAAGAGCATGGAGGTTTGAGAAGATTTGTAGCTTGGGTTGTGAAGGAGGTTGTAAACATGCTCGCTGAGCTGGTGGGTTTGGTTACCCTGCTAGATAACATTTTCAGAGCATCTCCAGTGAAATGTCAGTGTTCTGTGCTGCTTGTTACTTACATGCCTTTGTCAAGGTGTTTGGTACCACTTCCAGTTCAGGTGTGAACACAGGGTCCAATTTAATGTGTTTGTTGATGGAGTTCTGGTTAGGCCTCCAGAAAATCCAAGGTGTCTGTTTGGCTTGTGATTATGGATACATTGTTCTTGTCAAATTCAGCATGTAATTCAACCCATTGTACACAGGGTCTAATTCAAACCAATGAGAAACAGAACCAGACCTCAATTAAAGAGCTTTTTTTTAAAAGCTTGAAACTGCCCCCCCAAGTCAATACTGAAAAAAGAATAGACTCAATTACAGCCAAAATTAAATCCTGCACAAGGGCAGTCATGTGTTATTTGATATTCTCAGTCTGCAGAATCTGCCATACGCAAAAATTATGTTCCTGAGCAAGCCATAGGAGATGACAGTGTTAAGGAGGGCAAAAAAACTTTCACACTGGTTCACAAACTCATTTTAGGCTAGGCACCTACCATTCTTGCACTCTACATAATTGAGCTTCTAGAAAGTCTACAAACATTTATGGACTACAAACCGTAAAAGGCTTTTTTGGGGTCAGTTTCTGCTCTTTTCTTTCAATAAAGTGAACAGCTGTGTTTCTTTAAAAATGTTAAGAATGAATACACAAAGACCAACAAGATACTCTTGCCTTTAAAGAAAATATAGAAATGTTGGTGTTGCTATAAAGCTTTAGTCTAATATGCTGAACTTCATGCCCATGAAGTGACAGAATTGAAGGATCAAATGGTATTCAACTGTTGCATTCAGTTACGCGACAGCGCTACTCTTGCAATCTTGACAAGTCAGCAAGTTGAAGATAAACAGCTTTCAACTCAAATGGATTACTCATCTAATTCCAGTTATGTCACCTCAAACATTTCATTCATACTGCATACAAGTTAATGGTCCAAATAGATTTGTTCCCGAATGCACCAGCACAGCATTTAAAAAGTGTCTATTGTCAAGTAGCGCTGGTTAAATTTTCTCTTATGAGAAGAAAGGGAAGAGAACAAGCCAACCTGTTTTACAGATGTGACTAGACAGTAGAGTAAGATTGACCTTTTAAATCATGCTCCAATTAACAGTAGTCTCATGATCAGTGTTAACAGGAAAATGGATAAATCAACTACAGCATGGCTTAAAATATTTTAATTGAAGTTGTCTTACACAGGACAGTTCACAAAATTACCAATACAAGGAAGAAAAACACTACTTTTATAACATGACAGTGAACTTATTGGCAGGAACATATTATGTTTACCATGACAATTTGGATAACAATCAGATTCTGTCAATCTTAATTTAAATTTAATCAGGCAGGTCGATTGATTTGCCAAGGCATGCCCCCAAGTATGAGCCACAGAATGTCTTGTTTGTTTCGGCAAGTTAAGACAGGCAGTGTTCACATGACACTTTTCCCTTCAAAAACCAAATCTAACAAAAATGACCAAATCTACAAGTTGCTTAGGCCAATCTGAAAACGAACGAGAACAACCCATCTAAAAGGCATACTTATTCTAAGTGTCAAAATGTCTTAATTGGTAGTACATCATCCATAAAATGTTACTTAAATCAAGGTGACAGGTTGTGTTAGGTTTGCAATATTACTAACAAAAGGTGAACTCACCATTGTCCTGATAGACTACAGGCTGCTCTTGCCTGAGTTTAACCTGAGGGTTACCTAGCCTCAGGCAAGCTTGAGAAGGTGGGATCTTCATGACCATCTCAGCCTATAAGGAAACTGAACCCTTGCCAAATAACAACATTTGCAAGTTTCTTAACACACAAATACTTACAATTAGAACACCAATTAATACCAATGTTCAGCCAAACCACATGAAATTCTTTCTTCCAGTGGTGGAATCATAACCTAGTTTGCAAATTACACAATAAACCTTTGTTTGAATTAAGTTTATCCCTGCTATCCAATTTGCTAATTTTAGAACTGTAATTATACATAAACCTGTGTGTTGATTTTGTAATTAAAATAGAGACTCACTATACCTGCATGTCCAGCTCCAATCATCACGATCAAGTTCTTCTCTCAATGTGTAGTGCCATGGAACTTACACTATTCACAATCCAAACATCCTTATTTGTTGTTTAATCTGTACCTTTAGTCGTAAAAAGTAAATCTACCAAATTTCTAACCTAAAGCTTTTCTAGGTAAATAGTTTCACTGCCAACATGTGGCCTTACCACTAACTGCCGTTTACAAGGACAGACACTCCAGTTGCGCTCCTTCCTGACCTGCCAATTTTAAAGGTTATATTTATAGTTAAGTCATTAAAGTCACAAATTGTCAACCTATACCTTACTCTAAGAGAAAAAAGGGAAAATAAAAACCAGTACAACACAAGAATGAGGTTATGTGGTTACAGTGTTAATGTGATGGAAGTGTGACAGTGGAAACATTTACTATGAATTTAGTTGTTAAAATAACTTTAACAGCTTAAAACAAATTTTATTTAGAGTTCTGATTCATATCCATACATGCCAACTTACATACTCATTTTCAATTGAATTAGAGCTGGTCAATTTTTTTGCAACGTGGATGCAATAGTCATTCAAAACCAAATAGATGCAGAGCTGAACTGAACACCATTTGAACAAACTAACATGTTACTTACACCTCCCCTTGGTTGTCCAGTTCATATATTAAGCCACAATTTTACAAAATAGCTCTTAAGGTTGCAGCTTTTTTTCCCCCAGAAACAGTAAGCCAATCTCAGGTATGACTATTCACATCTCAAAATATTGCCTTCTTAAGGCTACTTGTAAGCATTTCATAATGTCCCAAAGGAAGTAGTGAATTAATTCACTAAATTGATCAAGAACATATGGCTTCAAGTTGTCAACTGTTTCAGAAAGGAAGTGAACAAACTACAAAGACAAGGTGCTGGAGAAACTCAGCAAGTCTGACAATTGGCTGCAGAGGTAATATTGCAAGTTCGATACAACTCCACTTCAGAAGTGGGTTCCAAAGAAGAGACTGGTCAGACTTTAAACTCAACAGCAGAGGGAAATGGTGTTGACGTTTCACCAGCTTCTGTTTGGCTCAGGTTTCCAGCATGCACAGTATTTGGTTTTATTACTTAGAGAAAAAAAAATTGCAAACAAATTGAAACAAGTTTCAGCAAAAACGCTGGCATCCAAAAGTAAGCCACCAAGTTCAGCCACACCATACAGCTGCACTCTAAGAGATAACTGGTGGCGATTCAACCACAGGACAGTGTCTCAGCCTATTTAGGCAAATAGCAACAGGATCCTTAGAATTGGGCAATTAACCAGCATAAACAGACTTGTGAAAGGGAATGCGTTGACAAGTTAGTAAAAAATATTTGAGGGCACAACTAAGATGGAGCAGTGGATCTCAAACATTCATTTTTCACAAGCATTTGACAGTGTAACATGAGAATTATTTGAAGATTCTCAGGATCAGAGAACACAATGAATGAAGAAGAGTTAAAATGGACAGAAAGCAGAGTTAAGTTGAAGGGGTTTGAAGATTGATAATGTGATGACATGTTGGAGCAAGTGAGCTTGAACCCAGGGACACTACTACTACTACTGTGCCACAAGAGCTCCTTGCTGATCCAGTTCAGTACTGGTCAATGGTAGACCCCAGGCCATTGATAGTGGGCAATTCAGCAGTGGCAATGCCACTGTCATAGGGAGATAGCTAGATTCTCCTATTGTTACGGGTCATGCACATGTTATTGTCAGTTCTCAATGCATATGTACACACTCTGCTTCAGTATGGAGGACATGATTCCAAACAAACCCCAATTTTGACCTTGTAATGCACAAGAAAAGTCATGCATGATACAACTAAATAGACATTTTAGAATATAGAGCACTGGTGAGTCCACAGCTCTAGTTGTCTGCACTGCTTTTGTTCTTCTTACCCAAGGAATAACATACTTGGCCTAGAGACAGTGAACAGACCAATGAGAAGCAGGGTAAATTAGACCTATAACTTAGATCATTCTCAAGGTGTTCAATTCAGTAAGTGCTGGGAAAATGTTTTCCCTGGCTGAGGATCCTGGAACATAGAGGTCACATTCACATAGTGGGTGGCCATTTAAGCTAGTTAAAAATAGAAAATTTGTAACTCAAAAGATAGTGATTGTTTGGCATTTTCTACAACACAGGGCCGTGGATGCTTAGTTGTTGAGTCTACTCAATGCAGAATAGACAGATTTTTGTCCAAGTACAGTATTTGAACATGATAATGCAAGGAGGCAGAGTTTAGGTACAAAGTCTTGTTGACTAGCGTGGCAGACTTAAAAGGCCAAATGGTCTAATCCATGCTATCACAGGCATGGAGTCAAGTTTTAAAGATTGAATATAATAATTTTATTGTTTGCATTTTGCTTTATTCAAACCACCTAGTTTCATTTGTGCACTCAAATGCTAGCATTTACAGCTGCAGTTTTTCAAATTAGGAAAACTAGCCAGAGTGCAGGCTTTACTGAAAGTTTACATTTGCCAAGAGTCACAACAAAAAAAAAATCCAAAAAGTCAGAAAGTGCACACAGGTAAGTCAGCTTTTAGTTTGCAAAAGGGAGGTCTGATTCTTTTGCCCTGTAAACAAAACTCACACTTTGACCACTTGAAAAACAAAGTGTATTTACTATCTTATGAAATGCAGCACAGTAAATTTACAGAAAGCAAGCTCACACAATCACCAATTAATAGATATCATTTCAGGCACCAGCTGAACAACAAACATTGGCCAGGGAACAAGGAAAGCTCTTCTGCCCCTCAAATTAAGTAAGGCAAATAAGGCCTCAACAATCTGAGACAGTACTCCCTCCAATTAAACACTCAAATCTCAAGAATGAAACGTGCAGCTTCAAGTTCAAAGTACAATTTAATACCTCGTTTCCCCAATTTTTTATTAGGAAAAAGCGGTATTCTATGTTGCCCCAATCTTCGCTCTCGTTAAAAGCAGCAAGTAACAAGATCCACGTACACCTTGGCAAGTAAGCTGGAAACAGTGGTATCCCATACATACATGCACGTGTATCTTAAGGCGCCAAACTCATTCACTTATGTTATGCGTTTCCGACAGAAATGAACTAAAAAACTGGTGCCAGGCACTGAAGAGCAAGCTGTCCTTCAAAAGAAAACAACCGCCAGCTGTTACTTCCTCAAATTGGCATGTATGTATACGAAATCCAAACGCATTCTGGATTAATTCTCGACCTCGCGAAAGCTTACAGGTTCTGCAACATAAACATTCACAATAAAAGTTGCTGACTTCACCTGCTCCACAGCTCCTGGGCTATCTTCCGATAGCAAATGTTCTTATCGGATTGCCTACAGTAGTAACTGCGTCAAAGTAGCTGTGCAACCATGACAAAGCAAAAAAAAAAAAAAAAAACTGGCAGGAGTGTGGTGCACGACCGAAAGAGTGGTTCTCAAACGTATAGACGATTCAAGACGTGCATTTTTAAAAACAAAACGCAGCGAAACTCTTGCAGCTTTCCGCGGCGCGGCTCGGCTGTCTGCCCATTCGGAGCACAATGGGCCCTGGTCCAGCTTTGCAGCTGATGGGGGAAATAATGCCACGGAAGCGGGCGCGTTCGGCAGAAAGATCCGAGCCGCCAACATTGGGGAAAACGTAGTCACAGCTGAACATGCTCCGGTAACTTACTGCTTGCTCGAAATAGACGGTGCCAGTCACTTCCCCAACTCCCTTCAACACGCAGACTGCTTTGACAACGGCCATCGTGAACAACACAAAAGCCACTCTCCGCACGCTAGATATAGACCGACGGTGACGTCCGTCAGGCAGAGCGCCTGCGCTGACCCCGTCCGCCTAGTGCGCTTGCGCATTCAGCGGCCAATCGCTCGGGCCGGAAGATGAAGGCGCTGGACCTGAAACTTTAATTTTTGTGGCTCTCTTTGTCGATGCTGTTTATGCATGATACAGAAATAGGCTACCGACTCTAACTGTTTATGCCCCGGTTATACTCTACTCAAACTTTCCTCCTCACTTTCTTCATCCATTTCTCAGTGGGATCACCATATGTTTGTCATGTGTCTTATCAAATGCATTTGTTATTCACTTCGATTACTCCCTCTGGTGACCGGTTCGACATGCTAGAATAGAATACAATATCCTTCATTATCACATGTACTTGGGTACATGTATAGGAGTGCAGTGAAAAGTTTACAATGTCGCCATCTTAGGTAGAGTACCTAGGTACAAATCTTAGATGCAAAATTGAAGGAAAAAAAGTTGCATTTGATAGGACACATACAGTGATGCATAGCGTAAGTTAGAAATAAGACATAGTTAAAAGGATAAACATTACAGTCTGATAAATAAATTACATATAAATATTACATTGCAGTCACTTGGTGCATGGGCTTCCATATGTGGTCTAACTGGCCTCGCAGGCCACGGACCGCCTGCGCAATACAACAGTCCAACAACCAACCCCACTCTGCTCCATGCCTCCAGCTCCTTCCGCTCCAGCTCTCAGCCACTGCAAGCCTCCAGTCCACTCTGGTCTACTCCTGCTCTCAGCTGCTGCACCCCTCCAGCCTGCTTGGCTCAGGTTCTCAGCTGCTCCGCACCATTCCAGGCCTCCAGCCAACTTCATTCCGGCTATCAGTCACTCCATATACTCGAGGCCTCTAGCCTGCTCCAGCTCTCAACCTGTCCACACCGCTCTAGGCCTCCAGCCCACTCTGCTTCGGCTGTCAGCCGCTCCAGGCCTCCAGCCTGCTCTGCTCCAGCTCTCAGCTGCTCAAAGGTAAATTTTCATATCACAAAAGAAAACACTAAGATCTTAGAAAACAAAAGAGAGGAAGAAAAGTGGGGGGAGAAAAAATGGACAGATTGACAAGCCCAGGGCTGAGGAGCCCGAACAATGCCTAATCAACCGCCGCCATCTCTCATCGCTCTTTGGATAAAGAAGTTTCTTCTGATTTCCTATTGAGATTAAAGCTTTACACGTTTGTCTTTTCTTTCTATGACAGGTGTTGTCTTGTAATTGGTGACTTATACTGACGCCTTATGGCTAGGCATTTCTTCACAAAATGAAACATTCTCTCATTACTTACTTTGTCAAAACCTTTCAAAATATTAAAAAAAAACTCTTTTAGGTTACCTGTCATACCTTTTTCAAGAGAAAAAGAGGAGGCCTTGCATGACACTTCTGCCCTGATATGCATGGGTACCATCTGGTATCATCCTTGTACATCTTCTCTGCAACCTCTCCATCATTTATATAGTCGTACAGCACGGAAACAGATCCTGCGGTCCGACCAGTCTGTGCCAACCCTAATCCCAAACTGAACTTGTCCCACCTACCTGCACTTGGCGCATATCCCTCCAAACATTTCTTATTCATGTCCTTATCTAATTTTTTTTTAAACATTGTAACTGTACCCATATCTACCACTTCCTCTGTAAGTTCATTCCACACCTGAACCACTCTCTGTGTAAAAAAAAATGCCCCTCATGTCTTTTTTAAATCTTTCTCCTCACCTTAAAAATATGCCAGCTAGTCTTGAAATCCCCCACCCTCGGAAAAAGACACCTTCTATTCATCTTATCTATATCCATTCTGATTTTCTAAACCTCTACAAGGTCACCTCTCAACTCCTATGCTCTAGTGATAAAATTCCCAGCCTATTCAGCGTCTCTTTATAATTCAAACACTCCACTCCTGACAACATCCTTGTAAATCTCTCTGAACGCTCTCCAGCTTGAGAATATTCTTCCTATAACGGGGAGACCAGAACTGGACACGCCAGAAAAGGCCTGTGTAACCTCAACATAATGTCCAAACTCTTATACACAAAGGTCTGAGCAATGAAGGCAAGCATACTAAATGCCTTCTTAACCACTCTATCTATATATGATGCAAACTTCAAAGAATTATGTACCTGAACCCTGAGGTCTCTCTGCTTACAATACAACCCAAGGCCCTACTTTCAACTGTATAAGTCTTGCCTTTGTTTATTTTACCAAAATGCAATATTTCACATTTACTAAACTCCATTTGCCACTCTTCAGCCCATTGACCCAATTGATCAAGATCTCTTTGTAATCTTAGATAATATTCTTCACTGTCCACTATCACATCAATTTTGGTGTAATCTGCAAACTTACCAATCATGCTTTCCATATTCTCATCTAAATCATCTATATAAATGACAAACAAAAGTGGACCGAGCATTGAATTCTGTGGAATACTGCTGGTCACAGGCTTCCAGTCTGAGAAACAACCCTCCACCATCACTCTCTCTCCTGCTGTTAATGCCACGTGGTCCACGCTGGGTGGGATGTTGCATGCAATCCAACTGAACCCTTACAATGCTGTTCTGATCACTATGTTCAGATGCATGCCAAACATGTGATATCCCCCCTTCGTTTCCCTTCTCCTCATTCCCTGATGTCCTCCAGACCACTAATATGGAGAGATCCCCAATGTACACACACAACCTAAACAGTAAAATCTCTTTTGTTACGTGTTTGATCTTGCCCCATTGTGTTGTGTGTAGAAACTCTCTGACCCTATATGATGGGATGTGTATCAATACACTAGCACAGTAAACAACCTGGCACAGTGGCTCAGTGGTTAGCACTGCTGCCTCACAGTGCTAGGGATCTGGGTTTGATTCCACCCTTGGGTGACTGGCTGTGCGGAATTTTCACATTCTCTCTGTTTCTATGTGGGTTTCCTCCCATAGGGTAAAGATGTGCAAGTTAGGTGGATTGGCCATGGGGAAAGCAGGGTTAAGGAGTGGGTTGCTCTTTTGAGGGTTGGTGCAGGGATTCTATGTAACAGGCTATCCTTTTTGTAAAAAGAGATGTGGGCATCATCGAAACATCAAAGCCAGGAGTGGAAATAGACCATTCAGCCCTTTCAGCTTGTTCCGCCATTCATTATGATATGGGCAATCATCTAAGTCAACAGCCTGTTTCTGCTTTTCCCCTATATCCTTTGATCCCTTTTGTCCCATGTGCTCTGTCCAACATCCAAGATAATGAGAACAAAATTTCGCACAATATTCCAGGTGTGGTCTCACCAAGGGCCTGAGTATCTGCAGTAATACATCCCTGTTCTAGTACGTGAATTCTCTTGCTATGAAGACCAACAATACTATTTGCCTTCTTTACGCCCTACTGCACCTGCATGTTTAACTCCAGTGACTAGTTTACCGAGGACACCTTGGTCTTGTTGCACATTCCCTTCTCTCAATTAACAGTCATTCAGATAACCAGCATTCCTGTTTTTGCCATCAGTGTGGATAACTACACATTTATCCTTCACCACTTACTCAGCTTGTCCAAATCACACTGAAGCATCCCTGCCTCTCCTCACAGGTCACCCTCCCACCTGCTTTATGTCATCTGCAAACTTGAAGCTATTACATTTAGTTCCCTCATCTAAATAATTAATGTGTTGTGAATAGCTAGGGTCCTAACATTGATCCCTGTGGTGCTAATCACTGCCTGCGTTCAGAAAAAGACCCATTTATTCCTGCTCTTTGTTTTCTGTCTCCTAACTAATTTTCTATCCATCTCAAAACACCATCCCCTACCCATGCACTTTAATTTTCCATGCAAACCTCTTATATGGAACTTTGTTGAAAGCCTTCTGAAAGTCCAAATAAACTGCATCTACTGTCTCCCCCTGCTCAACTCTATTAATTACTTCCTCAAAGAATTCCAGGCGATTTGTCAAGCTGATTTCCCTTTGGTAAATCCATGTTGACTCTGTCCTATGATGCCACTGTTTACCAAGAGTTCTGCTATTAAATTTATAATGGACTCTAGCATTTTCTCCACTACTGATGTCAGACTGAATGGTCTATAATTCCTGGTTTTCTCTCTACCTCCCTCTTTAAATAGAGGCATTACAACATATAAAATCTCTTCCAGAGTCTATGGAATCATGGAAAATGATCACTATTTCTCGAACCACTTCCTTAAGTGTCTGTGATGTAGGTCATCAGATGCTGGAGATTTATTGGATTTCAATTTCATCAATTTCCCCAGTACCTGTTCCCTATTAATACTGATTTCCTTTAGTTCCTCCCTCTCATTAAACCTAATGTTCCCAAACATTTTTGCTGTTATTTATATTGTCCTTTGTTAACACAGGACCACAGTATTTATTTAGTTGGTCAACCATTTCTTTGTTCCCAATTATAAATTCTCCTGTTTCTGACTGTAATGTTTCCCAATCCATCTTAACCAACTCATGCCTCATGCCATCACAATTTCCTCTATTTAGATTCAGGACCATACTCTCAGAATCAACTACAACCCTCTGCATCTTAATGAAGAATTCTATCATATCATAGTCACTCATCCCGAAGGGGCCTTGCACAACTGGATTGCCAATTATTCCTTTCTCATTATCGAGTACCTAGTCTAGGATGGCCTGTTCTTCAGTTGGTTCCATAATATATTGGATCGGAAAACTATTCCTTATACACTCCAGGAATTCCTCTTCCACTATATTGTTAGGAATTTGATTTTCCAAATCCATATGCATATTAAAGTCACCCATTATTGTATATGTTCTTTTATTGCACACAACTCCAATTTCCTGTTTAATGTTAATCTCAACATCACCCCTACAGATTGGGGATCTATATACAACACCCACTCATGATTTCTTCCCCCTTGCTGCTTCTCAGCTCTACCCATACAGATTCCAAATTAACAGAGCTCATTAACATTCTCATTACTGTGTTAGTTTTCTCTTTAACCAGCCATGCAACTCCACTGCCTTTTCCATTTTTTCTGGCGTGGCAGCATTTGTTGCTTATGTCCAAATGCCCTTGTAGCTGTGCATTCACCCTGCCGTTTATGCTTGGAAACGGCAGAATTTATTGATGTTTTAGGATACAAGTATTGTGGGTCTGTCACACTTATTCTTTCAGGAATGAACAGGAAAATTATTGCTGCTTACAACTTGTTGACTCGCATGTGCCATTCCATACCCTGCAGAGACCAGCCAACAATGCTTCCCATGCAACAAGGTTGGTCATGCTGATGTACTACAATTGGCTATGCAGTCTGCTGTCACCAGTTAAAGAAGTATGAATCACCAACCCAACCTCTTTTTAATCCTTTGGCTGGTCACAACAAAGATTTTTACTTCCTTTTAGCGCACAGCTATATCAAATTTCAATTAAAACATAGTTCACTTGTTCAGAAAAGAACTAATTTCAAGGTTTCCTTGATTGAAAAGAAAAGGTGTTTTATTACTTACTGAATAAAATAATAAAACACAACATCAAAGTGTCTCACTGTCTCTGCTGTCTTTATCTCATACTCTGGGTATCAACGGCATGAAATAAATTTTGGAAACCATTTCCAGTTCAAGTGGTAACCCTCTAATAACTCACCAAGCAGCAGCATATACTCAGACTACCAGTTGCTTACTGAGTTCCTGTGTACAAGAGCTGTTTACTAGGTGATGACTCTGCTACCAAGTTCTCTGCATAACATCCTGTGATCAATCATGTTACATTTCCTGACTGCAGGAATGATGTCCTTGAAGACTGTGGCTGTATAACCCTTATTGAACTTGGTACTTTGGCACATGAGGTAATGCCTTAAATTGAGTTTTCTGATTGGATTATCCCTCCCACCTTAGCGATGCAGGACCACCTCCACGTGATCATATTCTGCTCTCAGCATGGGGCAGGGGGGTTCTTCAGATGCATGCCAGCAATAGGTGTGACTTCTGCATCTAGGTGGAGCCATTCACTTGTACCTGGGAGTCCATTGTCTCGGTCAGTTATTGTCTGGTTGTGAATCACGGTCTCAGTCATGCCTCATGACACTGTTTGTTTGTGTGCATCCTTGTTTCATTAATTTTGTGTCTGTTGGCCCAGCAGCGATGCCTTTTTTTAAGAATTCTTCTCCCTTTGTAGATCCACGTTCTGATTACCAATTTTTGAGCTCAGGTCATTGGTCCATTTCACATGTAATATAACATAAGACATACATAAAGAAATACCTTAAAACATGGCAATTATACAAAATATCATAAATGCCTTAAAACACACACAAATAAAGTTTAAAAATAGGAGAGTGACTGGTACAAAGGAAGCTAAAAATATGTAGTTTATTAGTTATGAATTCCATCATTTTCCTGTCTGCTCTGCTCAAAAGCTGTTTCAGGAAATACAGTTCATTTCCATATCTGGTTAATTGCTTTTCTCAAGCTAGATTGGAACTTCTAGAAAAGTGCAAATCAAACAAGTCCAAATCTGCGTGACAGGCTTCAGACATGTTAATTTTATTTCAAACTAGTTCCTGGTTATTGATGGATTCATGAATTTGACTGAGCTTGGTCAGGTGATCACTTCAACCATCTTAAGTCAGTGTTTTTCCTTTAAAAATGATGTCAGTCCACAAAAGGTCCTAGGTATTTAAAAACAGATTACAGGAATTAAACATTGGTCGTCTATTTTTCACAATGATCATAATAAGCCTGAGGTGCTGTGGGAACATGCACTTTTACGTGCAATTTGTACTCTGAAGGTATGAATGGTGCTGGTAGAGATGCCAAAGGTTTTTTCCATCAAATGGCTGACCAGGAATTGCATTTGCTCTAACTGCTTGCTAATATCAACTATTGGAATGATATGAAAGTTGATAGTTAGGGTTAAGCTCAGGGTTAACGTTTGAGTCCAATATGAGTTCCATTGAAGAGTCATACCAGAATCAAAATGTTAACACTGTTTCTCTCTCCACAAAGCCTGCCAATCCTTTTGTGTTTCTCCAGCACTTTGTTGTTTTTTTCAGATCTCCAGCATTTGTGGTATTTTCCACAAATTGATAATTAACTGATTTAGCCATGTTCTGAAAGCTCTGTCCTTTGCCATTAGGAATGAAGATGGGGCTCCAATCTTAGCTTCTGGCTCATCCAAGGAAGACTTTCATATTCTTCAGTTATGCCTGCATTATGCCACGAGAACCTTCTTTGGTTTTGTTCTGGCAGTGTTCTCCGTGAACTGCAAATTTATGAAAATCAGCAGAGGAAAAACAACTCAGAATCTGAAGCTTTGTGCATTTGAACAAATAAAACCAGTTCAACCAGAAATTGGTAAATAGCCAACAACAAGTGAGAGGGGTTGTAAAACAAACAAAAAAATGGATTTAAACAGAAAACCTAACCCAACTGTATCAACATTCCTCTATGAAATGCAGGTGAAGAGGTTCTATACTGGACATCAAAACAGAATAAAGTCTCAGTTTTGCAGTTTATGGTTTTCCTCTGCTCAGACAAAAACAAGGTGAAAATACAATGAATAATCAAGAGGTAACTTTAAAAAAATGAAATGCTCTGTGAGCCAAATTGCTTTTTCAGTGCTCTGCAACAACATGGCAGTAAGCTCTCTAAACACTCATCAACCCAGCATGTCCTTTTCAGCAAAAAGAAGCAGATGACAGCTCTACAAACATAAACTGATTCTTTCTTTACAAAGAGACATTAACAAACTGCAGGGGAAGTGCACAACATTGCTTTGTGTTTGGGTCAAGACTGCATCATCTGGTTCAGATTCCAGTTGGAAACAGTCCAAATTGATTCTTGACAGTAGTTCCACCAAGGATGTTACATGTTACTATGGAGACAAATGACAATTCTCCTGTTAAACCACCACCTGTTCTTATCCATATTTATCTAACTTGTATTTTCATAATTCCAAAAGTAATTCACCGATGGTTCAAAGTCAAATCAATGACTAAATAGTGACTTAAAATTTACTAAATAAGCTTCAAATGGGTAATTTGATTTTAATGGTTTCCATGGCCATAATTATAATCAACAGCAGAAATGTAAAACAATATATACTGCAGTGATGACAAGGATGTCATGTCATGCTCTTCTCAGAGATATAATCAGACAAAAATGGAATGAAATAAGTGAAGTTTACATAATGAAAGAGGGAGGAATGACAAAAGCCTTGAGCAGATAGGCATTTTATGGGAAACGCCTTAAGAGAAAGAGGTCTGTTGCAGTTTCAGGAGAAAGTTGCAGACAGTTACCCAAACTGACAGAAGTCACAACTTCCAAAGGTGGGGCAAAGGTATGGAGACATGTACAAGAAACTAGAGTTAACAGAATAGAAAGCTAAGGGTTAGGTAGGGTTATGAGTGAGTGAGTGTGGGTGAGTGAATGTGAGTGACTGAGTGAATATTAGAACCGTTAGAGATAGGAGCAGAAGCAGGCCATTTGACCTCTCGACCTTGCTCTGCTATTTATTATGATCATGGCTGATCATTGAACTCAGTACTCTGATCTTGCCCACCCCAATATCCCTTGATCCCTCTTGACTCAAGAGTTATAGTTACCTCCTCCTTGAAAACACGTAATGTTTTGGCCTGAGATAGTGGGAACTGCTGATGCTGGAGCATCTGAGATAACAAGGTGTAGAGCTGGATGAACACAGCAGGCCAAGCAGCACCAGAGGAGCAGGAAGGCTGACATTTCGGGCCTAGACCTTTCTTCAACAAAATCAAGATTTCCTACTCCTCTGATGCTGCTTGGCCTGCTGTGTTCATCCAGCTCCACACCTTGTTATCTCTAAAGTTTTGGCCTCACCACTTTCTGTGGTAGTAAATTCCACAGGCTTACCATTATTATAGCTATAGGGAAAAATTAAATTTTTACCACGATTCTATTTCACTAGGAAACCAGTGACGCTGGTCAAATCAAAAAATCATGTGGTAAAACCAAATCAAGGTATGTGACTAAGAACTCATAAGATTTAAGCAGAAATACTTCTTGTTTAAAATAATTGAATTGAATTGAATTAGCTTTATTGTCATGTACAAAAATGAGTACAGTGAAAAGTGTGAATGCTCATCATGCTTTAAGTAATTAAATCTACTCTCAGATAACTAAAAGGAAAACAAAGTTGTAGATAATTGAAGTATCAATAATGAAATATTTTTAGTTATTTTTTGAGTCAGAGGGCTATAAAGAAATATAGAGGGCAAGGAGTTTCAGATGAATTCTTTCGAAATAGATGTAATTTTAAATGGTCAATATTTATTCTTGTAGACTGCTCAGTTGTCAGTAGTGCAGTATAATTGACATAAAACATGTTAAAATTGATCCTGAAAAAACTAAGGGGTCTTAAAATCAAATTGTCTTGCTAGCCCAGATGGCATTCATCTGAGATAATAGGAACTGCAGATGCTGGAGAATCCGAGATAACAAGGTGTAGAGCTGGATGAACACA
>JAHRHZ010000031.1:9632655-9648602 GCA_024137785.1 Ginglymostoma cirratum
CTAGGCCCGAAACGTCAGCCTCCCTGCTCCTATGATGCTGCTTGGCCTGCTGTGTTCATCCAGCTCTACACCTTGTTATCTGGCATTCATCTGAAGTTGCTTAACACAATGGGTGACATGCTAAATTACTTGGTTGTTTATATAGTCAATAGTTTGCTGCAACTAGGATAACTCTTGATGGCTGTAGAGACGTTAATTAATTTTGTACCTACAAAAAAAAAGGAAAAAATAGCTGCATCAACTGAATGGCAATTGTTTAAAATTTGCTAGGTATAATTTTTGGTGATGACACTGTACCAGATAGGTGAATTTAATACAAAGAACATGGTAGCATGAAAGTTACCCATTAAACATGGCATAAAATGTTAGGATTAGTGCATTCAGAAGTGAGCCTTAACAATTTACCATGTCACAAGTCAGAATTTCTGCCACACAACCCCTTTAGCTGCATGATCAGGACACTATCCTCCATTCCCTGCACCACTGGTACACTGACCATAGTGTACTGCATCTAAAACAAGCGCTGCAGAAGTCAACGAGGACTCTTTGATGGCAACTCTCAAATCTCTACCACCAAGAAAGGACAAGGCATTGGGAATTCTACTTCCAAATTCCTCCTCCAAATTGCACGACATCTGGCCTGGAGGTAATTATCTTTTCTTCATAGTGTTGGGTGAAAATCCTAGAACTTTCTACTTCAGAGCACTTTCAAATTAATTTTTAAAGGTTCTATAAGGCGTCAAAGTAATATCTATCCTGCGAGCACTTTGGAATGGGCAGGGAATGTTGTCTTTAACAGTGATGTTTGCATCCCATGAATGAATTAAAACAAAATACAACTAGATAATCACTGCACCTTCAAGTAATGACATTTATTTTCTTGCTGAATTTATAAGTGGGGTACAGCTATTAGCTCAGTCCGTCGTGGAGCAGAGTAAATTGGACTGCAACTTCTGAAATTCTGCAGTTAACTGCACGTGCACATGCTTTGAAAATTATTTTCCATTTTTCTGTTAGCTTCAGTGTTACTCATAATGAAAATTATGAACCATTTCAAAAATCTCTTGATAAGATGCCTCCCAACAGATTACTATTTAACAATGTTACGATATAAAATAGAGTCTAGTGGGACCAGAGGGCAGATTCCGGGTTGACTATGGAATTGATTGCATTTTCATAGTTGTAGGCTTATCATTAGTTGTAGTTGCTTCGCATGGAAACAGTTTACAAATGAAGTCCCACAGGGAATGGTGTTAAGGATGTTACTTTTCACAAGATAACAGGAAGCTCTGTAGATGACACAAATCTGCGCTGGTGTCAGAATCTTTGAGAAGAAAATATCTGTGATCTGCACATATCCTTCAGTCTTCAAAAGTAAAGTTTATTACAGAATGAAATTTGTTATATTCAAGTAGAGTGCAGTACGGAAGCATGACTTCTCTGTTTAATCTCTGTCCCGTGCTGCTTTAAAACTAGGTATTGGGCTGCAAAAGGCTAAAAAAATGCTGTGTCTGCTTGTTACAGTACCCGACAATTTTGGGCCAAACGTATCAACGTATTAACACTGAAGATGTAATTGAATTAATGAAGAGAAGGGGTTTTACTCAGTTAAATTCAAGTGGTATCAAAATACAGTAAATGTATAAGGCTATCATCCAGGATGCAAATATGATATTATGATGCAAAATTCCACTTCCACATAATCTGAAGGAAAAACATATTTGGTAGCTGGAGACCAAGACATTTATTTTCAACAATTCTAGTGAGAAAATCCATACAACAGAGAGTACATTAAAGCTGAAATCAGATGAGAGGTACTTGGCCTTGTACAATTGACTTGTAGAGTGAACACATAACTTTTAGAATAGAGATAATAGGTACTGCAGATGCTGAAGAATCCGAGATAACAAGGTGTGGAGCTGGATGAACACAGCAGGCCAAGCAGCATCATAGGAGCAGGAAAGCTTGACGTTTCGGGCCTAGACCCTTCATCAGAAATGCTTGATGTTTCGGGCCTAGACCAAGCTTTCCTGCTCCCATGATGCTGCTTGGCCTGCTATGTTCATCCAGCTCCATACTTTTAGAATAGAGCTACTTTGAAGCAAAGCCTGAAATGGAGGGTAGGATTTTCTATTTTTGCAGAATTAGATTTACTGGGTTTTTCATTTTCCAACACTAATGAGGGAAATTGCAGAAATAACCCTTAACAGGTTTATTATTGCTTTCCCTTTCACTAAGAAGAATAGAGTATCATAAATCCACAAAGACTTGGAGCAAATAATAGTGAATTTAGATAGTTGAAATAAAAGGTAGTTATGAATGAATCCTGATGTAACTAAAGGGAAACTAATCATATCTGTTTTTATTGGGAGTAGAAGAGCTCTTCTTATATGTTCGGGAAATAATATGAACAAAGTGGACACAACAGGGGATTTCTCAGTATACATTTTGTACAACAGGTCAAAAGCAGAACTATGTCTCATTTAAGAATGTTTAAGGTAAACTAATCCCAGAATTAAATGGGACCACAGAAGTTTCAGATTGCTTAACCCCGATCACTTACAAGACACACTGTATCACCTTGCTGACCTTCCAATCTCACTCTCATGTGTGCATATCAATAACTGGATAAATGAATCATCGTGTCCATATTGCAACCTATCTCTGCACACTCCACTTACCTTGCGAATGCCTCTGAAACCTGTTAGTATTCTAATTTGAAAATGTTGTCTGTTCTATCCTTTCCTATTATTGGCTGTATTTTAGGAAACTTCTTCCCTTAACTTCTTGACCATTATAAAACTTTCACAAAACTGAGCTCAAAGAAACATTTCAATGACTGCTTCTCATCTATCCCTTTCTACCTTTCCATCCATTGGTGAAGTATCTTAGTTGATTTTATGAAGTTTGAATTAAACGTAGTAAACAAATTCAGCTTGTTATTTCATTTGATCTCTTCTAGATACTGCAAGTCAGCATTCTAGTCCAGCAATTCTGACATATTGAAGGTGCATCATGAGGTTGCTAAAGGAAAACTAGAAATCAAAGATGCCTTTCTGGTGTATTGAAAATTACACTGTACATGTTGTTCAACTAAGGACATCATGCTGGTGTACCAGCAGAAAGAGTCTCAAAGGGGAACAATACTTGCAGTTCTGATTCGGAAGGCTTGTCACTGAAACTTATTGTTTCATCCCAAGAACTTCACAAAGATGACACAAAGGGAGAAAATGTGAAAAGTTTCCAGGCATGAAGCTTTTGGAAGTTGCACAAAATAGAAATTTAGGAAACACGTTGAGGTTATTCCCAGTTGTTAGACACAAACACCACACACACATTGTCAAATTTTCACAATTCAATGAATGTATGTGAACCACTTCCAGGACCATGGATTTATATTACCATTTATTTCATAGTTTTGCACACTGGCAAACACCAGCTTGTTGTCACTGATAACGAAAGCAGATTCCCAGTATCAGAAAAATAGAAAATTGTGGTGTCGTGTTAATGTCACTGTACTTGTAAGCTAGAAACCAAGGCTAATGCTTTGGGGACATATTCAAATCCCACCACAGGAGCTTCCCAAAAGTATGTTTATGAATTAGAATTTTTTTTGACAGTCCATAATGGTTTCATGGTCACCACTAGAATTTTAATTCCACATTTGTTGTTTTTCTGCAGATTTGAACCCAGGTACCTAAAGCAGTAGTCGGGTCTGTAGATTATGAATTCAGCTATGACATTGTCTCCATAAGGATGGGGGTGAAACAGTTTTGGGGTTTGGGCTGCCATGAACAGTTAATGTACAAACTTCATCTGGAGCTATGGAAGGGTCAAGTAACCTATTGCATTTCCTGAAAACTTTTCTACCCATACTCTTAAATTGACTCCCAGGAAGGTAAGGTTAGTTCAACCTGAAACAAACTATGGAGAACTTTCTAAGAGCTAGCAAGAACTGCAGATGCCGGAGTCAGAAATAACACAGTGTGGAGCTGGAGGAACACACCAGGCTAGGCAGCATCCAGAGGCTGCTCCTCCGATGCTGCCTGGCCTGTTGTGTTCCTCCAGCTCCACACTATGGAGAACTTTCTTCTTTCTGAGCGACTGGACTATAAAAGCTTCACATTGGGCAGTCAACTCAACCATTCAAAATTAAGCCCCTTGTAACTTCTGTGACTCAGTTAAACCTCAGGGGTGTCACGAAAGCATGACCTTCATGCAATGTATATTTATTTCACAATAACATTAGAACAATTGGTATAAGCTAATGAAATGGAATTTTATGCATTGTATTCTGAAAAAAATGCCACTAATCAGAAATAGTGGAATTCCCTCACCACAGCTCCACATTCAATCTATTCGCTATGTTACTTAGCAGTGGTGTGAAAACATTTATGATCTGGTCTCCCAGATGTACCCTCTCCACAGAAAAAAAATCAAGTCAACAGAAGAAAAAGGATTTCTTTATTAGAAAACTTCCTTTCTAGAAAAAGATTTTCTTTGTTGGCGACAATAAGGACTGGGGATGGGTGGAAGCCAGAGTCTATAGGTGAGACTAGAAAAGCACAGCATGTTAGACAGCATGAGGATTAGACAACGTTTCGGGTCGAAACCCTTCTGTTTTTTCCTGAATTTCTTTATCGCCTACTGATATAGTGTTTACATAACTGTCACATGATCTGACGCCACATCCAAGTAATGAACATTGTGACGGTGCATATTGTTTCACGTTGCACCTTATAGAATAACTTATGGCATTTATAAAAATCGTAAAAATGTACACTAAAATCGTAACTAAACTAACTTTGTTTTCAGAATTGATCATCGGGTAGGTGAGCTTCACAATGCCATGAAAGCTCTGGATCCCGTTTACCTGCTTTACGAATTACATTCCTAACGTGGGCGTGAGAGTGTCTCTCAAAAATCATTATTTTTAATTAATTCTACTCTCTTCACCAAGAAGAGAGTCGCCCAACAAAATGAATATTCCGGTTCATTCAGCTCTGCACTTTGTTATCTCAGCTTCTCCAGCATCTGCAGTTCCTACCATCTCTTAAACTGAAAAGTCCCGTTGTTTTCTGTTTTATTTCGGATTCCCTGTCGGGCCAGAATTTTGCCCTTGTTGCAATGTCCACAGATAGTCCGAACAGCTTCCAAAGTGGGGATCCCTCGGTAGAACTGAGTCCATCCACGGGGAGCAAGCGGCTTGCTCGTTGCGAGATACATTTGTCGGATATGAAAGTTACCTCGCAAACTGATTGGAGATTATTGCCCTGATTTCGAGGTTCACCAATGCTTCCAGCAGGAGCCGCGCTCACTCTTCGAACTGGGCTCCACCGAAGACCAGCAGCATCACGCAAGCCGATCCGTGATTGGCTACTATCCGTTGTGATTGATGGGCTGGATAGCCAATGAGATGACGGTTGCCCCGGCTGCCAGTCGGTGCCGCCCCCCTCGCGGCTCCCTCGGAAACAATATGGCGGCGGTATCGGTGCTTTCTAGGACCCTCTTGTTGTGATGTTGACCCATTCGGATCTCTTTGCAAATATTGTGTTTTAATTCTGTTTAAATGCATTAATTCGCAGTCTGTGAATGGCGACTTTTCCGGCAAGCGACGTGTCTCCAGTGTTGAAAATGAATGCTTCTCGGTCCTGTGTTGTATCCTGAATCAGACTCAGGGGATTCCTCCAGGCTCTAACGCCCGCCGTCATCCTCCCGCAGGCTCCTCATATTGAAGATCATTTCACTCACGCTGTTTCCACTCATTCACTCTGCATCTTCAGAGACCTGGAGCAGCTTCGTACCGTCGGAGGTCTGTTTATGTTCGCCAAACTATCTTTTATCTGTAAAATATTTTTCCCTCTATGTATTGAATCGTCTTATTACTACAATTTTAATTCGGATAGAATCACTGGCTTCTATCGGTTTTTTTTTTGGAAATTGAAAATTACGAATATTGCCCGAAATGATGGATCAGAAGTCCACTATCGTGCTTGGATAACGATTTCTCACGGATCTGTCAAGGCTCGATGATTTTCTTGGCTAATTTTATTTAAAATCGAAATGAACGTTTCTTTGTGTTCTTGCAGTTTCTTAGGACAATCGCGTTCCTGTCTGTTTATTGAATAAATTGGTTTAATATCGTGTCTTTGTGCTGATCGGGTAGATCACTCGCTCGGTGAACAAACTGGGGTTGCACACTAGGGTGTAGATTCTTGCGTTTCGGAAACGAGTCCAACAGCGTCGTTATCATTTCTTGTGGTTATTTGTCTTCTTTTTGTATATCCGTGCACCCTCAGTTCCTCCAGCTCGTGTTTTGTTCCACACGACGAAAAGGTAGCGATTAGGAATTACTACGCTTATTGCGTGAACCACACTTTATCTGAAAGTGTGAGCAAGTGGCAAAAATACTGTAACCATTTTTGTGAGAATGGAGACGTGCTGTTTCCCTTGACATACCTTTAGAAGCAGATGATTTCCTCACAGTATTTGTATTGATTACTGGGCTGTTTAGAATGTAGGCATATTCTGCTTCCAAGGTTTTGGTTTGTATGCCGAGACATCGTACGATAGACTTATTCACTTAAGTTACTGTATGTTCGTTGTCGGTTTAATCCGTTGATTTCATTTTTAAATTCTGCATTAATACTTAAAACCCGCAGTTTTTGTCAATATACTGAACACTTCAGACATTCAAGTGGTCTGAAATGTTTATGTACATCTTAAAGTTTTTATATCATTGACTTCCATTGCGATCGTTCGGCGCGAGTATTTCCTTTGATTCTTGATTGTAAAATTTACTGTCTGGTATTTTGCTTTAAAAAATCGGAACTGATTCTGAAATAGCGCTTGGGCTCACTGATGAGCCTTATGTTAACCACTTTACACTGAAGATCTTTTCTGCATCTCATCTCGAGTTGTTGCGAAATGTCACATTCGTAAAATGTGACTTCGTTCTCGCAGCTTGAATTACGACTGAAGCATAAATCATGCCAAATGACAGGCATGAAATCTAAAGTGGAATAGAATAGATTTGACTCGATGTTCTGCAATTCTTGCAGTTTGTTGCGCCAGACTCAGGAAATGGTGAAATGGATAGTTGATGTTAAAAAGAAAAAGCTTTGTTTGTTCGCTGCCTAACTTGAAATTATATCTTCTCAAATTTTTGAAGTAGCGGAACTGTAGATGTTTAACTGGGTCATGATTTAGGCAGTAGAATCTGTCGGATGCACCAATCACAGCCAATGTTGTGTAGGGAATCTAGTTTAATTAGCTAAGTACCACCCTCGAGAGACTGTGTGGAGTTTGCACATTCTCCCTGTGACTGCGTGGGTTCCTCCCGCAGTCCAAAAATCTGCAGGTTAGGTGGATTGGCCATGCTGAGTTGTCGGTAGTGTTCAGGGACGTGTAGATTAGGTGGGATATGGGGGCCCGCTGGGATGCTCCAAGGGGCGGTGTGGACTTGTTGGGTCGAAGGGCCTGTTTCCGTAATGTAAGGATTCTATGAAGTAGAGTGGTTGTGGGGCGGGGTGGTCGTTGGAGATTATTGAAAAGGAATTGTGTTTTAAACATTAATTTTGATGGGAATAATTGAAATTAACATGCAAGAGTTAAATGTTGCTGGTTAAAACTTCTGTACTCTCAAGTCAAAGTAGTATTAAAAAACAAGTCCAGAAGATGTTATGGAATACAGGATATCCTGCATTTTTATAGAAAATAGCACCGCAGTATATCTGGTAAAAATAAGAATTGTTCCATCTTTGCGATTTGAGTCAGCATTAGTACCAGAATGCAAGGTGAATTTCTGTTTCCTTAGAAATGCTAGTGGAAAAACTAAACATTACAGATGCTGAAAATTTGAAATATGAGCAGAAATGCTGGAAATACTTTGCAATTGAGGCAGCGTCTGTGGAGAGAGAAAGGTATAACATTTGAGATTCATTTGGTCTCATCTTTATTTTTGCCTCTTCTTGGCCTTCCAGAATCAACATTGACTTAAATTATTTCATATTATAAGCATTGTCCCTAATTTAGGTGATGGTCGTTGCTGGCGAACCCCTTTTCTTGCCTAATTTATACATCCTCCAGATTAATTTTTTTTTGTTATCCTGTTCCCACCATCCATATTGTTGTTTAATCACTCCTATTATAGACCGTCCCTTTTGTTCTTCCCTGTCCTCTCTCCATTTTCATGCTTCATTACCTGCTAAAAATCTGTCACATCTTTGAAATTTTGTCAGAACTGGATATTGACCCCTCTCCACTGAGAAATGTCAGCTAGTGAAAGCTGAACCCTTTGTCATTATAACTATGAGTTATGCATTTAATTCTTCATAATCATTTATTGTAGTGATATGAAGAGAAAAATTGTTGTCTTTACAATGTAGCTCAAATTTAACCATAAAATCTCTTTTTTTTTGCCAATTTCTCCATCAACTATCTCTGAAAATGAAAGTCATAATTCAGTATTGAATTATCATGGCTGTGAGCTGGACCGAGGCAACTAAAGTATTCTCGACTTTAGCCCATAGACAGCAATCTGGGTTAGATTTGAATCTTGGCTCCAGAGATAAGAGTATCATAAAATGTTTGGGGTCTCAACACCTTTTTTTAAAAGAAATTATGGCTCTATTTCCTCCCTACTTGATTGGACATTTGGATACATAGTTTAAAAGTCCCCGTTGCAGTGAATGCAAATCAGCCTCTGAGGAGATATGCAAGGCCACCTTTGGTTATAAATTACTTTGTGTAATTTATGGAACTGAAAGCTGGACATCTAAATAAATGTTGGGATTTGCTCTGTGTGGAAATCACAGATTTGAATGATGCCCTGTACGTTGGGATTCCAGTATCTTTCAAGAAAGAGATGGATAGAACTCTTATAGATAATGGATTCAAGGGTTATGGGGATAAGGCAGGAACACGATACTGATTGTGGATGATCAGCCATGATCATAATGAATGGTGGTGCTGGCTCGAAGGGCCGAATGGCCTACTCCTGCACCTAGTGTCTATTGTCTGTTGTCTATTGCTGTATCATGGCCATGTAAAAATGCTTTGCCTCTTTGTTTAGTATGCTAAACAAGCTAGTTAAGGTAACAAGCGTGGGGCTGGATGAACACAGCAGGTCAAGCAGCATCATAGGAGCAGGAAAACTTGACGTTTCGGGCCTAGACCCTTCATCAGAAATGCTAGTTAAGCTAGTTAAGGTAATTTGTTTCCTTTTGTTCAGGGAAAATACATAAAAGTATGCTTTTCTCAGTGATAATGGTATGTTTCTTTTTGGTTTTGTGGAATTTATTGTTGATAAATGACCAATTTTGCAAATTGCTATAATTATAAGATGATAGGAACTGGAGTAGGCTATTCAGCCCCTCAAGCCTGCTCCACCATTCTAGGTTGTGGTTGGTTATTAAACATCATTACAATCTTTCTGCACTATTTCCATATTCCTTCATGTGTTAGTGTCCAAAGTTTATTTTCTGAACATACTCCATCACCGTGCTTGCGTAACCCTCTGGGGTTGATAATTCTAGAGTATCTGCATGACTGAATGTCATGGAAATACTGCATGAAAACAGATCATTCAGTTCAACTCGTCCATGCTGATGAGACATTCTAAATAAATTTGCCACCATTTGGCCTATATCTCTCTTAAACCTTTGGTATTCGTATACCCATCTAGATGTCTTTTAAATGTTGTTATTCTACCAGCCCCCTCCACTTCCCCTGGAAGCTCATTCCATACATACACCACCCTTTGTGTGAAAAGGTTGCCCCTTAGGTCCCTTTTAAACTTTCCCCTCTCACCTTAGTTCTCCCCCACCATAGGGAAAAAGACCTTATCTATTTAATTTATTCATGCCCCCACATGATTTTATAAACCTCTGTAAGACCACCTATCAGCCTGCAACACTCTGGGGAAAATAGCCCCAGCCTATTCGGCCTCTCCCTGTACCTCAAACCCTCCAACCCCGCAATATTCATGTAAATCTTTTCTGAACCCTTTCAAGTTTCACAACATCCTTCCTATACCAGGGAGATCAGAATTGCATGCAGTATTCCAAACGTGGCCAGCCAATGTTCTGTACAGCCACAACATGACCTTCCAGCTCCTATAGTCAATGCACTGACCGATAAAGGCAAGCATACCAAATGCTGCCTTGACTATCCTATCTACCTGTGACTCCACTTTCAAGGCACTATGAACCTGCACTCCAAGGTCTCTTTGTTCAGCAACACTCTCTAGGACCTTACCATTAAGTGTATAAGTCCTGCCCTGATTTGCCTTTTCAAAATGCAGCACCTCACATTATCTAAATTAAACTCCATCTGCCACTCCTTGCCTCATCTGATCAAGATTCCATTGTACTCTGAAGTAACTTTCTTTGCTGTTCACTACACCTCCAATTTTAGTGTCATCTGCAAACTTGCTAAACATATCTCCTATGTTCACATCCGAATCATTTATAAATGATGAAAAGCAGCGGACCCAGCACCGATCCTTGTGGCACACCACTGGTCACAGGCGTCTGGTCTGAAAAGCAACCCTCCACCATCACCCTCTGTCTTCTACCTTCAAGCCAGTTTTGTATCAAAATAGCTAGTTCTCCTTCTATTCTGTGTGATCTAACCTTGTGAACCAGTCTATCACGAGGAACCTTGTCGCACATCTTACTGAAGTCCATATACATCACATCCACTGCTCCATCCTCATCAATACTCTTCATAACTTCTTCAAAAAATTCAATCAAGTTCCTGAGACCTTATTTCCCTCACACAAAGCCATGTTGACTATCCCTAAATAGTCCCTGCCTTTCCAATACATGTAAATGCTGTCCCTCAGGATCCCCTCCAACAACTTGCCCACCAGCAAAGTCAGGCTCACTGGTCTATAGTTCCATGGCATTTTCTTACCACTTTTCTTAAATAGTCGCACCATGTTAGCCAACCTCCAGTCTTCCGGTACTTCGCCTGTGGATGTTGACGATACAAATATCTCAGCGACTGGTCCAGTGGAATTTCTTCTTTAATTTGTGACATCTTTCCACAACAGAGGCCATAGGAAATATTTTTAGAAGAATCACTTCCCTGTTGTTGGATACACTAGCATTTTAGGGAGGGTTGATTTAACCCCCTAGATTAGAGTCATAGTGTTGTACAGTATGGAAACAGACCCTTTGGCCTGACTTGTCAATGCCAACAAGTTATCCTAAGCAAATCTAGTCCCATTTACCACTATTTGGCCCATATCCCTGGAGACCCTTCCTTTTCATATACCATTACAGATGCCTTTTAAATGTTGTAATTGTACCAGCCTCCTCCACTTCTTCTGGCAGCTCATTCCATAAACGCACCATCCTCTGTGTGAAAAAGTTGCCCCTTAGGTCCCATTTTAAATCTTTTTTGTCTCATCTTAAACATATGCCCTCGAGTTTTGGACTCCCCCATCCTGGGGGAAAAGACCTTGTCTATTCACCCTATGCATTGCCCTTTGTGATTTTATAAATCTCTATCAGGTCACCCTTCAGTGTCCGATGCTCCAGGGAAAATAGCCTCAGCCTATTCAGCCTCTCCCTACAGCTCATACCCTCCAACCCTGCCAATATCCTTGTAAATCTTTTCTGACTTGTAAAATTGTGTGCAGTTGTGGATTGTATATTGTGTGATTGGGAACTTCTTGTAAATACTTTCATTGAAATGGCAAACACCCCAGTGTGTTACTTCAAGTTCACATTGGCATTCCCAGAAAAGGGCCAATCACATAATATTTGTTGCAGTTTGAACAATATTCATAGATGTGCAGATTAGATTCACCTTTATCACAAAACAGGAGTGATGAGAGGAGTCATGAAGTTGCACAGGTATCAATTTGATGCTACCTCATCAATTAGTATTATTCAATTCTGGTAATCAAGAAGAAAATTTTAGTCATGAATCTCAGTGAATGTATTTTCTTGAAAGATTGCAGAACATACTGTTAGAAATTATCCTCTTGGGAAGCAAAAGTGAGGAATTTGAACACATCCAATAGAGACAACAAGTCTTTGACAGAATAGTAAGTAATAACTTTTTTTTCAGCTTGACGCAGATCTTGAAGTTGATCTTGTGATGGAAGGTGCAATAATAATCTGTTTTGGTCATTTTCACATGGGTTCAGGATAGATTGAGGACACTTTAAATGAACCCTACAGAATATTAGGTCACCTTTTTTGACAGGATATACAATCTAATCATTTTATATCCCTTAGTCTAGTAATTGTTGCACTGCAATATATATGACATTGAGTCTCTTTTTCTTATTATTCTCACAGGCATGCATAAGTGTGGATTATGTGGGGGTGATATTCTTCACTTAGTCAGAGGAAAGTTTCTGTTAGAGGATATCATGTGTCAAATGTTCAGCAAACTCTGATAATAGGCAGATTAGAGAAGAAAATTCCTTGCAGTTTGTTACAGACTGATTGTTTTAGCAGAGAACAGGAAGAAAAGCAACTTTTGGACATCATTGCATAAAACTGTCTGTTGGGCTGCTACCTGAGTACGAATTGCACAAGTGATCATTTGCCTTCCTCAGGAACAGATTCAAGTTCTCCCAATAAAATGGTACTGCCCCCCTTTTCAACCAGAATGGTATTTATTTAAAATTCCCCTGGATGTCAGTAATGAAAGCAAGAAGAGGGGGTTGAGAAGATTATTATATTAATGCTCTTCAAGTTCAGAATTAGCTTTTTTCCAATTTGATCCAGTTGTAATTCATGCATTTTCTAATTTTAAAGACCAAAAGTGCAGAAGTTCTTATACCTGGCAAAACCGGACAGTATTTGTTTCAGTTGACCTTTAAAAAAGAAGTTGCTAATACACCCAGGGAAAGACATTTGTGTTCACTGTGTTTAATGAAAGTTTTAAGTATGGGTTAGACAGATTTTTTGACTCTCAGAATGGAGGGCTATAGGGAGTGGGCAGGAAAGTGGAGTTAAAACCCAAGATTAGCCATGTTCAAATTAGATAGAGAGCCGGCTTAATTGGTCAAATGGTCTCTTGCTCCTATTTCTTGTGATCACTGCATTTTTATCGAATCCATAGACAAATTTGAGCCATTTCTGTATGTTAAAGAAAGGCCTTCCAATGAAGATGGTATAAGTAATGCATATTGAAACAAAGCAGCTAATGATTAGATAATTTAAGAATTTCCAGTCTTAACCATGAATAAGGAAAATGATTTAGTTTGACCATTCATGGAAATGTCCAAACTTTATGTAGCTGTTTCACAAGTAATTTGGTAAAGAATTAATCAACAAAGCTAATCAACCAGTTATATGTTGACAATATCAGAACTATACTAACTGTGTGCATTGAACATGATTATTTGGAGAGGATTCAGATGAGAGGACTGACAGTAAATTGAAATTTATTGGGCTGAGATTTTGGTTCCAAAGGCAGGTTACAGGTGCAAAGGGGTGTAACTATGTATGAATTTAAGTGCAAGATGTGTGGGCTGGGAGCCAGCATGAATCAGAGGGATAAGTGTGCTTGGCAAGTGAGGATTGGGATGGATATTATGTAAGATGAAAGGATTTCAAACAAAGATGAGAGTTTTAAAATCAAGGTGCTGTTCAACTACGAGCCAGTGTTGATCAGTGAGCACAGTGCTGATGGGTGAATGAAACTTGGTTCAAGTTGAGATGTGGAAATGAAATTTTGGATGACCTTAAACTTACAGAGGGGAGACTTTGGAAATCCAGTTAGGAGTACACTGGAACAGCCGGGTAACAAATTCTTTAAGCTTTCGGCAGCAGTTGAATTGAGACAGGGCTGTTATGGATGTGATGAGGTGAATACACTAAAGACAGACACATCTACAGGATTTTCAGCTTTTTTTGCTCAATATTCATAAATTGATAAGGCTTTCTCTGTTATGGTGTGAATGGTGGTCCCAGATCGCTTTCTCGTTCGATCTTCTTTACAGACACTTAGAAGCTGCTCTACCTCCTCAAGTTCCTTTTTCTGTGACCTCTTAGATTTGCTAGCAGTTTGACTTGTTCTGGCAGTACAGCTTGCTTTAATCTTTTCTGCATTGTCTCTAATGGTGTGTAAGGTAAACTCCTCTATTCCTGTTACGCAAACTATATCACATGTTCTCTCATTACACTCAAAATGCTTTATAACATCTAGCTTCTCTTCTAGTATTATAGTCTTTCTTTTACATTCACTGCCTGCAATTTTATCAGCAGGATGCTTCTGTCTAACATCCTAGTCACTTTGTCCTCACATTTTTATGGGTAACATGGCAGAATTTGCAAAAATAAACCCGAAAACCATGGAGTACTGTCGCGCTCACAGAAAGTGCAAAGTCTGCAAAATGATCATGTGATGCCGCCGCATAGACTCTTTCGGCGTTAACTTTGTATGTACTCAGGACAACGCCTGCGTTTTAACTATTATGTTATGTTGACGCGTACTCCTCCATTCACTGATGCATTTGCATTATAGCCAACACAAGTTCAAGTTTTAGAAATAACGTTTCCCTATTCATCATTCGCGTTATAGCCAATTCGCATTGCTGGAACATGTGTTATAGCAGAACCAACAGTATGTGGGCAGATGCTCATCTTGGGGTCAAATATGACAGAAGTTGCGAATAGACCAGTTTGGTCTGAGAATTAAACTGTGGGAGGAGTCAACTTGAAAGAAACAAAAGCAGAAATTGCTGGAGAAAGTCAGCAGGTTCTGGCAGCATCTGAATAAAGAAAACAGACTTAACATTTTGAGTCAAGGGACCCTTCTTCAGAATTGATAGCAAGGATTGTTGACAAGAAGGCAAAAGGGGTTATTGATAATAAGCTGGGGAAGAAGAGAAGCTGAGTAGGTGATAATGGGGATTATAAATAGCTCATAATGGGTTGGCTGTGCTGAAACCAACCCATGTCGTAACAGAACCTGGGGTGTGGGGGTGGAAATAGACATTGAAGGAGGTGTTCATGCTCTAGAATTGTTAAACTCGATATTGAGTTCTGAACGTTGTAAGGACCGTAAGCAGAAGATGAGGTTTGAGCCTCAAAGGAGCACTGCAGCAGGCCTGAGACACAAATGTTGGCGTGGGAATACAGTGGAATATTGAAGTGGCAGGCAACTGAAGCTTGAAGTCATTTTTACGGATAGAGTGGAGGTGCTCAACTGGTCTGTGTTTCCTCTTTCCCAGTGTAGAGGAGAACACATTGCTGTCAGCAAATACAGTTGACTAGATTTAGGCATGTACAGGTAAATAGCTGCTTGACCTGGAAGGCCTCGCATAGTGAGGAGGGCTGAGGTAAATGGGCAAGTGTTTCTCTCCATGGTTGCATGGCACGGGTGCTGTGGGGAGGTGTTGGAAGTGGAGGAAGAGTGGACCAGGCTATCCTGGAATGAATGGTTGCTATGGAGTACTGACAAAGGTGGTGAGGGGTAATGTGTCAGTTGGTGGTATCCTCCTTGAGGTGGTGGAAATGGCAGCTTATAATCTCCTGAAATGTAAATGAATTTTGCATGAATGCCCATTTTATTTATCCATTCATGGGATGTGTTTATCACTGACAAGGCCAGGATTTATTGCTCATCTGTAATGGAAAGCTGGAAATGATGGCATGTATGTACATTCATTATTGATCTGTGATGTGCAGTTAATTTTTCAACTGTTTCAAGGAACAAATTTGATTGTACTCCGGAGGAACTTGACTTTAGATATTTCCTAATCAGTCTGTTGAGGAATATTATTGCACATCTCTGGAAAAAGTGGGACTTGAATCCAGGCTTAGTAGGAACTGCAGATGCTGGAGAATCTGAGATAACAAGGTGTAGAGCTGGATGAACACAGCAGGCCAAGCAGCTTCAGAGGAGCAGGAAAGCTGACGTTACGGGCCTAGACCCTTCTTCAGAAAATGAATTTTCTGTCGAAGGGTCTAGGCCCG
>JAHRHZ010000031.1:9649002-9685078 GCA_024137785.1 Ginglymostoma cirratum
CTGAAGAAGGGTCTAGGCCCGAAACGTCAGCTTTCCTGCTCCTCTGATGCTGCTTGGCCTGCTGTGTTCATCCAGCACTACACCTTATTACCCCTTGAATCCAGGCTTCCCATTTCAGAGGGAGGGACACTACTACTGTGCCCCAAGAGCCTTTGTCAACTTGATTTTATGCTTGCTGACCCTGCTGTTCTAATTTCTGGTCCCAAGATGTCACACCTGTGATCTGTTCTGGTATTTGTGATTTCAGGAGTTTGCACAACTGTTTAGGATGGTGTGATTTATCGTAACTTTCCATGATGAAAATGAGAAAATTTGTTTCCCCTCTCCCATCAGCTCTGAAATGTGTTCAATGTCTCTGCAGCAAGGAAGCAATTCAAAGATAGCAGCTCTGCTTCTCATTTGGCTTAAGGCACTCTGTGTTTTTAACTCTGATTTTGTTAAGGATGAGACACTAAAAATTCCAAATGTATCCTGGGTTATTTGTAGGACACTGACATTTTAATGCTACTCAAGTTGGCTACTGCTATGCCCATCATTACAGGTAAAGCTATCAGGAAGCTATGGAGAACACTGGCAGGATAATCCATCACGCCTGGGCTTACTGATTCACGTTGGCTTCTAGTTTGACATAACCGTTATATTGACGTTTTCTTCCTTGTATCCAAATTCCTCCATTCTTGATCCAAATCTCTGTTACTTTCTCCAGCCCTACAATTTGTCAAGTTCTTTTCTCTGCCTTGAATTCTTGTTTCTTGCCTGTTCCTGATTTTATTCGTTGCACCATTGGTAGCTGTGCTTTCAACAGCCTTCTGGTCTTTGCCATTCCTCTGTTAAGCCTATTGGTCTCTCCATGTGTCTCTTTTATTTTGTAAAATGTTCCTTAAATCTTTCTCTTCAAACAAGCTTGAACCCACCTTTGCAGTGCTTTTTTCCTACTTTAAAGGTTTCAAATAAATACAGCTTGATTAGAAAACTTTCCTCAGTGAGAATATGGATAGTGCTCAGAGTCCTGAAAGGAAGCCTGTGCCTCTGTAATTGGGCACTCTATTGCCCTCTCTCCCCTATTCATCATTGCACACCCCTTTAACCTTGGGAAATTTATTGCCAACATTGATGATACCATCTCTGGTATCAAATCTCAAAATGGTTACCTGTGGTAGGGGTTTGATTTTCTTTTAAAATGGCATTCTTGCAAGGAATGTTTCTTCACAGTCAAAACTGAAAGAACTCTTCATGAGCACCCCGACTTTTTTTGTGGGTTGGGGAGGCAGGAGGATTCTTGCATTACTCATGTCTTCCTTCAAAACTAGTGCCACTAACACTACCTGTAGTGTGTAGACTATAGACTGGAATGTATGCTTAAGCAAACTGAGGTTCCCAGAAGCATTGCATTGACTCTCAAACTTGAACTGGAACAAATAGCAGTGCTTCATGAAGCACATGCATGTGGTTATCCAGGATACATGAAGCTTTCACTGGACATTTCACATAGACAGGGTTCTAGCTGCCTTGGCATGATGGTCAATCCACTGATCTCTAAATCATGAAAATCTCGAGCACTAAAATACTAAATGAGTTCTACGTATTAAGAAACTTGCATCCGAGTCAATGCCTTAATCTGTTCTTAAAAATAATTGACCTCTGAAGGTTTGAGATGCTTAAATTGTGAAAAGTTAACTAAAGGCAAATTGTAACATCTTGCAAGAAGTCCTGCAACTAACTGTTCCAGCTTATGCAGCACTGTATGCTATGGTCAATGCCAGTGCATTTCCCCTGGCTGCTCCTAGATTGTCAAGAAAATATCTGAATTAAATTGAGGATTAGTGTCTTGTTTGTAAGTACCAGCGGGTTTCTCACTTCCATTGGACTTCCAGAACCAGAGTAATGGGTTTTGTATTTGCACAGATTGCACAATTTTCTCAGTTGAAGGGATCTTCAATTGCTATTTTTCCCCATTGGTGGCTTCATGAATTGCAAAGCATATTAATTTCAGCTTGTAAGTGATGACCAGCAGTGGACCACACAGGTGGGCACCTTCTTTTTCTGGTAGCTGCCATGGTGCTTTCTTGTTATACATTTACCTCTCTGCTTTCCTCTGCATAAAAATGTGGTTCTTTGGAAACACCGTAGAAATGTGGCTTATGACTTTGCTTAGGAATCAGAACCATGTCACTAACAATGGCTGACCTACAGTTTTCATTGAGCAGCTCATTGATTTCCTGAAAAAAAAACAAGTGAGATGAATTGATAGGCCTTTTGGCATTCTCTAGTATGGGTTTGAAAGGATGCTTGGTCTAGTTGTCATGTTTTCACTGCTGCATAGTTTAGCTTTGCAGAAAAGACCACACGTGCTGTTGACACTCCAGCAGGGCTCTCAGCGTGATGAAGAAGACACTGATGGCATAGGGAATGGTGGGAAAGCAGTTATCTGTAGTCAGAGCTGTTCAACTGTTTATCATTGAGGAGAAAAGTGTGTTCAACTGCATTGATTTGTGTCCAATCTCTATTTCAGTTCTTCAATCTCATTCCCAAAAATCTGCTCAAACGAGAAATCACCCAGTTTAGCAGTCAATACAGCATTATAATTTGCATACAAAAGCTGCAAATAATCTGGTTTTGATGGCTTTTGATACATTCTTTGAAAATCTATCACCTCAATATGCACCTTAGTGCCTGTTTTAAGTGTTCTTAAACCTACTCCTCGTTCTTTGAGGTGTTGATCAATGGGTGTAATATAGTAGGCAGAAGTCTACTGAGAAGTTTACTTAGGTGCTCCTGAGGTAATTCTGGTTGTCACCCTCTCAGACCTCATGCTTGCTCTCTGAAGACTGCAAACTCTAAATATCTGTATTTGCTGAAGCAGCCTGGCCAGCCCGCTTTCTAGGTGCACTGGGCCAGACAGGTCCAGAATGGCAATCGATCACAACACTAACAACATTTTCAGTTCCTTTTGCATGACTCTCCTGCTTGGTTGCAGTTCAGAACGTTTACCTCCATTTTGGAGAATAGACTGTAGGAGATCACTGAATTTGATCTCTTCGCTTGTCCACTGGGGAAGGTTGGGGGCTTGCATGATTTCTAGCTTCAGTTTTGCCAAGGGATGCTCATGTGTCTTGGTGTCAGAATTCTGCCTTGGAAGCTGAGCTATTCATTTTGGCAAGTGTACACCCACTCCCTATCGTGTGGCACAATGGAAGTATCCATACATCTGAACCGGGAGGCCCGGGTTCAAGTCTCATCTGCTCTAGAGGTATATAATAACATCACTGAACAGGTTGATTAGAAAATATCTGTACCCACGCCATGATTAACTGTGGTTTGTTCATCCCATGTGTGAAATCAGTAGACTTTGCCATGCTGCCCACTCTAACAAATCTAGGGCACAAGTCCTCCAACTACCTCGACTGTTGTTCTTCCTTGTCACCTCTACCTGCTCCAGCTCTTTTATGCTTTGTGAATTGCCCACTCCACTCTACATAAACTCAAGAACTAAGTAAATGTTGGTACACTACTTTCTTTGGTGATTGGTGTAATGTCAGCAAGCGATTTTTTTTCTGCAATAATTATTAAGGCTTTCATCATCAATACCCCAGCATCCAATTTGATGCTGAACCTTGAATAAGGGATAGGGGACAAGAGTGAGGTTGTAGTATTAATGGCAAGCATTTGGTGGGTAAAAGGTATTATTATATCAGATTGTTATGTTCAAAGAATTAGTGAGTGTGACTTAAGAGAACTGGTAAGGAAGATGCAAACAAACTCGTCTGTGACTGGGTTCAAGCTTTGACACTTGTGGTTGACTATTCTCTGACTTCTGATTATGTTAGTAACTAGAAATCACCCAGTTTAGCAGTCAATACAGCAACATAATTTGTGTACAAAGACTGGTTGTAATGGCTTTTGATAGATTTTCGAAGAATGTGTCACCTCAATATGCACCTTGGTGCCTGTTTTTAAGTATTCTTTGCGCTTATTCTTTATGTAGTGACTAGACCTTGTGTGCTGCTTATCTTCTGTTGTAAACAAGGAATGTGAAAGTGAGTAAATACCTGCATGAGTAGTGACATCTTACTTCAATTGCATAGGAGCTTGGTTCGACCACACCTGGAATACTGTGCATAGTTTTTAGTCTCTTTACCTCAGGAAAGATACTGTTACTTTAGAGGGAGTGCAGTGAAGGTTCACCAGACTTAGTCCGCCATCCTGGGAACATCCTGTGAAGAGAGATTGGGTGAACTGTATTCTCAGCAGTTTCAAAGAATGAGAGGTGATCTCATTGTAGCTTGGAAAATACTTAAAGGGGTGAACAGGGTAGAAGCAGGTAAGATGCTTCCTCAGGTGAGTCAGGAAACTGGGGGCACAATTTAAAAAAAGTCAAGGGGAATGCAGCTTGAGTCAGTGATGAGGAAAAATTCTTTTACTCAGAGGGTTGTGAACATTTGGAATTCTCTACCACAGAAGTTTCTGGAAGCTCAGTCTATGAATATATTTAAGGTAGAGATCTATAGGTTTCTGATTACCAGTGACATACAGTGTTATGTGGATGGGGTGGGTAAAAGGTATTGAAGTTTTGATTAGCCGTGATCAAGTTGAATGGTGGAACAGGCTTGGTGGGCTGAATGGCCTGTTCCTGTTCCTATGAAGCAAAGCTTTTCAATCCTTTCCACAGTTTAATTCACAATGATGCCCATTATGACAGAGAAAGTGTGATTAAATGGAGATGCAGTTATGAGAACAGTAGCATCTTTTGAGTAAAAGCAAACTGACGTTCAGTGACAGGTACACTGCTGACAGACAAATTCAAGAGGCAGGAAAAATTGTGTGGAAGTAAAAGTAGGATGCTCTCGTGTTGTGCAGCAAGAATGAGAGATGTGAATGGAAATCTTACATTGTCACTCTTGGCAAGATCACTGTGCCCTCTTTAGAGCATGACTTGATGATGCAAATTACAGAGCTGCATAATTTAAAATCTTCAGATTCAATGGTGCTTTTTGTTCCATCAATACTCCTGCTCTATGACTGGTTATATTTGAGCTGCAGTGTTAAAATTAATGATCTACAATTTGAACTTGCTTATAATTGCACAGTCAATTTTCCCATAATTGTAGTACTGTAACATGTAGTTCATGTAATTTAGTATGACCACGCAGACTTAACATAAACAGAATACAATTGCAACTTATACAGAGAAAACTCTGTCTAATTGCTTTGTCTTGTTGCCAGCACTAATCACTTCAAAATTACTTGCGAATGTTCTTGTATATTGATTTGGAAATGAAATTCATGTGTCTTGAAAGATCTGAGAAAGTATTCAGCATGAGATGGTTAATATAACTAAGCTCTCAAAGGAGTTTTTGGTAGTTAGTTTGTATCTTTCCATTGATACAGTGACTTGAACTTATGAAATGTAGGGTTGTATGTTAGAGAGAGAGAAAAAGATCCAATTATATAATGGTTTCCACAACTGTCAGACATCTCAAAGCCCTTTACAACTGAGATAACGGGTTTAGGCCCGAAACGTCAAGTTTTCCTGCTCCTATGATGCTGCTTGACCTGCTGTGTTCATCCAGCCCCATGCTTGTTATCTGAGATAACAAGCTTGGGGCTGGATGAACACAGCAGGCCAAGCAGCATCATCAGCCAGAAAACTTGACGTTTCAGGCCTAGACCCTTCATCAGAAATGGGGGAGGGGGAGAGGGTTCTGAAATAAATAGGGAGAGAAGGGGAGGCGGATAGAAGATGGATAGAGGAGAGGATAGGTGGAGAGGAGGCAGACAAGTCAGAGAGGCGGGGATGGAGCCAGTAAAGGTGAGTGTAGGTGGGGGGGTAGGGAGGAGATAGGTCAGTCCAGGGAGGACGGACACGTCAAGGGGGCGGGATGATGTTGGTAGATCGGAGATGGGGGTGTGGTTTGAGGCGGGAGGAGAGGATAGGTGAGAGGAAAAACAGGTTAGGGAGGTGGAGATGAGCTGGGCTGGTTTTGGGATGCGATTGGGGGAGGGGAGATTTTGAAGCTTGTGAAATCCACATTGATGCCATTGGGCTACAGGGTTCCCAGGCTGAATATGATTTGCTGTTCCTGCAGCCTTCGGGTGGCATCACTGTGGCATTGCAGGAGGCCCAGGATGGACATGTCATCTGAGGAATGGGAGGGGGAGTTGAAATGGTTCGCGACTGGGAGGTGCAGTTGTTTGTTGCGAACTGAGAGCAGGTGTTCTGCAAAGCGGTCCCCAAGCCTCCGCTTGGTTTCCCCAATGTAGAGGAAGCCACAACGGGTACAGCGGATGCAGTATACCACATTGGCAGATGTGCAGGTGAACATCTGCCTGATGTGGAAAGTCTTCTTGGGGCCTGGGATTGGGGTGAAGGAGGTGGTGTGGGGGCAGGTGTAGCACTTCCTGCGGTTACAGGGAAAAGTGCCGGGTGTGGTGGGGCTGGAGGGGAGTGTGGAGCGGACAAGGGAGTCGCGGAGGGAGTGGTCCCTCCGGAAGGCAGATAAGGGTGGGGAGGGAAAAATGTCTTTGGTGGTGGGGTCGGATTGCAGATGGCGGAAGTGTCGGAGGATGATGCGTTGGATCCGGAGGTTTGTGGGGTGGTACGTGAGGACGAGGGGGATTCTTTTTTGGTTATTATTGCAGGGACGGGGCGTGAGGAATGTGTCCCGGGAAATGCGGGAGACACGGTCGAGGGCGTTCTCGACCACTGTGTGGGGGCAAGTTGCGGTCCTTGAAGAATGAGGACATTTGAGATGTACGGGAGTGGAATGTCTCATCCTGGCAGCAGATGCGGCGGAGGCGAAGGAATTGGGAATAGGGATGGCATCAACTGAGGTACTTTTGGAGTATGGCCACTGTGCAGGAAATGTGGCAGCTCATTGTAGCATATGATCTTCTATGTATATTTGAGAGGTAACCATGACCTTGGAGACAGTAAGGACTGCAGATGCTGGAAGCTAGAATCAATAAATGTGGAGCTGGAAGAGCACAGCATCTGAGGAGCTGGAAAGTGAATGGTTTGGCCCGAAATCCTTCGTCAGGACTAGCCGGGACCTTAATTTTAACACCTCATCAGAAAGATGGCCCCTTAAATACCACTCCCTTGGTAGAGTTTAATTTCTGCACTTGGATTTCTGTGCTGATATGGTGAAGTACTCTTGAACTCACAATTTTCTGGGGCATGGAATCACAGAATCCCTACAGTGTGGAAAGAGGGCATTAGCCCCATTTGACTCTGCACTGACCCTCTGAAGAGCATACCACCCAGGCTCAGCTCTCCCACCCTATCCCTGTAAACCTGCATTTACCGTAGCTATTCCACCTAACCTGTACATCATTGGCCTGTGGGAGGACACTGGAGCATGCAGAGGAAACCCACACTGGAATTGGGAGAATGTGTGGAATTTGCACAATCACCCAAGGCTGGAATCAGACCTGGCTCCCTGGCGCTGTGAGTACTAACCAGAGGTACTGTGCTGCCTCTCAGGGTCAGACATAAGGGTTTGTATGGTATTGTGGTAGTGGCCTGGGTTTAAGTCCCACCTGTTCCAGAAGTGTATAATATTTCTGAACAGGTTAATTGGAAAATATCTGAAATAAAAGCAGAAATAGGTGGTGAAATTCAGCAGGTATGGTGGCATCTGTGGAGAGAAAGCGGAATTAACATTTTGAATACAGTGTTTCGTCTTCAGAACCACTTCTCTCCACAGATGCTGCCAGACCTGCGGAGTGTCTCCAGCAATTTCAGTTTTGTTTCAGATATTCAGCATCCGCAGTTCATTATTTTGTGATTAGAAACAACCTCTCTCTGACTCAGGCACCGACCAAACCGTGACTAACGTGCCAAATGCCTGATTTTTGTGTCGAGGATGAAATATGAGGGTATAAATACTTCCTCTCGTTTCCCACGTCTGCCTATCTTTTAACTTGCAGAAACACATGGTCTTGATCAGATTACTTCAGAAGTTTATTATCTTCATTCCTTTGGGGAAATTCAAGATTAGTACTTTGCTGTCTCCCTCAAGCAAGTTTTTAATGATGTCTTACTTATGCGCATTAGCGCACGACACAGCTATATGAATAATGTGAAATGTATTTTGGTAGAGCTTTAATTTGTTGTTTTGTGTTGATTGATGCATAATTCTATTGGTTGCTTTTTCAGTTTAAAGAGCAATTCCTTGTCAAACATTTTATGGGCAGTTCTGTTAAACTTGGAAAACAAAATTTGTCATCATTTGATCACAGTCGTGAGTGGATTAAAATCTTGTTTGAATGGAAGATTTTTTTTATAAAGGACTCATGTCAGCTGATACCATTTCCTATTAATTGATGGGTTACACCCTTGTAAATCCAATGCAGGCAGCAGAAATAAGGCAAATGATAGATTATTGTTTCATATTGATTATATTATTGTGCTACAGTGACAGTTACACTTTAACAGTAGCTAGGTGTGTTGCAGATTGACCTGGTAATGAAATTTGAATTTGCATGCATTATGAAAAACAGCAACGACTCATTGTTGAACAATGTCGGACGGCAACGTTCTACTAGCTACTGGCTTACATCAGTTGTGCAGTGAAAGTAAAGTCATCATAGTCCCAACAGACCATAGGCTGCTCTCTCATTCGAGAGATATGACTGGTCATGATTTTAGCCTGTGGATTACCACACCTCCAGCAAGGTTGAGGAGGCCTCAGCCAGTGTGGGAATTAAACTCACGCTATTGGTGTCACACACCAGTCATTCAACCAACTGGTTAACGCATTTCTTGTAAAGACAATGTGATGAAATTTCATAGGGCATTATTTTGCATTTGATCTGATAAGTATAATAATCAATTACTTAAGTAGGATACTAAATTCAAAGAGGGTATTGTAATTACTTTGCAGTTTCTGAGTTTGTTACATCTTATTGTTTCTGTTACCATACAGCTTGTTTCATTTAGAGTCATGAATGTTATAAGAGTCATAGAAGCATACAGCACGGAAACAGACTCTTCGGTCCAACCAGTCCATGCCAAACATAATCCCAAACGAAACTAGTCCCATCTTTGAACTAACTGAATAATTTTCAAAGTGTGGAGCTGGAGGAAAACAGCAGGCCAGACAGCATCAGAGGAACAGGAATGCTGACGTTTCAGTTCGGAACCCTTCTTCAGAAATGGGGAGGGGGAGAGGAGCTCAGAAATAAATAGAGAGAGGATGGGTGGGGGTGGGGAAGGTAGATGGGATGGTGATAGGTGAGTGCTGGTAGGGAGTGGTGGGGATTGGTCAATGAGGTGGGGGAGGCAGATAGATGGGAGAGAAGATGGACAGGTTTTGTCAGGTCAGGGAGGTGGGGATGAGAGGGAGGGTTGGTCATGGGGTGAGGCCGGGTATGGGGAGATCTTGAAATTGGAAAACCCATGTTGAGGCCATTGGGCTGTAGGCTCCCAAGGCAGGATATGCGATGCTGCTCCTCCAGTTTGCGGGTGATGTCATTGTGACACCGGAGGATGCTCAAAACATCAGTTTCAGACTGCCAGAAACTTCTGGAAAGAAAAGCACCAGATTCTGTTAGCCCAGATAATAGGTACTGCAGATGCTGGAGAATCCGAGATAACAAGGTGTGGAGCTGGATGAACACAGCAGGCCAAGCAGCATCACAGGAGCAGGAAAGCTTGACGTTTCGGGCCTAGACCCTTCATCAGAAATGGGGGAGGGGAAGAGGGTTCTGAAATAAATAGGGAGAGAGGGGGAGGCGGATAGAAGATGGATAGAGGAGAGGATAGGTGGAGAGGAGGCAGACAAGGCAAAGAGGCGGGGATGGAGCCAGGAAAAGTGAGTGTAGGTGGGGGGGTAGGGAGGAGATAGGTCAGTCCAGGGAGGACGGACAGGTCAAGGGGGCAGGATGAGGTTAGTAGATAGGAGATGGGGGTGAGGCTTGAGGTGGGAGGAGGGGATAGGTGAGAGGAAGGACAGCCTTTGCCTGACATGGAACCTGAAATTTACAAGCATCTTACAGTCTGAAAACTTTCTTCATCAACTGACAATTAAGTTGTTATGATGTTAGGCTATTTTGGCTGTAGCAATTAAAGGGACCACAATGAATTGAACCGTAAAAGTATGCCGTTCCTTTTATAAAACAGCGTATCAATTGACTTCCTGTAATGCCCTTTGATTTGCTGAATAGGTATATAACTGAGAAACTGAGTGATTCTAAGGCAACAATTTTAATGGAGGAGGTCAGTTTATGTTAAGTAATTGGAGCAACAATTTATCAGTTATAAACGTTGGCTGAACCCTAAATTTATGAAATTAAGAACATGAGGAACGGCAATGCAGGAAAAGGCCCTTTGGCCTTCTAATGCCTAAATTTCTCAATATTGGTGTAGAAATTGGTTTTTTGCTCAATACTATTTTTGACTACCTCTGTGGTAAATGATTTCAAACATTCACATCTGCTTTAACTATGCCATTGACTCGGTGTATATTTACCATATAAACTGATTTGAGATATGGCCCTGTCTCATAGTTGCAAGTACGTAGTTGGAAAAGCCTAAAGCATGCCTATAAAGATGATAACATAACATACTTGAAACTTTTTTTGCAAGGGAAGATAGAGAATTTGTGATCCAGTAATTAAGATAGATTAACCAGATTTTTTAAAAAAGGAAACAAACAAATCTCCAGAAATGCATGATTTCTTTCACCAAGTACTATGGAGAAAATGAATAAGATTTGTGGCACTTAGGTAATTTTGAGGGAGTTACTGAACAATCCCAGTAAATTAGATTGGGCGAATGTGCCCATTTTAAAAGGATGACAGCCTCCTATATAAAGTAATACACATAAATCTGTAGGTTACCAATATACTAAAACTCTCATAAGCAGCAGCTAACATGGATTGAGAGGATTGAAGATCTTGCCTTATGTAACACTTCATGTTTTGTTTTGAGGAAGTAACATTGAATTTGAAGCAGGATGGTGTTACAATTTGTTTTAACTGAATACCCTCAAAACATTTGAAAACATTCTCCATGAAAACTTACTATGGTTGAAATAGTTAGGGCAAAGTTTGAGAATGGCTGAGAATTTGGCTCAAAAGTAAATAACACCATGTACTTGAGATTGTGTTGGTGAGAAGAAAGTGCTGAATGAGGAGTCCCAGAAAAACTGTTTTGGGATTCCCACTTCCTTAATTTATATTGAGCTTCTTAATCAGATTTAGAAATGTAAACCAGTCTAATTCAGAGCATATTAAACTAGAAGAGATGCTTAGGTCTGAGAAAGCAGCTTGGGAGTTACATGATTAATTAGACACAATCTTTAAGTGGGCAGTTCAACTTTAAAATCATGCTTCCGATATTTTATGAACTTAAAGACACTAATTTTATAGTTGTTACCAAAAATAGTCTATTAATGATTTTCTAAAACTATCAAGTGGTTTAGACACAGAATAACAATAGGCATAAGGAAGGTAAGGATGATATTGTAGCAATGTCACCGTTAATCCAAAGGCCTGGGAATAAAGCTGTGGGGACATGGTTTCAAATCCCACCACTGTAGTTCAGGGAATTATAAATTCAGTTGTTAAATTTGGAAGCGAGCCTTGGTGATAGTGACCTTAGCAGCTATCATTGACTAGTTTGACAACCATCTGCTTCACTAATGTCTTTTAGGAAGGGAAATCAGCCAACCTTGTCCAGTCTAGTCTCTGTTTATTGCAGACAATTGCGGAGTTGTTGACTCTAACTGTCCCATGAAATGGCCTGATAAGATATTCAACTGAAGGGTTACTAGAGCCAATTGCTTGCCAGAATAAAAAGAAAGTATTTAGATTTTAACTAATTTGCACTTTGTTTTTATTTCTGACACTACAAATTGCAAATCACAAATTGAAGTGGAGCTGGTCGATGTTGGCTGACTTGTGCGCACTAGCAACATAGAGATTATAAGTTTGTAACCCGTCATGGCAAGTTCTGAGTAAAATTGAAAACATTAGTGTACCATACCTTCTGAGATTGAAAATGATTCAGTAAAATGAATCTTCCATCACTATCCAGTATGCTGTACATGTGATTTTTGTTCTACACTGTGTTTGACTATTAATACCACTGGAGACAAATCATCAAACTATCAGTTGTATAAGTGATTGCGTCTAAAAATCCTACCACAACTACTTTCTCTGGTGCAGTCCTGGGAGGAAAATGAATCTGAGCTTGATCAATGTTGTCCACATCCTGAGATTTTATTTGTCTTTTGTTTCATAATTAACAATAAATGGAATCTTCTCACTTCAGTCATTGCTACCTGGAGGCTGATCATTTGATATTGCAGCACAGTGGACTCCTTGCCTTGGAGCGTGCAATTTCTGGGTTAGTCTGTCATCATGATTTTAGATGAGACCATGCCTTCACAAGGGACTTGCCTTGGATTACTTGTTCTAGTGAGCTGCCGAAGGTGAGGGAATTGATCCATGTATGCATGAGTAAAATTTTTAATTGATGACTTTTTTAAAACAAATTATTTTTTAGATATTGCACTGAGCTGTCTGAGCAAGAATTTGTGGCCCATCCTTAGTAGCTCCTGAGAAGTTGATGGTGAGATGCTTGTTGAGCTACTACAGTCCATTTGGTGTAGTTACATTCACAGTGCTGTCAGGGAGGGAGATTCAGGATTTCAACAGCGAAACTGAAAGAATGGTGATATAATTCCAAATGAGGATAGTGAGCGGCTTGGAGGAGAATCTGCAGGTTATAGTATTCTCATGTATCTGCTGTCCTTGTCTTTATAGATGGTAGTGGTCATTTGAAGGTGATATGGAAGGAGCCTTGGTGAAGTTCTGCAGTGAATCTTGTAGATGGTGCGCTCTACTACTGTGAATCTGTGGTAGAGTGTCTAATACAATGACATCAGTTACCCAAACAATCAAAAAGGCTGTGTTGTCCTAGGTCGTGTCAAGCTTTTTGAGTGTTGTTGAAGCTTCACTCATCCAGGCTGTGGGGAATATTCCATCACTCTCCTGACTTATGCCTTGTCGATGGTGAACAGGCTTTGTAGAGTCAGAAGGTGAGCTACTAGGATTCCTAGCTCCTGACCTGCTTTTGTATCTATAATATTTATATGACTCATCCAGTTCAGTTTCTGCTCAGTCGTAACTCCGAGGATGTTGGTATTGGGGTTGCTATCATTTAATGGGGTAGCATGCTGAAAATCAAGCGCTGCTTTTCATGGAGTTAACACAACAGCTAAATATTGCATAATTATGCAAAGTTCCACAATTTACCAGTCTTTTAGACTCGGTTTGACAGCGCGGATTCGATTACTGCACTCAATAAAACTTGCTGTTTATTACAGGTAATTATAGTCCAGCTACTGGCAAACAATTATGAACAATCTGCATATACCTCAACTCTAGTTTCCCCTATAAACAACCCCCTTACATGCATACACGTGCACATGCACAAATGTGCACATAGAGATAAAAACATGGATGTTATGGACAGATGGAAAATTGGGAAAGCAGTTCGGTGGTCTCGAGTCAAAGGACAGAGTGAAGAAACAGTCAGGAATCCTGTTTAAGGTAAGGCAGGGAATAGCAAGAACATAGGCGGATGAAATGAAAAGAAATGTGTATATAAAAATGTATCAACTGAAAGACCAAAATAAGTAAATGAATAAACATCAGCACTGAGGGACACATTGCAGTGTATGACCCAAATAAGACTTCTATATGCAAATGCACAGAGTGTAAGGAATAAATCAGATGAGTTGCAGGCACAAATTCAAAGTGGAGATTATGATATAGCAGCTGTTACTGAGACATGGCTGCAGGATGGTCAAGAATGGGAACTAAATATACCAGGTTTTAAGGTTTAAAGAATGGACAAGGGAAATGGCAGAGGAGGTGGAGTAGCCTTACTGAGTTTGAAACAAAATGATATCCTCTCTCACCAATGAAGTAATGAGGGGAAAGCATTGAGTGGAGACCAGATGGGTGGAACTGAGGAATAGTAAAGGATCTAAAACTGTACTAGGTGTTGTGTACAGAACCCCTGGCAGCAGCTCTGAAGTGCTAGATTGTATAAGGGCAAAACTTAGGCAAGTGTATAGCAAAGCCGGCATAATATTAATGGGAGATTTTAACTTTGTGATAGACTGGCGGGAGAAGCACCTGTATTTATGCAATGTGTCTTTTTATTTAAACATTAATGGGATATAGGTGTCACTGGCTCAGCCAGCATTTATTGCAGGTTAAGAGTCAGCCACAGTGCTGTGGGTCTGGAGTCAAATGTAGGCCGGATCAGGTAAGATGACAGTTTCCTTCCCCAAAGAATATGAGTGAACAGACAGGTCTTCCCAACAATTGACAACTATTTTGTGATCATCATTGGCCTCTTAATTCCAGATGTTTTTTATTGAATTCAAATTCCACATGACGGGATTTGAACTCCGGTCTCTGGATTTATATGTAATACCACTCGGCCATTGCCTGTCTCTGAGGATAGTTTCATACAGAAATATGTCCTGGATGCAACAAGGAGACAAGCAATATGAAAGTTAGTGATGAGCCAGAATTACTTAGTAACCCAAGTGTGTGTGAACCTTTATCACTTAGTAATCATAACATCTTTGAGTTCAATTTAAGCAAACTTTTGAAAGTGAAAAGCACGAGTCGGCTACTAGAGTTTTAGATTTATATAAGGTAACTAGATGAGACAGAGACTGCCTGCAGTAAACTGGGAAAATCTGCTAATAGGTAAAATAACTGAAGAACAGTGGAAGATGTTTAACGAAACATTTAACACATTACAGAACCAATTTATACCATGAAAGGGAAAAATTCCACTTCGTAGGAAAAACCAATTGCCGTGGGCAACTAAAGAGGTAAGGGGCAGCATAAAACTAAAAGAGAGGGCTTACAAAAATACAGAAAAAAGCACAGATCCTGCTGAATGAGAAATATACAAAGACCAGCAAAGACCACAAAACAGCGAATAAGAACTACTAAAAGGGATTAGGCAAGAAAACTCGCAAGGGGCATCCAAATCAATAAGAAGAAATTTTACAGTTATATGAAGTTGAAACAGGTGGTTGGCCAACTAATGACTGAAATTGGGTAATTGACTATGGGGGATATAGTAGGAATGTTGAACAATTACTTTGCCTCAGTATTTACAGTAGAAAGGGCGAATAGCTTGTTGAAATTCCTGAGAAATTTAATACTGGATCATGGATAGGGACTGAATAAAATTAGCATAAGTAAAATGTCAGTAATCAGAAAATTAATGGAATTGAAGAGTGACAAATCTCTAGGACCTGTAAGTTCCCATTCGACGGTGTTAAAGGAAGTACAGGACCACATTTCAGATACCTTAACTATAATCTTTCAGTGTTCCCTAGGTACAGGAGTTGTCCCTCTGGATTGGAAAATTGCAAGTCATTCTGCTGTTTAGAAGGAGTGAAAAATGAAAACCGGAGAATTAGACTAATTAGCTTAACGTTTGTGTTGGGGAAATCGTTGGACTTGATAATGAAGGATGGGGTAACTGAACACCTTGAAAGTAATACATAAAATCCTACATAAGAGACTGTTCACTAAGATAAAAGCCCACGGAATTGAGGGCAAATTACTGACATGGCTGGGAAATCAGGTTAGTGACAGGCGACAGAAAATAGGGATAATAGGTAGGTAATCAAATGGGAAGGATATGACCAATGTTGTCTCACAAGGATCTGTGTTAGGGCCTCAATTATTCACTTTGTTTATGAATGAGTTGGTTAGTGGAGTTGAAAGTCATGTAACCAAATTTGTTGATGGCACAAAGTTAGGTGCCACTGTAGACAGTGTAGATGATAGAACAAAATTACAAAGGAATATTGATAGACTAAATGAATGACCAAAACTGTGGCAGATGGAGTTCAGCGGAAGCAGGTATGAGATTAGAGATAGTAGGGACTGCAGATGCTGGAGAATCGGAGATAACAAAGTGTAGAGCTGGATGAACACAGCAGGCCAAGCAGCGTCAGAGGAGCAGGAAAGCTGACATTTCAGGCCTAGACCCTTCTTCAGAAAGGGATTATGAGATTATCCAGTTTGGACCACGAAAGGATAGATCAGGGTGCTTTTTCCTGAAGTATGAAGTTAAATACAGTGATGCTCAAAGAAACTTAGGTGTTCAGGTGCAAAATTTTTCAAAATGTCACAGAAGGTGCACAAATTAATCAAGAAATCTAATGGAATTCTGACTTTTATATCTACATGACTGGAGTACAAGGAAGTAGAAGATTTGCTGCAGTTATACAGAACCCTGGTTGGGCTCTTCTTGGAGTACTGTGAGCAGATCTGGGCACCTTGGGAGGATATATTGGCCTTGGAGGGAGTACAGCGTAGATTTACAAGGATGATACCTGAACTTCAGAGGTTAAGCTCTGTGGAGAGATTACACAGTTTAGGCCTGTTTTCTCTAGAATTTAGAAGGTTAAGGAGTGATCTGATTAGAGTCTTCAAGATATTAACGGGAAAAAGCATGGTTGCTAATATAAGCTATTTTCGCTGGTTTCACTAGAACTAGGGGCCTAGTCTGAGAACTGGGGCCAGATAATTCAGGAAATGTTAAGAAGCGCTTCTATACGCAAACGGTGATTGATGTTTGGAACTGTCTTCCACAAATGGTAGTGAATGCTATATCATTTGTTTCTTTTAAATCTGAGATAGATAAATTTTTGTTAAGCAAAGGCATTTGAGGGATATGAGCCAAAGGCAGGTATATGGATCTAGGCTGTAGATCAGCCATGATTTCATTGAATGGTGGAACAGGCTCAAGGGGCTGAATGGTCTATTCTTGTCCCTATATTCACAGGATCTGCTGAGACAGTTTCTTGCATTGATTAGAATGCTGCTTCACAGTCTTCCTTTTCCTAATGCTTCCCCTGGTTTAGAAGAGGTACAGGGTGGCTGGGTCACTTACAAGAGATATCTAACTTACTAATTAAAAGTCACAGTTTACAGCAATTGCTGGAGGAAAAATAAACAAGTTTTCTTCAGGCCTAAAATAGTTTTTATTGCAGAGAACAAAGAGAGGTCCTGAGCTCGTGCAGGTCTGAAAGCTTCCCTTTCCTGTTCACAACTTCAAGCTGTTCAGCTAGCTGTGAACAAATCACGCAGTTGTTGGCAGGCAGAAGGCCTATCTCATTGCTGACTGGTCACTTGTCCGCACACCACTTAGCGGTGGTTAACTACCAAAGCTACATCTGCACACAACCCTTCTGTCCCAGCTTGTCTGCAATCACACATCAACTACAGGTTTGCAACCAGTGTCAGGTTACTTGCCTTCAAAACATAGAACAGTCCTCCAGCAATCCTTGGTTTTAAAACCATTCTTTTCTCACTTCAGTCCACAATTAAAACTGCAGAAAAATAAAAAGACCTGGGCCTACATGGGGAATTTGGTGATGGTAATGCTATTGAATGTCAGAGACTGGAGATTGGATTCTTTCTTGTTGGAGATGTTCATTGTCTGGCACTTAGGTAGTGTGAATTTTACTTGCCACTTGTTAATGGCACCCACCAGCTCACCACCACCTTCTCAAGGGCAACTAGGGATGGGCAAGAAATGCTGGCCAGCCAGGGACGCCCACATCCCAGAAATAAATAAAACAAAAATTGTTAACCCAAACCTGGATGTTGTCCAGGTTTTGCTGTGTTTGAATGTAGATTGAATCCGTACCTGAGGAGTTGCAAATGGTACTGAAATTATCAGTGAACACCACTACTTCTGACTGTATTATTGAGAGATAGTCATTGAAGCAGCTGAAGATGGTTGGGCCTAAGGCACTACCTTGAAGAATTCCTACAGAGATGTTTTGGAGATGAGATGACTGACTTCCAATAGCTACAATCATCTTCCTTTGTGATATGGTTACAATGAGCAGAGAGGTTATTCCCCGATAACCATTCCTTGTGTTTTTGCTCGGATTCTTTGATGCTGTGCTCAGTCAAATGCAGACTTAATGTCAAGGGCAGTCATTCTTACCTCCCCTCTGGAGTTGAGCTTTTTTGTGCATGTGTGTACCAAGCATGTAACAACATTAAGAGCTCAGTGGCCCTGGCGGCAGAACTTAAACTGAGCATCAGTGAGCAGGTTGATGTAAAGCAAGTACCACTGATGACTGCTTCCATCACTTTAATGATGCTTAAGAGTAGATTGCTGGAATGGTAAATGGCCAGGTTGGATTTGTCCTACCTTTTGTACACAGGAAGTACCTGGGCAATTTTCTGTGTTGTTTTGTAAATGCCAGTGTTGTAATTGTACTGGAACAGCTTGGCGAGGGTGCAACAAGTTCATCGTAACAATAATTTGAGATCATATAATGGTTTTTATATTTTGTTCAAAAGTTTTTTTTTATAAGAATATAGCAGATCTGACCGTTATTAGTGATATATGTATGTGCGCCTAATCAATGATAATTTGCTCTTACTGTGTATTGGAAGCTTCAGTTTTGCTGATTTTTGGAACCAGGATAAATCAAAAGAATGATGGTGAATTGGTGAGTGGGATTTGTTGTGGGATAGGGTATGATTGGCTGTGATTTGGACTAACAGCGTGTTATGGAAGACCCCCCCAGGAAGAGCATTGTATTTCTTAATGCAGTATGATTCTTGTAAAGAATCATGTTTATAATTAAGACTGACAAAGCAAAGTTGATTTTTAAAGTTTTGTATTATCCAAAAGTTGCTTTTTTTTCAATAAACAAGTTATTCACTTTCATTGCAGACAGTGATATATGAGTTAACTGATCCCATGGTGTACAATCTTTGTGGTCTTCATAATCCTTGTGCTGTGTGTCATGTCTTCTTGTATTGTACTGGTTGCACATCAACTTTGAAACAGGTTGTATACTTATTGAGTTGTCCAGACAACTCCTTAAAATATTCTGAAGCCCTTGTTAAGGTGATAGCCGATTGTCACGCACCATAGCTATTGTGTTCTGATAGCCTTTTTTTCTTCCTTTTGCTGCTTTGTCAAAAGCTGGAGTGTTTTCAGTGAGGGCTATACATAAAAAAAGGGAAGAATGTTTAAAATGCTGAGGTAATTGGATAAGAATTGCAGATAATCAGTGATGATTAAATCCACAGCTGATGTTTATGGGATGGGGCGGAAGTGTGGGTAGATAAAAGCAGAATGCAGAAGAACCAAGTTAGGGGAAGGTAGATTTAAATTTAGTAAGGAAATTAGAGTTTTCTGAACTGGAGGAGGTCAAAAGTCAACTGTGTTAAAACCTGCAGATATAAGGATGAAGACAAACATTAAACATTGCTGAATTTGGAGCCAGGATAATTCACGAATAATAGTTAATGGGCTAGTGGGATTTGTTGTGTGATAGGGTATGATTGGCTAAGATGTTGTTATAACGCGGAGGTCGACCACTCCCCCCATAACTAAAACCGAAACACTCAGCGAGGCGCACCTCTGTTACAATCTGTTAAAAGAGCCCCTAATCTCAAACAATGGAATAGTTAAATAAAACAAAACCCTGACACACTCTTTATAATCAACAAGTAACAATTTATTTATCTAACTCTTAACAGTGAGCAAATGAACTGAACTGTTAACAAACTGAACAATTCCCCTCCAAGTGCTAACTACTCCTGAATAAAACAAGATTCTAATGGTATGCTGTTCCAATAAATACAATAAATATATAAACCAAAATAAAAAAAAAATAGAATTTAGCCCAGGTTACGTCTTCAATTTTCCAAATGCCCTCGTCTTTTATATGCTTGATGACAAATCAGTTTTTTAAAAATAGGATTGGTCCTATGTTGTCAAAACCACCAGATTTAAATTCTGTTTTTTTTTGGTATCTAACGGCCTGGTTTAAATTAATTGGCTAAATTCAAGTTTGTTGTCTTGATTTAAAACACTGCTTTGCCTGTTAACATTATGGCCTTTTGATACAACTGCTACAATTCAGATGCTCGGTACACGTGCAAACTCACTAGCCAACCACAGACCATTTTTCTTCCCTTTCCAAGCCTGGATAAAAACACATCATCATCATCATCTTTTAAAGGAACCACATATTGCCCCCCCCACCCACCCCTACCCACCCCCACCCCCACCCCCACCCCCCATCATTTTACAAACATCAGTGTTTTAAAAACACCAAATTTTAATGCCCTGCTGTCCAATCCACAGGTAGTGTACCCAATGTCGCAACAATATGGAGTAACAGCGTGTTAAGGAAGACCAGCAGGAAGAGCATTGTAGTTGTGTATGGACGTGCGATATCAAAGGATGGTGGTTTCAGCAGTAGGTGGCCTCAGGCAGAATGAAGGTTAAAGATGTTACACAGGTGCAAGTCTCTCTGTTTATGTAATGAAGATGGGTAGGCAGAAATAGTTTGGGATCAAACAAAAACCTGTGAGTTATGAATAGTCTGACTGAGGCTAAGATAGTGGCCAGGAAGATGGTAGTTCCTGATGGAGTGCAGTCAGTGGCAGAGTATAATGTGTGGTTTCTGTCATCTCAACATCTTACAGGAGGAAATTGAGTTATGTCTAAATCTGGACGTCCCACAGGCAGTTGAATGAAAAAGAGTAATTGTGGTAGGTGATAGAGTAATGTTGCTAGGTGTTATCAGCATTCTTACGGAAAATACTGGACATCCAAATAGGAATGGCATTAGTCAACAATGATGTGCTTAAAATCAAAAGGTGCAGACAGGACAGCGGGGTTTAATTCTCACAATTACAGAAAATATTGTTGATAGTTTTATGCTGGGTTTACTGTTTTTTTTGTGCTGGGACAGAATCCAGATTGAAGAGAGTCAAATGGGAGCTGCAAGAGGAGTGAAAACAGACTGAGACAACAAAACATTTGATAACCTTGAATAGGAAAGAAATGTTGTTCATGATAACAATATGTATTGACATTGTGATCAAAGATGGGGTTATAATATCAGATTGGGGAAATATTTACAGTGTGGTTGCATGGTAGCTTGGAAGAGGACCTTGGGAAAGGAGCTTTGCGGCAATGCAATCAGAGTCAAAGTTAACTTGGAAAAGGTAAGCAGGTAGCTGGAACAAAATGATCACTCTTTAGTTTCTCTGCCTCATCAACTATATCTCACAGCAAAAATATTGGAATCATAAGCTATTTGGTCTCTTTTGTAAAACTAATTGATTGGCCATGTGTTGTTGTTAAGGCCATCATCGGTTATCCATCCTGAATCGCCATTGAGAAGGTGGTGGTGAGTCTTTGTTTCAGTACACTGGCAATAATGATAGAGAGTTACAACTTACTGATCAAGGGATGATGATGATGGAGTCTTAAATTAGAATAATTTGTGGCTTGAAGGTAACATGCATCTGGTGCCCTTGTCCTTCTCATGGGAGAGATTGGAAGGTGCTGTCTGAGGAAGCTTGACAAGTTGTTGCAGGGCATCGTATAAGTGATACACTCTGCTTCCACTGCGCACTTGATGGTGGAACGAGGGACCATTCAAGGGTTGCTGATCCTATGGGCTGCTTTGTTTTGGGATGTGTTGGGCTTTTTGAAAGCTATTGGAGCTGCAGTCTGGAGTAAATGGGGAAAGTGTCATTGCATACCTGTTTTGTGCCTTATGGAGTGTGGACAGGCTTTGGAAACCATACAGTGAAGTAGCAATATCGGCAAGCTTTGTGCTTGCCCATATTATAGAGGGCTGACGTGCTTCAATTTTGCAAGATTGGCCTCACTGACCATAGCAAGCATGTGACTCAAATTAGATCTACAAATGGGAGCTAGCTGCTGGCATGGGCGTGTTGGGATTTTTAAAAGGATTTCCTAATTCGCGCTGCCCACAAATCTGGAGAAACTGACCTCAAAGACATGGAGTAGCTCCATCTTATTTTGTTGCTTTGGAGATTATTTTGTATTAAGTGCATCAATGGAAAATCAGCATGTCTAGATTCCAATATACCTAGCATTTGAAAGGCAGAGAACAGGCAAAGAATTTGGATACACATGGAGAAATATTAAGCCTAAAAACTCTGCCAAAGTAACACCATCAAATAACTTGGCCATCGACTTGATAGGGAACACTGGTTTCCTCTTGCTTTATTAAGTCCGCTTAAGCTGTACAGTAACCCTTATAAATCATCTGTTCTCGGCACACTAATTGTCAAAACACGCAAGGAATGCTTTATTGCTGGCATTTGAAACTTAATCAGTGCTCACCTTTATAGCCTTGAAAAGTGGGCATTTAAATTTCCTATGTGAGCACTCTGGAATTGTGGTTATGCTAATTTCAGCTGATTTGCATTGTGTAAAACTTTGATGTGTGTATGCCAGAGTGGGCGTACAGTGTTGCACAGTGTGGATTGAGTGTAGACTTGGTACAAGTGATCTCCCTGATTTCCTAGTCCCTCTAGCCTATTCTGTGATGGTATCATCCAGGCAAATAGAATGGAAATTATATACCATGTGTTTATTTGGTTTCTTAATTTCTTAAACACTCCTGCCAAGTAAATATTTAATTGGTTACTTTACAAACCAAACGCTTGTTGATTGGATTATTTATTTTGTTTTTGTTGGTGCCCGGTAGTGCTGATTTTGCAAATATTTTGGCACTTTAGGTGAGTTATTGTTAACCTATAAAATGTATTTTTACCATTTTGTCATGAAGTGTCCTTTATGTCTCTCATGGTTCTTTGTGGAAAAATTAGAAATGGTCAAACTTCAGAGCTTGTTTTTTTGAATTACATTGCTTTAAAAATAAGAAATTAGAACTGAAATGATCTTGAAAAAAAGCAGAGAATTTGCATTCATGTTGTGCATCTCTTGTATCATTGTGACTGAAAGGAACTCACAGCCACTGAACTGTCACAGTTATAAAATATGCAAAGTTGGCAACTGATTTGAGCATATTCTGGAGATAAATGACTAATAATCTGTTTTAGTGGTACTGATTGAGAAGGACGAAAAAATGGTCAGAACTGTCCTGCTCATCCTTGAATCAAGCTATAAGATATTGTACAGCAGAGTGAACAGATGAGGTCTTAGTTAAATGTAAACATCTGAAACGCAGCACCTTCGACTGCAGCCATCCTTCTGAAATTGATGAGCCAGCGTCAAGGGTAAGCTTGCAAGCAACATTAGGAGGGACAGCAAGAGCTTTTTTTAAATCTATAAAAAGGAAAGAAAGAGGCTAAGTGACCATAGGCCCTTTAGAGATCAAGGCTGCGGACATAATAATTGGATATGATGAAATTGCAAAGACGTTGAATAAATACTTTGCATCAGTCTTCACAGTAGAAGGCACTAATAGTATTCCAAAATAATCAAAAAATCAAGGAGCTAAAAGGAGAGGAAATAAATGCAATAAACTATTGCTGGATAAAGTGTACTAAGAGAAATAATGGGTTTAAGTACCAATAAGTGTCTTGGACCCGATGAGAGGTATCCTAATATTAAAAAATATAGCTATAGTGGATTCACTGGTAGTAATTTTTCAAGAATCCTTAGATTCTGGAAAAGTCACAGAGGACTGGAAAATTGCCAATGTAACGCCTTCGTTTGGAATGGGATAGAAACGAAAAAATTAGGTGACGATAGGCTAGTTAGCTTCCATATGTTTTTGGCAAAATGGTAGTGTCTTTCATAAAAACGTAATAGCAGAGCATTTAGGAACAATACCCTATCTCATTTTTTTGATTCCAGTTTTATTTGCAATGTGTCAACTGACCAATTGACATACAGGAATCTCAGCAATTTCAATGTGGTGGCCATGCGGCTTAGTGGTAACATTGTTTAGGAGTAAATAATATAATCGAGAAGAGTCAGATAACTTCTTAAAGGGGAAATTGTCTGACAAGTTCATTAGAAATCTTTGAGGAAGTAACAAACAGAGGAAGCAATGAATTTAACATATTTGCATTTCCAGAAGGTGTTTGATAAGGTAAGCTGCCGTAATAAGGTAAGAACCAATGATGTTGCCGGTAGTATGTTGGCATGGATGGAGGATTGGCTGACTGATAGACAGAGTTGGGATAAGGGAGGGGGCGGGGGGGGAGGGGGGGGGGAGGTGGGGGTGCGGGTGGGCGTTGTATTTTCAGGATGGCAAACCGCTAAAAGTAATTGTGGAATGCCCCAAGGTTCTGCACTGGCACCATGATTATTTACAATGCATGCTAATGTCTTGAATGAGGAAAATGAATGTATTCTAGCCAAGTTTTCAGATGACACCACCATAGGTGATAAAGCAACTTGTGACGATGACATACAATTTACCGAGGAACATAGACAGGTTAAACGACTGGGCAAAAACCTGGCAGATGGAATAAAACGTGGGGAAATGTGAGGTTGTGGTTTTAGGAAATAAAGAGGAATGGAATATTATTTGACTGGAGAAAGAGTGCAGAAAAATACAGTAATAAGGGATTTGGGGTCCATCACAAACAGCTAGTGTAAACGTTCAGCAGGTAATAGGGAAGACAGATGGCCTTTATTTAGAATGGAGTTATAAAAAAAGTACAAGTGAAGAGGAAGTCTTGCTAAAACTATGCAAGGCATGAGTTAGACCACAGTTGTAATACTGTGAACAGTTTTGGTCCCCTTTTCTAAGGAAAGATATATTGGCATTGGAGGCAGTCCAGCAAACGTTCACTAGGTTGATTGTGGGTATGGAGGGACTGTTTCAGGCAGAGAGGTTGAATAGGTTTCACTTCTACTCATTGAAGTTTAGAAGAAGGAGAGGCAACCATATTGAAACAGACAAGGTTATTAGGGACTTGACAGGGGAGATGCAAAAAGGTTGTTTCCCCTCCGAGGGATTGTCTAGCACCAGAAATCATAATTACAGAGTAAGGGGTTTCCCATTTGAGACACCGATGAGTAATTTACTGTGAAGGTGGAGAATCTGGGGAATCCTTTATTGCAGAGGACTGGACAGGTGGGGTCGTTAAATATATTTAAGGCCGAAATAAATTTCTAATCAGTAAGGGACAAAGCCACAAAAGTGGAGCTGAGTTTCAGATCAACCATGATCTCATTGAATAAGAACATAAGAAGTAGGAGCAGGAATAAGCCATCTGACCTGTTGAGCCAGCTCCATCATTCAGTAAGATCATGGCTGATCTTTCCGTGGGATCAGTTCCACTTACCGCCAGCTCACCATAACCTTTAATTCCTTTACTGTTCAAAAATCTATCTATCTATCTTTGCCTTAAAAACATTCAACGAGTTAGCTGCTTCACTGGGAAGGGAATTCCACAGATTGACGACCCTTTGGGTGAAGAAGTTCCTCCTCAATTCAGTCCTAAATCTGCTCCCCCTTATTTTGAGGCAGTGTCCCCTAGTTCTAATTTTACCTGCCAGTGGAAACAACTTTCTGCTTCTATCTTATTTATTCCCTTCATAATTTTACATGTTTCTATGAGATCATCCCTCATTCTTCTAAATTCCAATGAGTATAGTTCCAGTCTACTCAATCTAAGCCACCCCACTCAACTCTAGAATCAACCTTGTGAACCACCTCTGCACCCCCCTCTAGTATTAGTACATCCTTTGTCAAGGAAGGAGACTAGAACTGTACACAGTACTCCAGGTGTGGCCTGACTAGCACCCTGTACAGCTGCAGCATAACCTCCCTACTTTTCAACTCCATCCCTGGAGCAATGAAGGACAATCTTCTGTGTGCCTTCTTAATTACCTGCAGCACTTGCAAACCAAATGTTTGTGATTCATGTACAAGGACACCCAGGTCCCTCTGCACAGTAGCATGCTGCCATTTTTCATTATTTAAATAATAGTCTATATTGCTGTTATTCCTACCAAAATGGATGACCTCATATTTACTAATATTGTACTCCAGATGCCAGACCCTTTCCTGCTCACTTAACCTATCTATATGCCCCTGCAGATATTCAGTGTCCTCTGCATCTGTTGCTGTACTGCTCAACTTAGTGTTATCTGTAAACTTTGACACACTACACTGGCCCCCAAGTCTAAATCATGTACGTAAATTGCAGTCCCATCACTGGTCCCTGAGGCACACCACTCATTGACAACCAGAAGAACACCCATCTACTCCCACTCCTTGGCTTTCTGTCAGTTAACCAATCTTCTATCCATGCTAATGCATTACCCCAAAAACTGTGCACCTTTATTTTAAGCAGCAGCCTTTTGTGTGGCACCACGTCAAATGCCTTCTAGAAATCCAGATACACCATGTTCACCAGTTCCCCGTTGTATGCACTCGTAATGCCCTCAAATAATTCCAATAAATTAGTTAAACATGATCTGCCTTTCATGAATCCATGCTGCATCTGCCCGATGGGATAATTTCTAATAAGGTGTCTTGCTATTTCTTCCTTAAGCATTCAAGCATTTTCCTCACTACAGAAGTTAAGCTAACATGCCTATAGTTAACCGCCAGTTGTCTAACTCCTTTTCTTTTAAACAGTGGCATCCCATTTGCTGTTTTCCATTCTGCCGGAACTGTGTGAGTGCAGCGAATTTTGGCAAATTACTGCGAGCGCTATTGCTATTTGCTCCCGCCATCTTTTAGTACCTGGGGATGCATTCCATCAGGGCCAAGGTACATGTCTACCTTGAGCCCCATTAGCTTACCAACACTACCTCTTTACTGATAATGGTCATTTCTAGGTCCTCACCTGCCATAGCCTAATTGTGCAGACTTGATGAGCTGAATGCGGTATTTCTGCTTCACTGACTTATGGTCTTATGCTCAAGCTTCTGTGGTGAAGCTTCATGCCCTTCTGGTTCAGGTGTGAATGCTACAATTAAGCTGAAGCTGGCACCAGCAGAGAAAAATATCGATATTTGAAATGGTTGTTGTGAAGCTAGAGCTCAGAAAATAAACTTGTACAGATCAAACAAAAATTTAGCCTCTTTAAAGCACTTTAATTAAACGTTTGCAGAATAAAGATTTAAGAGTTTAACCATGTTTTTAACTTAATTGATGTTTTCTTTCCCATGAGATTAGCAAGTCTGATGACATTTCTCTGGTAGAAAAACTAGTTTCACTGAAACCACTGAGGTGTGCCTGGTTTCTGTCATCTTGGGAAAAAGTACAGGGTGTGATCTATTTTTGTCAATCAGGACATTTTAAAGCATTTCTATGTTGATAACATTTATGTGGACATGACCAGATTTTGGCATAGAGACTGGTGTAAATTCCAACAGAATTCCTGCATAAATGCAATCCAGGATATTTCGGGTCAATATGTGCATAGTACAAGATGGCAAAAGACTACCTGAGATTCTCTTTTAATCAAGTGAATTGTTAGGCCTTCTATTTTGCATCAAAAGTCGATTGAAATGGATATTCAAAATGGACATAGTACCTTGTGATGAGACATCAGTTGCTTATGCCATGTTATGCTTTTTAAAAAGTGAAACTAATCTAATCACACCACCTCAAAATACAGAAGTAATTAGGGCAATTGATAGCAAGAAGTATGTTCAAGGTGCAACATTTCATATCACACATAACTAAAAAACAGACTTAGTTTTCCTCTGCTCATATTCTAAGCTTTAAAGGAGCAAAATGCATGTTAGTCATCACCCCTCCACAGAGAGGCAGTTTCAAATACTCTTTTAACAGGTGTTTTTTGTTTCCTGGCAACCGTCTCTCTTTGCCTTTAAAGACAATTATAAGAAGCTAATAAACAAGATGGTAGAATAAAATAGTTACTTTGCCTTAAAATATTGGGTATTTTTAAAATTAGAATGTTGCAATATTTCCTTCAAGCTTGCTCTGAGGCTTGCTAGAGCACTGCAGCAGACCTGTGATAGAAATGTTAGTGTGGGAACACGGAGGTATGTTGAAGTGGCAGGCAACTGGAAGCTCAGGGTCGTTTTTGCAGATAGAATGTAGGTGCTGCACAAAGCGGTCACCCAGCCTGCATTTTGTCTCCTCAATTTACAGTAGAACACATTTGTGAATAGTGAATCAATAGATTATATTGAGTCAAGTACAGGTAAATCACTGCTTCACAGGTAAATCATCTATGTCTGGGGCCTTGGATGGTGAGGTGGAAGGAAGCAGACTGGCAGGTATCTCACATCAAATGTTGCATATGATTACTACGGTATCTTGAGAGAACAATAGTTATGCATGATGATACTTTTCTAAAAATATGTTTTTAGAGTGTTGGAGCTTTTGTTGGAGATGTTTCTTAAAAAAAAACTAGTTGGTATCACACCCAGTTTTCAAATATTAATGACAGTGTTATAACACCGAGGTGACATAATGGCTCAGTAGTTATCACTCCTGCCTCATGGCACCAGGGACCCTGGTTCGATTCCATCCTCGGGTGACTGTGTGGAGTTTGTACATTCTCCCCATGTTTGCATGTGTTTCCTCCAGGTGCTCAGGTTTCCTCCAAGTCTAAAGATGTGCAGGTTAGGTGGATTGGCCATGCTAAATTTAGAGTCACAGGGACAGGGTTAAGGGGGTGGTTCTGGGTGAGATGCTTAATGGGCCGAATGGCCTGCTTCAAGACTGCAGGGATTCTATGATTCCAATATTTCTCATGAATTGTCACATTCCCGCCCAAAAGCTTGCTTCCATTTTTACACATCATATTGGATTCCTATTGAAAGAAAAATATTCTAATCCTATTTTGTCAGAATGTAAAGTGAATTAAGTATTTACTCTAAAACATCTACACACCAGTAAGTTAAAGTTACACTTTTTCCTGTCTTTGGTCCATATCCTAAATTTAGCAATGCAGACTACTTGTCTTATGTGTTATGAACGTTTAGTTTTATGTAGTCTTTACTTCTGTTTCTTGATCTTTATACTGTATACGTCTGCAGTTGAGTTCTGTTTTTGATGTTCATGATATTAGGTGTAATTTTGCTGTGTATTTATTTATTTGCCTTTCAACAGAATAAACAACACTTGAATCTGATGGATGGGTGTAACAATTATTTCTGTGCATATTTTCATAGCCACTGTCAATGCCACTCCTTTATCACCCTGCCAAATGATATACATGAATGATGTGGGAGTGCTCTTCTTTCATTGCTTCCAGTGCAAGGAGACAAAAATTGTATATGCTTTCCAAGTGAGCGGAAGAAAGGAAGAGAAGGTGGTTTAGTTCTGATAATAAAGCATGGGATTAGTACAATAGTGAGTAGTAATTTTCGTTCAGAAGTTCAAGATATACAATTAGCTTGAGTTGTGTACAGCAAGAGAACAAAATCACTCATGGGAGTTGTTTATCAGCCCGCTCACAGTGACTACACTAGTGTGTACATCAAGAAATTATAGGATAATAAAACAAAACTGTGGATGCTGGTGATCTGAAACAAAAACAGTAATTGCTGAAGAAACTCTGGCAGATTTTGTGACAGTTAATGTTTCAAGTCTGGATGGTTCTTTTCATCAGAACTGATAGTATCTGGGAAAAAGATGGTATTTATGCTAATAGAAGTGGGTGGTGGCTGGAGAGAAGGGAAAGGGAGAGGTAAGTGGATAGGTGGAGATGGAGCTGAGAGAGAAAGAGAGAGAGATATGAAAAGGGTAGATAAACAAGCGAAGTTATGGATACCACATCAGATCAGAAGAAAAACTGAATACGCCATAATAAGAGCCTAAGAGTGAGAAACTGGGTGAATTGTGCTCAATGCAACCCATAAAATGTGTTAATGGGTTTAGGAGTATGTGAGAATGGGTGACTGCACTAAAAGTGACCCCATATCATAACAGGACCAGCTGTAGGCTGGGTAAGAATCGTGGAAGGATGGAATTAGGCTCGAAAGTTACTGAACTCAGTGTTAAGTCCCAGAAGCTGCAGGGTGCCCAAACGGAAAAGGAGATATTCTTTTCCATCTTGTGCTGAGGCTTGCTAGAACACTTCAGCAGGCCTGCAACAGAAATGCTGGTGTTGGAACATGCAAGTGTGTTGTAGTGACAGGCAACCTCCTGGAAGCTCAGGATCATTTTTGCAGGTAAAACCTAGGCGTTCTGCAAGCAGCCACCCAGCCTGTGTTTCATGTCCTTAATGTAGAGCAGACCACTTTATGAACAGTGAATCAGTAGACGAAATTGAATGAAGTACAGGTAAATTGCTTCTTTACCTGGAAGGTATATCTGTGGCCTTGGACGGTGAGGTGGGAGGAGGTAAATCGGCAGGTATCACACCTGTCGGTTGCATGGGAAGTTGCTTTGGGAGTGTGAGGAGATGTTGGGAATGGAGGAGGAGTGTACCAGAATGTCCTGGAGGGAACAGTCCCTGCAGTATGCTGACCAGGGTGGAGAGGGGAATAAATGTTTGGTCATGTCATCTTATTGGAGGTGACGGAAATGGTGGCTTACAATCCTGTGAATATAGAGGCTGTTGGAGTGGTAATTAAATAAAGAAATAATGGGAGCTTGGGTAAAAGGTACTGCAATAATTGTAGACAGTCTCTTACTTTCAAATAGTTTGGATTATTCAAATTGGCATAGAACATAGAACAGTACAGCACAGGAACGGGCCCTTCTGCTCACGATGTTGTAATCCCTTCTGCTTGCCCTTGGTCCATATCATACCATTCCTTGCATGCCCCCCCCCCAATTCAGTACAATCATAATTTAAGTTTCACTTTCATAGAATCCCAACAGTGTGGGAAACAGGCCCTTAGGCCCAACAAGTCCACACTGACCCTTGAAGCATCCCACCCAGACCCATCTCCATCCCCCTATAACCCACCTAATCTACACACCCCTGAACACTACTGTTACAATTTAGCATTGCCAATCCCCCTAACCTGCACATCTTTGGACTGTGGGAGGAAACCGGAGCACCCAGAGGAAACCCACACAGACACGGGGGGAATGTGCAAGCTCCACACAGACAGTTGCCTGAGTGTGGAATTGAACCCGGGTCCCTGGTGCTGTGAGGCAGTAGTGCTAACCACTGAGCCACTGTGCCGCCCATAACATTTTAGAATCATAGAATCCCTACAGTGTGGAAACAGGCCATTTGGCCCAACAGGTCCACACTGCCCCTCCGAAGAGCATCCCACCCAGACCTATTCTCCTAACCCCACGGTTCCTATGTCTAACCCACCTAGCCTAAACATCCCTGGGCACTGTGGACAATTTAGCATGGCCAATCCACCTAACCTGCACATCTTTGGACTGTGGGAGGAAACCGGAGCACCCGGAGGAAACCCATGCAGACACCAGGAGAATATGCAAACTCCACACAGACTGTCACCAGAGGCTGGAATCGAACCTGGGTCCCTGGTACTGTGAGGCAGCAGTGCTAACCGCTCCTGCTGCATCACATATCTTTCAGTACCTTGGGAGAGACATTCCAGCCTTAAATGTATTCAATGATGTTGTATCTACAACTCTCTAGAATAGAGAACTCCAAAGATTCACAGTCCGTTGAAGTAAATACTCTTGGATGTAAATGTTTGGTTCCTTGTCCACACCTGTCTCCAGGTCCATGACACATGATGAGCGAAAATAATCTCTATGCATCCACCTTATCAAGCCCTTCAGAACATCATATGTTTCTGTGAGATCTCCTTTGATTCTTCTGCCCTTTAGAGAATACTGACCCAATTTACTCAGCCATTATAGGGCAACTCTGATTCAATCTGGGGAACCTTTGGCGTACTACCTGCAATGTTAATATGTTCCTATTTAAATATGGGGGCCAAACTTGCACCAAGTATCCTATGTATACCTTTACCAAACAATTATAGCATTAACGGGGGGCAAAATACTGAATTGGATTGAAAATTGGCTGGCTGACAGGAAGCAAAGAGTAGTGATAAACGGGTCCCATTTGGAATGGCAGGCGGTGACCAGTGGGGTGCCGCAAGGTTCGGTGCTGGGACCGCAGCTGTTTACAATATACATTAATGATATTGATGAAGGCATTAAAAGTAATATTAGCAAATTTGCTGATGACACAAAGCTGGGTGGCAGTGTGATATGTGAGGAGGATGTTATGAGAATACAGGGTGACTTGGACAGGCCAGGTGAGTGGACGGATGCATGGCAGATGCAGTTTAATGTGGACAAATGTGAGGTTATCCACTTTGGTGGCAAGAACAGGAAGGCAGATTACTATCTAAATGGAGTCAAGTTAGGTAAAGGGGAAGTACAACGAGATCTAGGTGTTCTTGTACATCGGTCAATGAAAGCAAGCATGCAGGTACAGCAGGCAGTGAAGAAAGCTAATGGCATGCTGGCCTTCATAACAAGAGGAATTGAGTACAGGAGCAAAGAGGTCCATCTGCAGCTGTACAGGGCCCTGGTGAGACCGCACCTGGAGTATTGTGTGCAGTTTTGGTCTCCAAATTTGAGGAAGGACATTCTCGCTATTGAGGGAGTGCAGCGTAGGTTCACGAGGTTAATTCCCGGAATGGTGGGATTATCATATGTTGAAAGATTGGAGCGACTGGGCTTGTATAGACTTGAGTTTAGAAGGATGAGAGGGGATCTGATTGAGATGTATAAGATTATTAAGGGATTGGACACTCTGGAGGCAGGGAACATGTTTCCGCTGATGGGTGAGTCCAGAATCAGAGGACACAGTTTAAAAATAAGGGGTAGGCCATTTAGAACAGAGTTGAGGAAAAACTTCTTCACCCAGAGAGTGGTGGATGTATGGAACGCTCTGCCCCAGAAGGCAGTGGAGGCCAAGTCTCTGGATACTTTCAAGAAAGAGATGGATAGAGCTCTTATAGAAAATGAAATCAAGGGTTATGGGGATAAGGCAGGAACAGGATACTGATTGTGGATGATCAGCCATGATCATAGTGAATGGTGGTGCTGGCTCGAGGGGCCGAATGGCCTACTCCTGCACCTGTTGTCCATTGTCTATTGTCTAATTCCTATGCTCAAAATTCCCCTGCAATCAAGGCTAAAGTGTTCCAAATTTTTTGCTGTATCCATATGCTATTAATTTGTGTTCCTTACATGAGTGCGCCCAAATTTTTGTGAAGATCAACATTTCAGTTTCACATCTTTCTAAAAGAAAATTAGTTTTTTCCGTAATGACCAAGTGAAGAATCTCTCACTTCCCACATTATATTCCACCTGCTATCTTGTTGCCCAGCTTGGATACGTTTCCCTTTGTCTAAGACATTATAATAAAGCTGCAGCACTGATCTTTGCGACACAGCATTAATCACATCTCATCAAATTGAAAATCCTTCATATTTTTTCTCTTTATTTCACTCACAGAATAAGGGCGTCGCTGGCTAGAGCCCATCACTAATAACAGTTAAGAGTCCAACTACATTGCTGTGGGTCTGAAGTCACATATAGGCCAGACCAGGTAAGGATGGCAATTTCTTCTGTAATGGAGGCGGTTGGGTTCTTTCTTCATGATAATTGACAATGAAATCAGGGCCATCATTCGACTCATAATTCCAAATTTTTTTTTACTGAATTCAAATTCCACCATCTGCCGTGGCAGGATTTGAAGCCAGGTCCCTAGAACATTACGTGGGTGTCTAGATTAACAGTCAAGCGATAATAACTCTAGACTGTTGCCTCCCCTTAAATGCTTACTGTCTGCTTGCAATCCATCAACCACTCCTTTATCCATGCAATTCTATAATTCCAAACTCTTCCTCGACTCTTAACATTCCTGTTAATTTCTTGTGTGGCACTTTCTTTAATGCCTTTTACAAATTTATGTAAACTATGTCTACTGGCTCTTCTTTATCTATGCTACTAATTAAGTCAACGTCAAACTGGATTTTCTTTGCATAAAATTATGCTTAATTTTTCTATGGTTCTATTCGAACAAGTAAAGCACAAAACTAGGCCATTTGCCCTATCTTGTCTACACTGGTTGAATTAACTAGTTGCCCCTTCTAATTCGACTTTTCAGTATCTGGTCTATATTCTTGCAAGTTGCAGTGCTTCTGGTGCAGAATTAGATTACTTTTAAATAGGTTGAGGTTTCTGGCTCGATTGCCAAAATGGGCAGCAAATTTCAGACACCCACCATCCTCTACAATAAAAAGATTTTTTTTCATGCTCCCTCTAATACTTTTACCAATTATCTTAAGTCGGTGTAATTGACCTTTCCACTAAGGGAAACAGAACTATCCAAGCCTCTCATTATTTTGGACACCTGGAGTAAGTTAACCTTCAGCCTCAGTTCTGAAGCCAATAACGCTGGTCTATCCAGTCTATCTTCATAGCTGCAATTTTCAGTTTCTCTTAGCATTCTTGTAAATCTCATATCTTCTCTCTCTAGAACAATGTGTCCTTCCTGTGATGTAGTGTTCAGAGCTGTACACAACTCCAGCTGTGGCCTAACCAGTGTCTTTTACAGTTTCAGCATTACATCCCTGCTCTTGTATTCAATACCTCTCCCATTGAAGGAGAAAATCCCGTATGCCTTCTGTAATATCTTATTAAATGATGCTGCCACCATAAGAGACATGTACCATGAGGTCTTTGACTTCCCCTACACCTTTGGTACCCTCTTGTTTGTTGTGTGGTTCTTGCTCTGTCTGCTGTCCCAAATGCATAACCTTCGACTTGTCAGAATTGAGTTCCACTTGTCAGTGACCCATCCACTCTACCAAACCATTGATATCGTCCTGCAGTTGACTGCCATTGTCTTCACTATCAACTACCCAGCCAATATTTGTGTTGTATGCAAATTTCCCAATTTTGCCTTGCATGGACACACACCATTTGTATCAAGTCCTACATCGCATAATGGGCTACAAAGCAAAGCAGAGCAGAAAAGCAGACAAAAATACATCCCTTTGCGATGCATGTAATGCATTTTACGTTCACTTTGAACAGCAGGTCAGTGAAATGGTGTCACCTGCCCTGACCGCTTCGGATACACCTGTTCCCTTAGGTACCACTACAGACGTCAGATCAACTCCCCACCTGTACACTCAGATTCTGCATCTACCAGCTGGCGGGAATATTTGCTGACATCTTTAACCTCTCTTTAATACAATCTGGCATTCCCATCTGCTTCAAGAAGACCACCGTCATCCTAGTACCAAAAAAAATATGCAGTGTGCCCCAATGACCACAGTTTGGTGCAATCCCATTGGATACTTTGAACCCAGCTCATGACCCCATTGGCCAAAGCCACAGAACGCTTCGAAGATCTGGGGCAAGGGAGGATAAGAACACACCTGGAAGCCAGAAATAGCAAGAACTGCAGATGCTGGAGCCAAAGATAACACCGTGTGGAGCTGGAAGAACACAGGCAGGCCAGGCAGCATCAGAGGAGCAGGAAAGTTGATGTTTTGGCTCAGGACCCTTCTTCAGAAAAATAAGCTATAATCTAGTTGAATGACCTTCTCCTGCACCTGTTCTTTATGTTCCTGTGTTGCTGTATAGTTTTGAAAGGACTTCTTGCAGCTTGAGGGCAGTGGCGAGCTCAGGAGGTAGTGAGACTCAGAACCAAAGAAGTGTCGTGTATGTCCTGAAACATTCACTCTGTTGCTGCTTGTACAGATCTTGCCAGACATACTGATTATACAGTGGCAAATTGGTCAAAGTTGCACTGGGCAGTGGAATAAAGGGAGAAAGAATAGAGGTATTGGCTGTGGTCTTCAATCAAATAAAGTGTGGGAATGATACCTGAATACCCGTGCTGTGGCTAGTCTAATCTTTATGGATCTTGGGCATTCTGGAAGTCTTAGAGATATAAAAGAGATAAAAGGTACTGCAGATGCTGGAGAATCCGAGATAACAAGCATGGGGCTGGATGCACACAGCAGGTCGAGCAGGAAAACTTGACGTTTCGGGCCTAAACCCTTCATCAGAAATGGGGGAGGGGAAGAGGGTTCTGAAATAAATAGGGAGAGAGGGGGAGGCGGATAGAGGATGGATAGAGGAGAGGATAGGTGGAGAGGAGGCAGACAAGTCGAAGAGGCGGGGATGGAGCCAGTAAAGGTGAGTGTAGGTAGGGGGGTAGGGAGGAGATAGGTCAGTCCAGGGAGGACGGACAGGTCAAGGGGGCGGGATGATGTTAGTAGATAGGAGATGCGGGTGTGGCTTGGGGTGAGAGGGAAAACAGGTTAGGGAGGTGGAGATGAGCTGGGCTGGTTTTGGGATGCGGTTGGGGGAGGGGAGATTTTGAAGCTTGC
>JAHRHZ010000031.1:9685478-9706491 GCA_024137785.1 Ginglymostoma cirratum
CCCCCTCTCTCCCTATTTATTTCAGAACCCTCTTCCCCTCCCCCATTTCTGATGAAGGGTTTAGGCCCGAAACGTCAAGTTTTCCTGCTCCTATGATGCTGCTGGAAGTCTTATAGTTAGTTTTTGAAATCCAGAAGGCTGCAGGAGAGGGTGTTTTCTTGGGGTGTTTCCATTAATTTGATGTTCACAAATATACAGACAGCTGTTACGAATTGCATTTTGGCTTAGTTCACCATTTTGTTCCAGCTATTGGGCTGAACTTGTTGTGTGCACTCAAAGTTCAGAATGGGAATGCAGCATGTACATCGCTAACCTTGTTTTCACCTACTCCTAACATAAAGTTTTGAAATGTGACTAAAACCGTTGCACATGTACAAATTTTATATAAAGGTACAGTGCATTGAATCATAAAGTGGATTTCGTAGCGGAGGAACTGGAGATGCCATGGAAACAGTTCTGCAGTCGTAAGTGGAGAATTTATGCTGGTTTGAGGTTGCTAAAAAAAACATATTTAGTCATGACTGTTATTTTTAAAAGGTATTCTGATTAGTACAAACTAATTCAGCTTATTTTTATTCAGTTTCTTCATTGAAGAGAAACCTGCACTTAAGAGAGAGAGAGAGGGAGAGAGAGAGAGAGAGAGATAGAGCTTGAAATGTTTACAGGATCGAAATTGCACTAGAATGTAATAGCTATGTTAGTTGTGTGTTATACAGGCAGTTAAGTGTTTGAGGCAGTGTCACCTGTTTTGCCGATAGAAATACTAAACATTGATCTGTTGCCAATTTAATAAAAGGAGGCACGTTGGGGAAGTTACATGATCATAGAAGAATAACTACAGAGTCATAGAGTAAATACAGCGTGGAAACAGGCCCTTCAGCCCAAACTGGTCCATGCTGACCATGGTGCCTACTCAGCTAGTTCCAATTGCCTACATTTGGTCCCTATCCCTCTAAACCCTTCTCATCGGTGTACCTATACAAATTTTAAAAAATATGTTGCTGTTGTACCTGTCTCAGCCACTTTCTCCGGCAGCCCATTCCATATACCCACTACGCTCTGCATGAAGAAGTTGCCCCTCAGGTCCTCCTTAAATCTATCCCCTCTGACCTTAAACCTATGACCTCTAGTTTTCAATTTCCCATCCCTGGGGAAAAAGCCCTCATGATTTTATACTCCTCAGTAAGGTCACCCCTCATTCTCCTACGTTCCAAGGAACAGGCCGACCTCTCCCTTTCACTCAGGCCTACTAGTCCTGGTAACATCCTCGTAAATCTTCTTTGCACACTTTCCAGTTTAATTATGTCTGTCTTATAACTATGGTGACCAAAACTGTACGCAATACCCCAAGCGCAGTATCACTAATGACTTTTACAACTTTCACGTAATGTCCCAAATCCTATACTCAAAGCCTTGACTGATGAAGCAGCATGCCAAATGCTGCCTTCACCACCCTGTCCACCTGTGATGGTGCTTTTAATGAACTATGTACTTGTACTCCTGGGTCCCTCTGTTCTGCAACACTGCTCAGGACCTTACCATTTACTGTATAAGTCCTACCTTGGTTTGACTTTCCAAAGTGCAACACCTCACACTTATCTGCATTGAATTGCATTTGCCAATCCTCAGCCCACTTTCCCATCTGATCAAGATCCCTCTGTAATTTTTGGTAACTTTTATTGCTAACAATGATACCTCCTAATTTTGTATCATCCACAGACTTACCAATCATGCCTTGTACATTCTCATCCAGAATCTCATAAATAACAAGTAACAAAGGCCCCAGCACCGATCCCTATGACACACTACTAGTCACAGGCCTCTAGTCCGAGAAACAACTTCTGACCATCACCCTCTGCTTCCTACCATCGAGCTAATTATGAATCCAATTATCCAGCTTTCCCTGGATCTCATGCGACCTAACTTTCGTGACTAGCCTGCTGTGCGGAACCTTGTCAAAGGCTTTAGTAAAGTCCATATAGATAACATCCACTGCCCTACCCTCATCCATCTTATGAAGGTGCATTCCGATATGCACGACTCTTGTTAATGGGATTGATGCGAGAAAGAGCGTTGTGCTTATGTCAGTTGTTGAAAATCCATGACTGGCTGAGATATTAGAGAGTGGTTATTCAGCAAGTGATTCTGGGATTCTAAACATGCAAACTGTTTCATTTCATGATCAACTTAGTGCTGTCTGCCATGCAGAGTAAAACAATAAAACTTGGCAGCTGCAATCAAGCTGAAGAGGATTTGAAATATGAACCCAGAATAAGCACCAGCAAGGATTCACATGGTATAATGTGAAATCTCCTTAAGTGCCACGCAAATGGCTGAGATGAGGCAAATGAGAATTTTTACAAAATAAATATAAATAAATGCCTTTGAGCTTATAAAATTAGTACTTTAACTTGACTTAGCTGGTTAATTTTTGGGGAAATTCTACATAGTTTTTGAAACATGTTTTGAACAAGTAAACTGGAATTGGCTGATAGTTGGTAGGTTGAAGAATGGAACTTAGTCTGCAGTAGCGTGTTGGACAACATTTTTTATTGTTTCAAAGATCTGAATTGCTGCCGCAACTGCAGCAGGAAGTGATTCAGTGTGGGGAAGAAATGCTACGGACGTGGAAAGATCTATTTTGGGATCAAGATTTCCTGGTTGGGGGAAGAATAGCCGGAGAGGAAATTACAAAGGAATATTCTTTGCTACCCAAGTTATTCATGATATTGAAGCCAGGAACTGATTTTGATGGAATGTGATGAAAGTCAGGGTGATTTATATGAATGTCTAATGACTTCTGTATATAGCATAAATGAGGATTAACTGATTCTATGTACTCACTAACCGATGGATGAAATTTCATTTCCTGCTTATATCTAGAATAGAACGATTTAATGTTTAGGCTTTATGATTTTTGATTTCAATAATTTGTCATCTGTGTAAATTCTTTATGAGCACCAAATTGCTCAATTTTACCTAACTCTCTAATTCAGGTGAGAAGAATATGCACATCAGATCTTATTACGTTCACAAGGAAATAAATCTATTGTAATCAAACACAGTTTAATGATAGAATAGACGAGATAAATTGCTAATCTCTAGCTGTATAACTTAAACAAGGACAAGAACAGATTTCTAAATTATGTAACAGACTCTTTACTCGTTTTAGAACTCCCCCACACACAAAGAAACATAAATATTATGAGTTTGGCGGGGGAGAGGGAGCAGAGGAGAAATAGAGGAGCACAGTTTTGTATCACCAGTCAACAATTACAAAGTACTTTGGTTGGTTCCACAATCTTTCTCTTTTCTTAGGTGATACTTTGATGTTATCTGCTCAATAATGATCAGTCTTAAGTTCACTAGTTTCCTGGTTGGACCTGAGAGCCCCACTTTCGTATTGGATTTTACTGTTATTTTCAGCTACTCTAGTTTTTCCCTGGTCATTCAACAGAGTTTTTAAAGCAAAAGGAACACAAGATATTGAAGCTGCAAGCTTCAACAGCTTCTCTGGTCTTGTGTTTCCACTCTCCCGCGATGCTGATGTGCTGAAACTGTAACAAATGGTGACAAGTGAAAAGCCAATGAAAAGAGCAAGCCACTTTTGCCCTGAATGCACGCACAGGTGATGATGCTTTGTCTGGGGCATTGCCTTGCCACAAGAAACATTGTTGTAGAGCTGCTGGTTTGGAATGGTGTGAACGAAATCAAAACCAGGTGGACTTCACCTGACAAAGGAGCAGCGCACCAAAAGCTTGTGATTTCAAATAAACCTGTTGGACTGTAACCTGGTGTCATGTGACAAAAGTAACATTGTCTCACATGCATTGATTAGCTCCATTTGCTTTGCAAGTCAGAAGTAACTTCTCCCCGATCGCCGCTGCCCTTCAACCACCCCAACTTTGTTTAGAAGCTAAGCCCATTTTCCATTATCTATCAGTAGTCCAAAAAAGAAAAAAGTGTTGTCTCTTGCAAGTTTTGTTAAGGTGAAAATTAAAATCAATGATTTGGCTATGGCATATTTAGTTGATGTTTTGTACAGGTTTTCAATACTTAGCAATTTTTATTCAAGCTTTTTATGTTGGTTTAAGAAGAGAAATTTAATACCTTTTTGTAGCATTCCGTCAGTATGCATGATGCTTGGACCAGAGGATCTCAAATTCAAGTTTCTATCTGTTGAGTTAGATTATTGCATCTGGAAGATAGCAGTGGGTGTGCTACAGTGCCGCAGGTTAGAGATGGCAGAATTAGTCAGCTTTCCTGCTCTTGATCCTGCCTAGAAATGCCTCCTGGGAATTTGCAAGAGAGAACATGTTTGAAGTCTGAGGTAATGCTGTTCTTTTAGTCTTTAATCAATTTGACCTACCTTTGTGTCTGGGCCCACCTGCAGAGTGGCGACTTGTACAATGTACGGGAGGCTATCAGGTATTCCAATTGGGAATCAATGTGTCAGTGGGATGAAAAGAGAAACATGGTAGAAAAAAGGTTAGAAAACAAGATAAGTTGAAGAGAAAATGTCTATTGCATAATTTCTTTACGGTACCTGTATTTTCCTTTGAATTTCAAATTTTTGAGCAAAGTACAATTTTTTGCAAATTTTGTCTTGACTAGTTACCACCTTTTAACTTCTTCTAATTTGTTCACAGTAGAAATGCTGATGGCACAAACCAATGAATTTGAGCATTTATTTTTAAAAGGTTTTAAAACACAGTTCAGACATTGAATAGAGTAGGAAGGAGGAAAGTCATAGAGTAGTACAAAAAGGAAAACAAAACTGAATTTTAAAGAAGTGTCAATACCACAGCAGGCGTGACCTCAGATTTGACTGGGAAGTAACACATTTACATAAGATAGTTTGTAGCCACCTTTTTTGTTCTCAGTTATATCAACTTACAAACAACCAGCAGCACAGCATTGTGCTTTGGACAAGATCGTTAGTATGTAAAAGTAAAATCTCCATACTCCCAGAGAACCATCAGACTTCATTCTCATTAAATAGACCACCACCAGATAACTGGTGGTGATTTTAACCTGAAGGTCACCAAGCCACAATGGAGGGGCATGATTAAGAAAGTGGGGCCTTCGTGGTATCCTCAGCTCGTGCAGGATTTGAACTTGCATTGTTAGCATCATTCTGCATTGTAAAGTTAAAATGGCACTTATCCCAAGACTGATGAAGTAGACTATCATATGAGTTATTAGATGAGTCTATGCCTTGGTCATTGATCCATCTCAAAATAATTAACATTTGACTGTCTCAGCCGTTATCTTGGGTGCGATAGGAAGAGCTTTCACACCTCCAGGGAAACCATTGATCAGAATTTACGTTTACTTTTGGAATTGGTCGATGAATTTTGAAAGGTCAAGTGATTTCTTCAAATGATTGCAGTCTGGTTCTAATATCAGCTGAAATCACAGGGTAGTCGTGTAACTCCTGGGAGCTATTGTGTAAGATTTCTTGTGACTGTTTTAAAGATAAATTCTGTTAAGAAATATACGTGTACAAGAAGTAACACAAATGTATTAATTTCTAATGCTAAGTGTTCTGTGCTATTGTTTGCATCAATGTCAAAAAAACTAACAAAATTTGATAATTGCATGTTATTGAAAGCTGAATGTTATACACGAACAATTGAGATTGAAGGATTGATTTTGTACAAATGGTTTTTTTTAAAGAGAGAGATGAAATCATTTGAAATGATTTTGCATTTGTTGCGAAGTTGGGTCGAGTACTTCTGGATTGGGAAACATGTAGTTAGACTTTGCTGTTTGTAAAATGCTTTGGAGGAAGCATTGCATGGACCCTTTAAAAGATGATGTGCTTTTTATGTGCGTAGAGATTTAAAACGCATGTCAGAGCAGCAACTTGAAAGTTTGCAAGTACACAGAGAGCGCCCAAATTGAAACATTTGCATCAAAAGGCTATACAGTTAGCAGGCCTAGTTGTAGTTTTAGCAAGACAAGTTTTTGAATTTAGCCAATCAATTTGAACCAGGCACTTCGACACCAAAAACCAATTGCATTTAAATCTGATGGTTTTGACAACATAGGACCAATCCTACTGAAGGAACTATTGATATGTCATCAAAGATATAAAAGAAGGGGCAGTTGCACAAAACCCCAGAGCTAGCTGCCATCTGCCAGAGCAAACGGCTCTCGGCTTTCAAAGGAGAAACGCTGGCTGTTACAGCTTCCTGTATGTCTTAGAGAAAGCACCATCTAAATAACAAAACCATGGTACAACTAGTTAATGTTCCTGACAGAGGAATTGACAAAGAAGGTATTCCTGACAGAAGAATCTACAGAGAAGGCACAGAACATTCTGGAAGACATAACCTGGTTGTAATTTCGAGAGATTAAATTCTATTCTTTTTTATTTTATATTTATTGGAACAGCATACCATTGGAATCTTGTTTTATTTGGGACTAGTTAGTAGTTAGAAGGGAGTTATTCAGTTTGTTGATAGTTTAGTTAATTTGTTCGCTGTTAGAGTTAGATAAATAAATTGTTACTTGTTGATTTTAAAGTGAGTGTCAGAGATTTATTTTATTTTATCTAACCACTAGATGTTGCTGAAAAGCAGGTTACACCACTTTGCACACTCTTTTTACAGATTATATGGCGAGGTGCTCCTCTTTGAGTATCTTGGTTTTAGTTCTCGTGGGTGTTTGGTGGGAGGGGGTGAAAATGGTCATCTTCCGCTTTATAATAGATTGGAGGCTCATCCAGGATTTGAACAGATCTGAACAGATTTCGACAGATTTGGGTATGAAAGGTCCCTGCGGATTTAAACAGACTTGAGGGCTAGTGTCCTAGATCTTTTTAAAAAAACATTAAGTGAGCCAAGGAAAATCTGTTAAATTTTGGTTGCTTGTTGTTGGTTAAATCAGAAGTAGGGAAATGGCTTTTACCACTGCTGAAGAGCCTCTGGGGATCGAAGCTGCTTCCCAAATTTGCCAAGAAAGCTTAGAAAGACAGAAAATGGTGCAATTAGCAGACAGACTAAAATTGGGTTTAACTAGAGATAATGAAAACGCTGAAATTCTAACAGAGTTAGTCAAGTATTTAGGTTCATCAGAGAAACAGTCAAGTGAAGTGGAGTTAGAAAAAATTAAATTGCAAATGAGACACCTGGAGTTAGAATGGTAAAAAAGGTTACTGGCTGAACAAAAAGAAAAGGAACTGAAGCAGTTTGAATTATGGTTATGAGCAGAGGAAAGAGAAAAGGAAGGAATTATGCTGGCAGAACAAAAAGAAAAGGAAAGAATCGCTCTGGCAGAAGAAAAAGAAAAAAAGTTTGAACTTGAGAAGTTGGCAATTAGACAGGAAAGTAAATTTAAAAGGATGGAGATGAAGGTAGAAGGTAGATTTAGTGAGGAGGATAGTGATGATGAGCAAATTCATCATAGCTAAAGGCCTGGTAGGGCAAGACAAAAAATGTCCAAACATTACCGAAATTTGATGAATAAGGTGTAGAAGCCTTTTAAATTTCCTTCGCGAAATTGGCTAAACAGGTGAACTGGCCAGTGGCTGTGTGGGTAATGTTAATTCAGACCAGGTTGTTAGGTAGAACTAGTGAGATGTTTGCAGCACTGTCAGAGGAGGTGTCAGGAGAAAATGAAGAAGTAAAACAGGCCTATGAATTGGTACCGGAAGTATATAGACAACGATTCAGAAATGTGAAAAAGGAACCCGGTCAGACGTATTAGTTTGAAAGAATTAAACAGAGCAACTTGGATAGATGGATGAGAGTATTAAAGATAGAAAAGACATATGAGGATTCTAGAGAGATTATTTTGCTGGAGGAGTTTTAAAAAATTCCCTTTGAGAAGCGATAAGAACTCGTGTTGAGGAACAGAAAGTTAAAACAGCGGAAACAGCTGCAGGGATGGCGGATGAATATGCATTCGGACATAAATCAAAATCTATCTTCCCACAGTTATCTCATTCCGTTAGGAGTAGAAATTGGGAAAGAAGGCGATCCTTTAATGAAAAACAAAAAGTAAATCACACTGGGAGCAGTTCACCATATGTGAGAAAAGAAACCCAAGAGGGTGGAAAAGAGGAAAGAACTTTGGCATTTTTACTACAATAAGATGGAAAATGCTCAGGCACAGTGCTGGTGGTTGAAGAGAGGCACTGGGGAAAAAGGATGTGGTGAAAGAGGCTAAACCAGTGGGATTATTTAAGGTAATGAAGGAAATCACAAGAGATGTCGAGGAGCTGCTGGAGAGTGCACAACCTGGTTGCGGGCTGGATACTAAGTTAACGCCTGATCTTTTCAAAGTCTTCACCTCTGTGGATAAGATTTACTCAGGTAGAACAGGGGAGTAGGTAAAGAAGATAAAATATTGCGAGATACGGGAACTAGTTAGTCTCTAATAGTAAGAGATGAAAATATTTGCACTCCTTCTGAAATATTGCCCGAGAAAGTGATAATCTGTGGAATAAATGGAGAGAGAATTAGTGTTCCCCTGTATAAGATAAGGCTAGAAAGTCCAATCAAGACTGGGGAATTGACTGTGGGAGTGATAGAAAAATTGGCTATTCCAGGAATACAGTTTATTCTTGGGAACAGTATAGCTGGATCACATGTGGGAATGATGACCATTGTAGTGGAAAAGCCAAAAGAAAACCAGGGAACTGTGGAGTTAAAAGAAAAATGCCGTGGAATTTTTCCAGACTGTGTGGTGACAAGATCCCACAGACTCAGTTAAAACAAGAAGACAAAAAAAACAGAAAGATGAAGGAGTTGAGGTCCAGTCAGCTGACACTCTGTTTGATGAGATGGTAAAGGAAAAACTAAGAGGTTTGAGGATCAGGCAGAGGTGTTTAGTTCTGAAAGAGTAATGGAGCTGCAACAAAAAGATGAGACAATAAAGGATTTATATCATAAAGCTTAATTGAAAAAGTTGTGAGAATGTATTCCAGAAGGCTATTACCTTAAGGATAAAATCTTAAAGTGGAAATGGAGACCATGACGGGGTAGTGCAGATGAGAAATGGGCAGAGGCTCACCAGATTGTGTTGCCGGTAGCATGCAGGCAGGAAGTATTGCGGGTAGCACACAAATTAGCTGTAGGAGGTCATTTAGGAATGAAGAAGACTCAGGCTAAGATGCAGGAGCATTTCTATTGGCCTGGATTACATAAAGATGTTGAATTTTCCCATACCTGTCATACATGTCAGATGGCAGAAAAACCACAGGCAGTGATAAAACCAGCGCCTTTGATGCCAGTTCCCACATTTGAAGAACCTTTTACGTGGGTTGTATTTGATTGCATAGGTCCCCTACCTAAAACCAAAACTGGGAACCAGAATTTGCTAACCATGACGGATGTGTCTACCAGATTTCCGGAGGCAGTTCCATTACAGAATGCCAAGACAAAAAAGTTTGTGGAGGAGTTGCTTGCTTTCTTTACCCCTTATGGACTGTCCAGGGAGATTCAGTCAGACCAATTTAATTGCCAAACTATTTATTTAAGGAGGTCATGTATAGTTTAGGCATCAAATACTTTAAATCAGGTGCATACTATCCTGAATCTCAGGGAACATTGGAAAGGTGGCATCAGACCCTAAAGACAATGTCAAGGGCTTATTGCCAGGATTACCCAAATGATTGGGATAAAGGTATCCTGTTTATATTATTTGCTATTGGAGATGCTCCAAATGAATCAGCTCATTTTACTCCATTTGAATTGATATTCAGATGTGAAGTCAGAGGGCCTTTAAAATTAATTAAGGAAAAGTTGATAGGTCCAAAGTCAGAGATCTCACAGTTGGATAATGTATCTGATGTGAGAGAAGGATTAAACTGAGTAAGTGAATTAGCTAGACAACATTTGAAGGTGGCACAGCACCTAATGAAGCAAGAAGCACATAAGAAATATAAAAATTATGTTTGCCCTCGGGAATAACCTATTGATGCTGTTACCATTGGTAGGAGAACCCGTTAAAGCAAGGTTTAATGGTCCTGATCAATTTGAGAAGAAGTTAAGTCAGGTGAATTATCTGGTAACGATGCCAGTTGGAGAAAAAAATTATTGGGTATGTCATGTGAGCATGCTTAAACATTACAATGAGAGGGAAAGGGGACTGGAGAAGCAGGTATTAGTTACTGTCACTCAGAATGAAGAATCGAATCCAAATGATGTGGATTTTGAGATAATAGGTACTGCAGATGCTGGAGAATCCGAGATAACAAGGTGTGGAGCTGGATGAACACAGCAGGCCAAGCAGCGTCATAGGCCCGAAACGTCAAGCTTTCCTGCTCCTATGATGCTGCTTGGTCTGATGTGGATTTTGATGTGCTTCAGAATGTATTGAATACTGAGCAAGTCCTTACGAAACAGGATATGGTAATGAGCTAGGAACACAACTGAATTGAAAGACTTATTACGGTGCTATGAGGACCTATGTAGAAATAGAATGGGGAGGACTAATGCCATAGTTCATGAGGTTGAAGTAGGGAATGCTCCTCTGATAAAACAATACCCTACAGGCTCAATCCTCTCAAAGCAGTGCAGGTTCAGAAGTAAGTGGAAGCAATGCTCCAAGAAGACATCATAAACATGAGTCAAAGTGAGTGGAGTTCGCCAATCGTGTTGGTTCCCAAACATGGTACTCAATGATTCTGCATAGGTTATTGGAAAGTCAATACCATGACCAAATCTGACTCATACCCAGTTCCAAGTCTAGAGGACTGTGTGGAAAAAGCAGGGCAAGCCACTTACATCACAAAATGGGACTTAACTCGCAGTTACTGGAAAGTACCTTTGCCGGAGAAACCGAAAGAATTCTCTGCTTTTGTAACCCCAAATGGGCTATATCAATTTCAAGTAATACCCTTCAGAACGAAGAACGCACTTTTCAAAGGCTTATAAACAGAGTTCTTGCAGGATTGATGAACTGTGCCATCTACATAGATGTCTTAGTGATCTTTAGCCTTTCGTGGAAAGATCATATGGAGCATTTGGCAGAGCTCTTTGAGAGACTGTGGAAGGCAAAGTTAGTCATAAATTTATTAAAGACAGAATTTGCAAAGGTAGAAATGAGGTTTCTCAGGGCACAGCGTCAGATACTGACAAATGACACCGAGGAACATGAGGACGAAGACCATTGAGGAACTTTCAAGACCATCCTCGAAGAAGGAAGTGCTCCAATATTTAGGATTGAGTGGATTCTACAGGAAATTTGTACCAAACTTTATTAGCGTAGTGACACTGTTGAAGGATTTGGTTAAAAAGAAATGAAATTCTGGTGGACAGAGCAATGCGAGGAGGTATTTGAAAATTTAAAAACAGTGATAACCACTGCACCAGTTTTAGCCATGCAAAATTTTTAAAAACCCTTCAAAGTTGCCATCGACCCAAGTGATATAGGTGTTGGAGCTCTGTTGTTATAGGAGGATGATTGTGGAATTGAAAGGCCAATTGGCTATATTGCAAACAGTGCATCAGAGACAGTTGTGTATACCAACCACAATCCTTTGACATTTCTGGAAAGATTTCAGGAAACTGGATTATTTCTTTGGAGTCTCATTTATGTAGAATCAGTATGAAATGTGTAATGAGCTATGGATCTAGTAATACAATGAAGTTAATCTTTTAAAAGGGAAAAAGAAATGAAGTCATCTTTTCATAATGATCGTTCATTTTTCTCTTCAGCGGGAAGGTGTTGTGAATTTGGGTAGAGTACTTGTGAATTGGGAGGCAGGAAGTTAGAATTTTGTGTTTGTAAAATGCTAGGGGGGAAAGCATTGTGTGGTCCCTTTAAGAGATCATGTGTTTTTTCTGTGCTTAGAGATTTAAAATGGATGTCTGTGAGAGGGAGCTTGCAAATTTGCAAGTCCACAGACAGCATCCAGATTAAAACATATGTTTCAAAAGGCTGTACAGTTGGCAGGCAGGCCAAGTCGCAGTTTTGACCAAGACAACAAGTTTTGAATTTAGCCAATCAATTTGAACCAGGCACTGAGATACCAAAAACCAATTAATTTTAAATTTGATGGTTTTGACAGCATAGGTCCAAATGTGTTGTAAGAAATTTTGGTATGTCATCAAGGGTATAAAAGAAGGGAGCAGTTGGACAAAACCTCAGAGCTAACTGCCATCTGCCAGAGTTAGCAGCCCTCACCTCTCAAGAGAGAATCACTGGCTGTCACAGCCTCCCCTCTGTCTTAAGGAAAGCACCATCTAAATAACAAAGGTACCCATGACAGAACTAGTTAATATTCCTGACAAAAGATTCGACAGAGAGGTGCAAAATATTCCAGAAGATTTAACCTGATTGTAATTTCGAGAGACTGAATTCTATTTTGTTTATTTTATAAGTGAGACTTGTGTTTATTAGTATAGCATACCATTAGAATCTTGCTTTATTTGGGAATAGTTTGTAGTTAGAAGAGATTTATTTGGTTTGTTAATAGTTCAGTTAATTTCACTGTTAGAGTCAGATAAATAAACTGTTACTTGTTGATTGTAACATGAGTGTCAGGGATTTATTTTAGTTTACCATGAGTAGTTGCTGAAAAGCATATAACACCATTTTACGCACTCGTTCTACGGGCGAGTTGCTGTTGTGGTGGTGATGGTGGTGCGGTCGGGGGGGTGCAGTCAACTTCCGCTTTATAATACATTTCTCGAGCACAGACCAAAAATAAAATAATTTACTGAGGGCTTTTGTATCTATACTCTATTTTGGACTGTTCTCATATAATTGAGATTCTTATAAATGGTTTTTGTATTGCTGTCTTTGAACAGCTAATATTATTGCTTTAAAAGGATCTTTGGTGAATTATGACAATGCATATTGTATATGATAAACGCTGATGGCTACTGTGCATTGTAGTAGAGAGATGAATGCTGATGAATGTGGTTTCAATCATGTGGCCTGCTCTGTTCTGGATATTACCAATCTTCTTGAGTTTTCTTGAGTGTTACACCTATCCAGGCAAGTGGGGAGTTTTCTATCACACTCCTAACTTGTGCCTTGTACGTAGTGCATAGGCTTTAGGGAGTCACGAGTTGAGTTAATTGCTGCAGGATTCCTAGCCTCTGACCTGCTCTTGTAGCCACTGTATTTAAATGGTCAGTCCAATTGAGTTTCTGGTTAATGGCAACCCCAAGATGTTCACATCAGGGGATTCAGCAATGGCAATGCCTTTGAGTATCAAAGGGCGATTATCTCTTGTAGGAGATGGTCATTTTCTCACACTTCTGTGGCACAATATTACTTGCCAAGGGTCAGCCCAAGCCTGGATAATGTCAAAGTCTTGCTGCAGTTGGACAAGGACTGCTTCGGTATCTGAGGAGACACAAATGGTGCTAAATGTCATGTAATCATCAGGAATAACTATTCTGATTACATGATGAAGGGAAGGTTATTGATAAAGTAGCTGAAGATGGTTGGGCCAAGGACACTAATTCTGAGAAATCACTGCACAGATTCTTAGAGCTGAGATGACTGACCCCCAACAACCATAAGCATCTTGCTTTGTGCCAGTTATGACTTCAACCATAGAAGAGTTTTCTCCTTGATTCCCATTTACTCTAGTTTTGCTCCGTCTGCTCAATGCCACGTTTTTCCATGGCAGTCACTGTTACCTCCTATCGGGAATTTAATGTTTTTATCCATGTTTGAACTAAGGCTGTACTCTGTGGCCTTGATGGAACACAAACTGAGTGTTAGTGAGCTGGTTATTACAAAGCAAGTGCTTGATAGGACTGTTGATGACCACTTCTAAAACTTTACTGATGCTTGTGTGTAGACTGATGGTGCAACAATTGATCACATTGGATTTGTCCAGCATCTTGTGTGCAAGACATACCTGTGCAGTTTGCCGTGCTGTCAAGTTGATGCCAGTGTTGTAGCTATACTGAAACAGCCTGACTCGGTGTGGCAATTTCTGGAGTAGAAGTCTTCTGTACAATGTTGTCAGGGTTCATTGCCTTTAAAGTATCCAGTTTCTATTAGCAGTTTCTTGTAATCACGCGAAGAGTATCGAATTGGTTGAAAACTGGCATCTGTGATACAGGAGACCTCCAGAGAAGCCAAGATGGATCTCAACTCAGCACTTAGCATTGCAATTTGTTCCAAATACTTTAGCCTTTTTCTTTGTACTGATATATTGGGCTCCTTCACTGTTGCAGATGGAAATACTTGTGGGATGCCTCTTGTGAGTTGTTTGCATGTCCCAGAACCATTTATGACTGCATGCAGCTTTGATCCGTTGGTTTGTAGAACCACTTAGATTTATCAATTTGGCTTGTTTATGCTGTTTGGCTTGCAAGTGTAAGCAGTCCCCAGGTTGTGAAAGAATTCCATTCTTGAATCCGTTCACAAGTAGATTTGTATGCAAGCTAGAACACAACACAGGACAGTATATAAGAAAGATTATCATTTTGGATCTCTTTAAAATTAAGATTAATGCACCCCTGTATGGGATCATGTTCTGAAGTACAAATGTTCGTATGCCAAATTGAGGACTGCCTGTAGTCCTGTGTTACAGCTTCACCAGGTTGACACCTTACTTTTAGGGATGTTTGGTGCTGCTTCTGGCATGCACTGCAGCACTTGCCATTGGATCAAGGCTAATCCCTGCTTTGAAGGTGATGGTAGAGCGGTTGCTGGGCGGGGGCTGGTTTTCAAGCCATAAGGTTGGAGTACATGTCTGCTGCTGTTGATGGCTTCCAGTGCCTCAAGAATGCCCAGATTTGAATTTCTAAATCTGTTCTAAATCAATTTGAAATTTATTCAGCATGATGGTAATGTCAGACAACACAATGTAGTGTAAATTTAATGTGAAGATAGTTCTTCACAAGGATGGTGCAGTAGTTGTTTCTATATATGCTATCTTGGACAGTGCATCTGCTCTCAGCACTTTGGTGTAGAGGAAGTTGGGTATGTTTTTCCCTCTTGGTGGTTCTTTCATCACCTACTGGATGCCTGGTCTAGCAGGTGCTAGTCCTTTCAGACTTGACCAGCTTGGTCAGCTGTGGTGCTGCCGAGCCACTCTTGATCATAGACATTGAAGACGTCCAATAACAGTCCATTCTATCCCTACGTGCTTCTCAGTGTTTCTACCATGTGGTGTTTAGAATGGAAGAGGAGCTGATTCATCAGTTATGGGGCTGTTTGTTGTAATCAGGAGGTTTCCTTGTCTAAATTTGACTTAATACTATGAAAGCACATTGACTGTAGATTGTATATGTTAAGGCCTCCCAGGCCATGTTCCTGCTGACTCTATACCACTGTGCTGCTACCCCTGCTCAGATGAAGATTGTGTTTTATGGGACATAGTTTATAAGGTACGATGGGAAATGGCGCATAAAATGTGACTGTGTCACGTTGTTACTTGACTAATCTGGGGACAGCTCTCCCAGTTTTGGCATAAACTGTCAGATGTTAGTAAGAACGACTTTGCAGGGTTGGGTGTGCTAACTTTCTGATTGCTGTTTTCAGTTTGAGATGGTCTGTCTGGTTTTGTTCAGATTTTTGTGACTTTTTAGCTGTTTGATACAATTCAGTGGCTTGCTTGGCCATTTCAGAGGGCATTTAAAAGTCAACCACATTGTGGTAGGTCTGAATTTATGGATGTGCCAGACCAAGTAAGGACAGTGGATTCCTTCCCCAAAGGACAGTTGTGGAACAGATGTAATTGACAATGGCTTCATGGTAGTCTTTCGCCTTTTAATTCCAGATTTTTAGCAATTCATTTTCCACCATCTGCTGTGGTGGGATTTGAACCTGGATCCCCACAGCATCACCTAGGTCGCTATAGTAATTATCCATTGACAATTCCATTACACCACCCCCTGCTCTTGATCAAAAAGGCTGAAAAATAAGGTACTTGAAACTTTTCCTCTTGCACTCATCAGGCAATTTGTAATTCTTACATTGATTTGTAAAAGTTCTCAACGTAAAGGCAAAGCAACATTTATGTGAGACGAGAGAGCGCTGATTGGTTGGCAAGTGGACTCTGATCAATTGAGGTATTGTAATGCGGAATGCTTAAGTTCATGTTTACCAAACGTTTACAGCCAAACTTAGTTTAAATTACAAACAGACAGGTTTGGTCTAACGAGGATATTACCCTGAGAAATGAACCAGGGAATACTATTGTCTAATCTGTTGAGATAACGTGAGAGTGAGCTTCTGCAAAGGACAGGACGCTGTGCATTAATGAATGTTGTTTCCAATACATTATTGTGTATCACACTGTGATTATGACTGAAGATTTTAAAATGGTTGTCAGCATAATCTGTACAATCTCCACAATGTGGAAACAGGCCATTTAGCCCAAAATGTCCACACCGAGTCTCCAGAGAGCAAACCAACTAGACTTGGCCCTCCATCCTGTCCTTGTAACTCTGCATTTCCCATGGCTAATCCAGCTAACCTACACAACCTTGGACAATTTAGTATGGCCAATCTACATAACCTGTACATCTTTGGACTGTGGGAGGAAACTGGAGCACCTGACCAAAACCCAGTGACATGCAAACCTCACACAGTCAGTCACCTGGGTCTGGAATTGAACCCGGGTCTCTGGCACTATGACGCACCAATGCTAACCACTACGCCACTGTCCCACCCTTTGTACATTCTGGACAACATCTATTAAATAATCCTATCACGGAATCGCATCTAATGTGAGGTACTATTTCATGACTTTTGCAAGCAATGGCTGATTGGGTACAGTCAGTTCTCCTCATCTGATTTAGGAATCTGAATAAGATCACTTTATTGATCAGTCATTAATTTTCTGATGCTTCTTTTCCTAGCCAGTTCAAGGATTATTTTGAATTCTTCTTCCCAGTCAACACGAATTTTGCTTAAGACTTTTCTTTCACACAGCAGTAACTGCTTTGTCAATCTGATGTTTAATTTCTGTTGTAGAAGTTCCACAAAGTTTCAGTCTATTGGCATTAGTTACAGCCAAGTCATCTTGTTTTGGAGCACTGCACTGTCTTCCTGTTTTTTACCTCCATCAGTCTGGAGTGCAACTGCTGCATTCTGCTTTGGCACATGTGGATTAGGTTCTGCCTGCAGGCTTGATTAGAATGGCTTTGATTTGTTTTCACCTGTTTTTAATTCTTCTTTTTCAATCTGAGGTTTCAATGTCTTCTCAATATTACAAGTCTGAGATTTTGACTCTTTGGATGCTGCTTAAGTCAGCCATTGTTCTTTATGGTAGATTTAGAAACAGCCGTATCTTTTTTTCCCCAAACTCATTGATTTTGCTGATACATCCTTATCTTTGACTCCATCAGTGAATTTTGTTGACTCCTCTGTTGGCAATACCTTCTCTGCAGCTACATCATTCCATGATAAGGTCAGCATCTTTTAAGGTAATTTTGACACTATATGTTTCAATAACAGCAGATGAGCTGAACTAAAACACAATTTAAATTCAGTCCACACAATAGAACAAGTAGACAATTTCTCTTGATATATTATAGCGGTACACTTTTATTTAGCAGACTTTGGTGAGAAATGCTTACATCAGGAGCTGACAGAACCATGTATCTTATTTCTAAGAATAACAATCGTTGCTCTTTTACCAGGTTAAAATAGAGTTAATTCACCCTCATAAAGTCCCATCATATTTCATGCTCCGATATACACCCACTCTAGGTGTGTTACATTTTAACAGTTTGCCACAAGCTTCAGTCATAGGTTCAGTATTTTCTGGAAAGACATGACACACTGACAAATGCCACAAGCTCAGCTTTTAATTCTTTTGACAAAAGTAAAATGTCTGGCTCCTCGAACCATAGTTATCTCCCATACTCTCTCTTTGCTACAGTGGAATCGTATATCTTCTCAATTTTGCTGTATCCCTTGTATTTGGTGTTCTGTTCATTATTGGATCTCTTGCCTCTCCAGCGTCTGTGCAGGCTGGCAAGCAAAAGTTAATGGCCACCAATGAATTTGTGGGATTGCTTGTAACTATTAACTATGACAGCAACTTCTCTTATTTTAGAAAGTTTACAGTCATCTTGGCTGTTTTGTGCTGTGGTCATATCCCTTCCTGTAGGCCAGGAGGTTCTGGTTAAATCCCACCTGTCCCAGATATGGTATCATACTTCTGAACAAGTTGATTAAAAATATCTAGTCATCTACATGGGTCTAAGGAATACCGTTTTTAAAGTTTTCCATTAATAACACTGCTCTAAGGTTTTCACATTCTTTCAGAAGTTCTATAAATCCCACAAATGTCTGTTTCTGCCTTATGCTCAGATTTCTGAACTATTGGGTGTTAACCTAATACAGAGCTATCTCACATGTGATAATCACAAAGTTGAGTTTATCTGCAGGCCATTCATCTGAAAAGTTTGAATAAACCCTCAATGCTTTTCTACCTAAATATAGTACTTTGTAATTGATTGGCCAGGTTTCGCTTGTCCAATGTAAGTGTAGCAATTTTTTCAAATCTTATGAACTGCTCCTCAGCTCCTTCACTGAATTCCCCTCAGAATTTAGGCACTAAAGAAGTATTTCTTGCCAAATCAAAGCCAAGAGTTAAATCTGGTATATTATTGTCAAATCTCCTTCCCATTCCTTGTTCACATCTCAAAGCTTTTCTCTGTCTGGTTCAAATTTTCTGGTTTTCCTCCTTTTTTTTGAAATTTTATTTGAAGTTTTTGTCTTTTTCTTTTTATTTCGTCTCTGTTTTGCATTCAAATTTCTAAATTTCTTTCTTCTGAATTCTGGCTTACATAACCAACATTTTATCTGGATTACCTTTTTCTTCCTTCTGTTTAGGAATTTGAGCCAATGTTAGAACAATTTCTGCCTTCTTAGTGTCAATTTATGAATCTATTCCAATTTAATCTATGACACCACCTTCAAATTAATCATCTTTAACTGTGGCAAAGCACTAAAAGATGAGACCTCACTTTTGAAGAACAGTTCTGTCGTAGACATAGCCACAATGACTTTTCACTGATTGCAGGAAAAGTCACGAAAAAATCTTATATATAAACTCTGGAAAATTGGTGTATTTGTCTCAGCTTGTCTATTTGAGATCCTGCAAGAGTCCTCAATTTGTTACAATTTCAGTGAAGAACTTTCCCAAGGAAGTCAAGGTGTACTCTTTCTAACACCAACTTAGAGGGTCTCCAGCATGATTTGTTCCCATCAGAATCTCCTATCTATGACTTAGCCTGAACACCTATCTCCTGTTTGCTCCCAACACTGTCTCCGTAATCTTTGTGCCCAGTAAACCCTCTCTTTTTGGTTGGTTCCTGAGCCAAACTGAGCACCAAGTAAGAGTTGATTGTATGTGGTATTTGGAAGCCATTTCACACTCTGCACGTTGTTGTTGGAATTGTCACACAAGGTTTCTTGGCCGAACATGCCTCGTCAACCTTCACTGTGTTATCAGATCAAAATTGAGGCTGTTCATTGGTGAGTGAGCACTTTTGAGCTTCACTCACAATTCCTCAGGCAATGAAGCAGTCCATGTTTGCATACAACAAGACCTATATAACATCAAGGCTTGTGCTGATAATTTACAGTATCATTAATGCCACATAAGTGTTAAAAAGTCTTTGCCAAGCAATATTCAAATTTAAATCTTGCACAGTCAACATCTTGGAGGCATCTGCAACTGACCAGAAATTCAACCACATAACTGCCTTGGCTAGTAGGAATGTCAGACGAAAGGTTTTTTGTGGAACGTAGCTTACTTCCAGACTCTGCAAAATATTTCCTTCATCTACATGGCACAAGTAAGCAGTAAGACAGAGTATTTTCCTCTCATAAGAATGGATTATGCAAGTTAACTTGATCAGCTCATCCACCACATCATATATCCATTTCTCCATCACTGGCACATGGTGACTGCACTGTGTATAGTGTACAGGATATAGTGCAGCAACTTGCAATGTCGTCTTCAAAACTTGCTCCACACCAAGTCCCATTTACGTTTTACCCCACTCTTCCCTAACCTCCACTAATTAGATATCTCAATAATCAATTCAAATTTTCATCACCATTTGTGAATCCTGCAGTTTTGCCTTCTATATCTCTGCTAGCTTTAAACCTAAACTTGTATGTACCAGTCCATAAAACCAAGCTTCTGTTCGTTCCATCACTCCTCAGCATGGATAGAGCATAGAAAAGGGCCAATCAGCTCATCTTGTCTTAGTCAAGTTGTGCAATTAGTTCTACTTTGCTGCAGATTCTTCATTGCTACAGAAGATTTGTTTGGCCAAGTCTTTACCCAATTTGCTTTTAAAATTTACTATTGAATTATCTTCTACCATCCATTCAGACAGTGCATTCCAGATCATTAAAAATCAAAATCCTTGAAACAAAGCTTCATCATGTCACCTTTGGCTCCTCTGCCAATCATTTTAAATTTATGGCTATTAAAAATTTATAATCCTACTGCCCTGAAAACTTTCCCCTCATTTACTCTGACTAAATTATTCATGCTTTTGACTTCTGTTAAGATGTGTTGTTTATCTGTATTGGGTTTTTAAATCTAAACACTTTCTACTTCATTCATTTTGGTAACCATCTATTTTAACTAAATCCTTAAATGCTCCTCTGTGAAGCATCTTGGAACATGTTAAAATGCTAAAATGTGAAAATGAGTTAGCTCCAAGTAGTATCCCATTGTTCTGGCTAGGTAAAACGTTGGGTGATAGGTGGTTGATTTGCTGGCTGAGTTGGCTTGTTCTTGTTCAGACACTTCGTCACCATGCTTAGGTGACATCATCAGTGGAGCCTCCGATGAAGCGGTGTTATTCTACTCCACTTGGAATTTATACCATTTGGTCTATTATGGTGAATAGTGTCACTTCCAATTTTGATCTGTATGGGTTTGTGTATGGGGTCCAATTCTATGTGTTTGTCGATTGCATTATAGCTATACTGGGTTATAGCTAGATTTTAAGCAGTAATCACTTAATTTAGTGATAACAAGCATGGGGCTGGATGAACACAGCAGGTCAAGCAGCATCATAGGAGCAGGAAAACTTGACGTTTCGGGCCTAAA
>JAHRHZ010000031.1:9706891-9758025 GCA_024137785.1 Ginglymostoma cirratum
AGCAGGAAAACTTGACGTTTCGGGCCTAAACCCTTTAGGCCCGAAACGTCAAGTTTTCCTGCTCCTATGATGCTGCTTGACCTGCTGTGTTCATCCAGCCCCATGCTTGTTATCTCGGATTCTCCAGCATCTGCAGTACCTTTTATCTCTGATCACTTAATTTAGTAATCAGAACAAAGTTGTTTGGTAAATTTATGTTAAGTGAGTACTGTACCATTTGGATTTAGAGTTATTGGATTTGAATTTTTCATTACAATTTTATTATGAAGTAATTGGATTTCAAAGGAAGCCAATTATAACTTATTGTCTAAGATTGTGATGTATTTGGAATAATTAGTTCTGAATAGAATGTAATTTTTCGTTTTACGTGTGGCATGGACAACTTGAATATGGTAGTTGTTTACCCTTCTGGCTAAACAACTTCTATGATTTCTGCAACATTCTATTATGGACTAATTTTCTTCTGGAATCTGAATCTATTAAAGTACTTACCTTTGGCAATTGAATTTTTTTTTGTCCAAATTTCAGTTGATTATCATTTCATCCATATATAATTTGTACAAAAATACACTGACGTTGTGTAGGCTTTTATATGTATTGCAGAATACAGAATTGTAAGAAATAATGATCTCCGTGCATGTTTCCACACTCATCAATAGCTTTACACGCAATTTTAAGATTGGCAAACTCTGACCAAATAAAAGAAATCAACATCTATTTTGTCCTAGTGTAATCTTTAATCCAGTTGCAATTGAAACTTGGAACTTTTAGCAGTTCTAAAGTAAATTTGACTTAGTTCTTTTTATTTGCTAAATTAATTAGCCAGCATTAACCTTTGCACGCGGAATTTTCCAATTCAAACAAATATTGCCTAGTTGCAGTTGAATGCATACAGTGCCAAATTTGTATCTGCTAAAATTTACAGCAATAAGACACTCTAAAACTTAAAGCCTCTTGCTACATGAGTGAGAGAACATAAAATAGCTGTAATAAGAGTTGGAAATTGGTTGGAAAGAGGCACGTCTGGAATCATTCCAAAACCAAATGAAAAGGGTGATCAGAATAGGGAAGAAACTGGAATAAGAGAATTGATATAAAAATTTCCTATTGCATTCATTTGTATCTTTTTTCCCTCATCTCAGTCATAGATGACCTACTGTTGATTTTCAAACTATCATTTCCTCTGGTTGCATGTTCCAGACTCCTACCACTCTCTGTGCATAAACATCTTGCCCTTCACATCTCCTTTGAACTTTTCCCCTCTCATGTTAAATCCATGCCCCCCACCCCTGCAAGTTTTGGACACTTCAATTCTGAGAAAAAGATTCTGACCATCAACCCTATCTATGTATCTGATAATTTTATAGACTTCTATCAAGTCTCCCCTCAGCCTCTGCCACTCCAGAGAAAACAACCTGAGTTTTTCTAGCCTCAGCTTATAGCTCATGCCCTTTAATCCAGGCAGCATCCTGGTAAACCTCTTCTGCACCCTCTTCAAAGTCTCTACATCCTTCTTGTAATGTGGTGACCAAAATTGAATGCAGTACTCCAAGTGTGTCTAACCAAAGTCTTATAAAGCTGTATTACAAAATTCATATTTCTCCATATTGTGTTCTATCTGCCAAATTTTAGGCCACTTAGGTCGTCTCTGAAATTGCCTTGAAACATCTTGTATCCTCCTCAAAACTCGCATTTCCTCTGAGCTTTATATATATGCCAACTTGAAAATTTTACGTTTAATCCCCACATGCATGTTTTTGACATGGATTGTGAATAGCTGGAGCCTAAGCACTGAACTTTGCAGTATCTCACTAGTTAGAGCCTGTGAACCTGAATAACACACATTTATTCCAACGGTTTTCTGCCTTTCAACTAGTTCTCAATCCATGACAGTATATTCCCTCCAATTCTATTCCAAACTGATAACATGACTAAATCCCGAGTGCTCTGATGTTATTTACTAAATTCTTGTGTAGATCTTTATAAAAAATCCTTCTGAAAATGTAATGTTTCCATGTCCACTGGTTCTCCATTATCTATTCTGCTCATTACATCCTCAAGAAACTCTAAGTTTTTCAATCTTGAAATCGCCACTAAATAAATTACTTAGTTATTTCCCTTTCAAAAATCCATGCCCCCCTGCCCAGTCTTTCCATTATTTTCTAAGTTTCCTGTTATCATACACTTTATTTTTCCTATGACTGGTGGTTACACAACAGATGTGTAGTCCCCCATTTTCACTGTCCCTCCTTTAAGTAGTGGAGTCACATTTACCACCTTCCAATCTGCAGGAATCATTCTAGAGTAAATGCATTGGGTGTTTGAAATGGGCAATTGTTTGGTGTTCTCCATTTAGTTCTACCCCAAAGACCTATTTTACTTCACACTCTCTCTTCATTCTGTCTGGTGCCTATCCATACACGCCTTTGCAGGTTTCATTGCCCTCAACCTGAACAGGGAGGCAGGACATCTGATCAATGTTTTGTCCAAAGAGGCAACTTCTGATACTAAGCACGCTCTCGGCATTGCACTAAGGTCACGTCCTCAATAACATGTTTAAGTTCTGGGTTGATGCATAACTTTTTGATTCCTTGATGTTAATGTTATTACAAGCTCCAAACTAGCCACGTTAATGGCTTTGGATCGTATGCTGTTATTAAATCAAAATTAAGTACTGCTGTGATAAATTTAAATGTCAGAAGTAATTAATAACAATCAAAATATGCACAAAAATAACTTTATTTTGCCTTTCATCCTTTGCCTTCTCTGCTGAAGACATTATATTCATGCAGGAGAGGGAGTTACTGGCACAATGAATACCTTTTCTCAAGTTGCTGTTGCTCATTGGTGAATATGGTCAATAAGTTTAAATTATGAAATTGGAGAGGATTCAGAAAACATTTGTCAGGATGTTGCTGAGACTAGAGGATTTGAGTTCACAGGAGAGGCTAGATAGGCTGGGACATTTTTCACTGGAGCTTAGGAGGTTGAGGGGTGACATTATGGAGGTTTATAAATAGTAAGGGGCATTATAGAAGGTGAATAGCAAAGGTCTTTTCCCTCCGGTGGGGGAGATCAAAAGCCTGGGGGCATGTTTTTAAGGTGAGAAGAGAAAGAATTAAAAGGAACCTGAGGGGCAACTTCCTCACACAGAGGGTAGTTTGAATATGGAATGAACTACCAGAGGAAGTTGATGTAGGTACAGTTACCACATTTAAAAGACATTTGGACAGGTAAATGAACAGGTAAGGTTTAGGCTGTTATGGGCCAAATATAGGCAAGTGGAACGAGTTTATACTGGGAAACTTGGTCAGCATGGACAAGTTGGACTAAAGGGTCTGTTTCCATGCTGTAAGAGACTATGGCTCTAAGTGTTAAACTGTTGATTATTGACCATGTTTGCCACAACTAATTCAATCCCTGTCTGATGTCCCTCCACACTCACTTTCCAGGAAATGTAACTGCATTCTAATCACTGCTTCTGAGGAAAGGGAGACAAATTTTAGCACTCCTGCTGAAATTAACAACCGTATAGACTAGGTGCTCCTATGTTAAATCGTAATTAATTTGGTTATTTAGATAGGATTGAGTTCCCAAGGCTACTGGTAACTGATCGACTAAAAGTCCTTGTTTTCAAATGGGTTTATCAGCCTTTAGACTTGAGGCATTTAGTTGGCTGAAAACGTAACCACTGGGACATGTTTCAGACAGTATGGCATCATTTTTTTCATACAAAAAAGGTGTCTTCCCTTCTTAAATAGGAACAGATCTCCACTAAACAAATCACTTAGTCATTGAAATAACTTGTGTAGACTGGACGGAAAGCTAAATCTTCTGCCCCAGCTCCATTTATGTGAGTACGTCAGGGGATGGATAAACAAGGTATTTTCATACCCATTTTTAGGTTTTTCTGAAGAAAATGAGCTCAACATCAGGACAGAAATGACTCAACAGAATAAAAATTGGCTCCAGAATAATTTAACAAATTCAAAATAAATGTTGGATTTTGACTTTAAAACACGATTCTAAATTTGGCACGGTTACGTTTCTCTGTGAAACACTGCACTAACATAAATACCTTTATTTGGGGTATAGAGGAAATTAGAAATGGTAATTTCTGGCTACCGTGTCAAATTTCTGACAAGTCACAAGTTCTTTAATGGCAGCGTTAGCTCCTGATTTTTCTGCCTCATGAAAGAAGTAGCTGTGTTTTCAGTTAACACACTAAACTTCAAAAGAGTGTTTGTGTTTACGTCTCCTTTAGTCTTTGAACTATTTTAACTTGTTTAAACATGCTATGTGGTCTACCCTAAAAGTGCTGGAAAATCTCAAGCAGGTCTGGCAGCATCTGTGGAAAAAGAAACAGAGTTAAAGTTTCAAGTCTAATTACTGGCAAAAATCACTAAACCAAATTTGCTTTTTCTTTATGAAATTAATAGCTCCATTTCATCAACCATTATTTCTTAATCATATTTAATTTTATGAAGCTGCTATGTGAAATGAGTTAAAACAGTTATTTGCCTGGATTATTGTTAATAATTAAAATGATCAAATTTCTTTTCAATTTAATTCGAATAAATCTGGTACAACATGGGCTTTATCTTAGACTGCTCCTGGGGGAGGGATGGAATTGGTTTTTATTTTGAGGAAAAAAATCATACAGTACATAGAAGCCCTTCAGCCCATTGAGTCTCTGCTACCAAAAATAGACTACTACCTACGATTGATCTTAGTGACAATAATTCCACCTAAACGTGATATTAAAACAAATGGACAAGGGAAATAGTAAGGAAAGATGTAATAAGGAAATAGTAAGGGAAAGTGACTGGAGAGTTGGTGGCTCATCAGGAGTCGCCTCGGTGAGCTGGGCAGGTCAAATCTGGGGATTGAATTAGGGGTTGTTTGATCGATGATCTTAGTTTATTCAGCTCCCATTGCAATATCTCACTATTTCAATTAAGTAAGGTTTTCATCTTTCAGAGCTGACTATCAGAGTAGTAGTTATTGATCAACCTCTGGGTAGGAAGCAGACATTGGTCCTAAATTTGATTTAATTTTTAACTCATTTTAACCTGTATCCTTTTTTTAAATTCTAACCTGTATCCTTTTTTTAAAATTCTCAATTTAGGACAAGACATTTTAAAATATTTATATTTTCTGTACCTTGCTAATTCAGTTGTTGCTTCATGTTCACCTCAAATCTGAAAAGCCTTTGAGGTAGAAATCCATTTCGCTGTCATTCCAACAGAATTTGGCAAAGGAGCAAATCTTGCACTTGAACAGTTTGGCCCAAGAATGCTTTGAAATTTGACCACAGGGTCCCTCACTTGCTCATTTGAATAATGAGTGAGCTGATTGCATTTGTCGCACTCTCAGCTGTATAAACTTCAGGAGGTCGTTCCAAAATTGCGATAGACTCATCAGTATATGTAAGGTGCCTCACATCTGTTTACATTGCCTGCCAGGAACACCTGAAAAATTGTCCAACTCAGTGTGGGGTTGGATATATTTCAGGCATCTTTAAAGATTAATTTGTAGTGCTGAGGAATGGTCATTTTCCTCAGTTTCCACTTGGAAAATTTGCATAACGATGCCTGAATTTCCTCTGTGCACCTCTCCATTTTGCTCTCTTTTTAAACACTAGCTGTTTGGCTAATCTTTTTGTCATCTACGTTTCACTCCTGATAACTAGTTGGGAATGGATAAAAACAGATGCAGTCCTTTCTTGGAATAGATTTATTCTGATACATTAGGTTTAGACTAGATTTATTCGTCGTGAAGCATTTTACTTTTATTCCTATGATTCTCCAGTCTCCCTTTACAACTCTCCTCTGATGCAAAATGTTGGCTTTGTGACCTCTGTCTGTAGGGACCTAATGTTTGTTTGTTTCCCGGGCTTCAAGGTTGTTAGACATGTTGATTTTTGATTTTTAGTAGACCATTAGGTCTCTTTCAGTTTCATTATTAGCTATTTCAGCACCATTCTGTCTCATTTTCCCTTCACTATCCTGTCTACCTGTGACTCCACTTTTAAGGAACTATGAACTTCCCTTCCCTTAGACTTGCTATTAGTTTTAATCATTGCTAACTTTAGCTCAATGATAACATCCCCACATGATTGTGAGTTCAAGTCCAGCTTCAGAGCTTGAACATATAATATAGGGTTGCCACTGAAGTGAGGAGCATGCTCTTGTTACAGCCTTTTGCCTTAACATCTTGTCTCCCATCAGGTCTATATTAAAAAAAGTACCAATATTTAAAGAAGAGCAGTGGAGTTTACCTGATGTCCCACCCAATGTTTATTCCATAACTGTCATCATCAAAAATTGACTATTTGGTCTTTTTCTCAAAACTGTATGTGAGGTTTGTATACACGTTGCTGCCATATTTCTCAATATTCCCCTCCTATTTCTTAGCTCCATGCTACCTCTTGGTGATATCATCCAGTTTGAGCATGAATGCTGACACCACCCAGCTCTATGATATTATCACTTCTTTAACTCCTTCACCATTATTAAATTATCAGGCTGTTTATCCAACATTTAATACTTGATGAACAGAAATTTTCTTCAGTTAAATGTTGGTAACACTGAAGCCATTGTTTTCTGACCCACTCTAAACTTCCATTCTCAAACTACCAATTCCATCCCTCCCCCGGCAGCATTCTAAGATAAAGCTAGTCTGTTCACAAGCTTGTCTTCACATTTAATACTGAGATTAATTTCTGATCTCATTTGTGTCATTTACAATACTGCCTTGTTTCCATCTCCATAATATCATTTGACTTTGCCCCTGACTCCTCTCACCTGCTGCTGAAAATCATGCCTTCATTACTTCTAGAGTTGACTATTTCAATGCACTCCCACATTCTGCTCTCTGTAAACAATGTCACCCAATACCTATATTTTAAGTTGCAGCAACTCCTACTCCCCTATCACCCCTGTACCTGCTGAAGAATGTGACTCCCAGTCAATCAGCATCTTGATTTTAAAAGCTCTCGTGCTTGTTTTCTGTCACCATGCCCTTGACTATCTGAAAGCTCGAAAACAACTACCAGCTACATTCCTCAGTTTCAGGCCTCTTGTGCATTTTCGATGTTAATTGCTGCAACAGTGGTTGCCATGATTTCACTTGTCGAGTACAAAGCTCTGGAATTTCCTCTGTGCACCTCTCTACTTTGCTCTCTTTTTAAACACTAGCTGTTTGTTTAATCTTTTGGTCATCTATGTTTTACTCCTGATAACCAGTTGGGAATGGATAAAAACAGATGCAGTCCTTTCTTGGAATAGATTTATTCTGAAACATTAGGTTTGGACTAGATTTATTCACCATGAAACATTTTACTTTTTCTCCTCCACTCCACTGGTGAGGACTAAAGCGTAGTTAATACACCTAAACAATCTAATCTTAAAAAATCTCCTGCATTATTGTGTCACACATTCTTCTTTAATACTGCTGTGAAGCCCCTTGAGATGGTTCATTACAGATGCCAAATTAATAAGTTGGTCTTACAATAATAATTGTATTTGAGCAGTAATTCATTCAGTGATAGGTTTTGCGTAAGTGCAAGTTCACCCTTTTCCCATAGAGCATAAAACATAGAACAGTACAGCACAGTACAGGCCCTTCGGCCCACGATTTGTGCCAACCTGTTATCCTACTCTAAGATCAAACTTCCCTGCATACCCTGCATTTTACTATCATCCATCCAAGAGTCGCTTAAATGTCCCTAATGTATCTGACTCCACTACCACCACCGGCAGTGCATTCCACACACCCTCCACTCTCTGTGTAAAGAACCTATCTCTTTTATCTCCCCTATACCTTCTTCCAATCACCTTAAAATTATGCCCCCTCGTAATAGTCATTTCCGCCCTGGGAAAAAGTCTCTGGGTACCACTGTATCCATGCCTCTCATCATCTTGTACACCTCTATCAAGTCACCTCTCATCCTTCTTCGCTCCAATGAGAAAAGCCCTGGCTCCCTCAACCTTTCCTCATAAGACCTGCCCTCCAGTCCAGGCAGCATCCTGGTAAGTCTCCTCTGCACCCTCTCTAAAACTTCCACATGCTACCTAAAATGAGGCAACCAGAACTGAACACAATATTCCAAGTGTGGTCTAACCAGAGTTTAGAGAGCTGCAGCATAACCTCACGGCTCTTAAACTCAATTCCCCTGCCAATGAAAGCCAACACACCATATGCCTTCTTAACAACCCTATCAACTTGGGTGGCAGCTTTGAGGGATCAATGGACGTGGACCCCAAGATCCCTCTGTTCCTTCACACTGCCAAGAATCCTGCCATTAACCCTATATTCTGCATTCAAATTCAACCTTCCAAAATGAATCACTTCACATTTTTTTGGATTGAATTCCATTTGCCACTTCTTTGCCCAGCTCTGCATCCTTTCAATGTCCCGTTGCAGCCTACAACAGCCCTCCACACTATCCACAACTCCACCAAACTTTGTGTCGTCTGCAAACTTACTAACCCACCCTTCCACTTCCTCATCCAAGTCATTTATAAAGATCACATTATATTGTTCTGTTTGCTTACATTTTCTTTGGTTAACTTTGTGCAATTGCTTTAGAATTAACTGTTCTTCCTTGTTTGGTAAAATCCAAAAATATCATTTTAAGATTGAGTTTCTTATTCAAACTTAAGTAAAAAGTGGGGATTCCAACACTTAATTCTGGAAAGCTCCACCTTCTCCCTGATAAACTGAAATAACTCATGAGAATCAACTCATCTCCTTTCTTCTCCATTTTTACATTTTAGCTTAAATCCTCCTTGCATTGAGCATGAGTAGGAGCCTTTTGGGAAGAATTTTATTTCATGCAATTTGCAAGTTTAGGTGCAGCGTTGTTCAGAACTACTTCACAGTCTATTTGTAATGTTAGTTTCTTAAAGGTATTTATTTGGAACTTTACCTGATTACTCATTTACTTGATTATCATTGTTTAAGGAATGACTCTCTACTTTTAATGTAATAACTTTCAATTGGACCTTGATCAGATGGGCCAGCAGGCTGAGGTGTGGCACATGGAGTTGAATTTAGATAAATGGGAGGTGCTGCATTTTGGAAAGGCAAATCAGGGCAGGACTTCTACACTAAATGGTAAGGTCCTGGGCAGTGTTGCTGAACAAAGAGACCTTGGAGTGCAAGTTCATAGTTCCTTGAAAGTGGAGTCGCGGGTAGACAGGATAGTGAAGAAAGCATTTGGTATGCTAGCCTTTATTGGACAGTGCACTGAGTACAGGAGTTGGGAGGTCATGTTGTGGCTTTACAGGTCATTGTTGAGGCCACTTTTGGAATACTGTGTGCAGTTCTGGTCTCCCTGCTTTACGAAGGATGTTGTGATACTTGAAAGGGTTGAGAAAAGATTTATAAGGATGTTGCCAGGATTGGAGGGTTTGAGCTACAGGTAGAGGCTGAATAGGCTGGGGCTGTTTTCCTCGTATCATTGGAGCCTGAGCGGTGACCTTTTTGAGGTTTATAAAAGCATGATGGGCATGGATAGGGTGAATCGTCAAGGTCTTTTCCCCACAGTAGGAGAGTCCAGAACTAGAGGGCATAGGTTTAAGGTGAAAGGAGAAAGATTTAAAAGGGACCTAAGGGGCAACTTTTTCACACAGAGGATGGTGCATGTATGGAATGAACTGCTAGATGAAGTAGCGAAGGCTGGTACATTTATAACATTTAAAATGAATCAGGATGGGTAAAAGAATAAGAAGGGGTTTGAGAGATATGGGCCAAATATTGGCAAATGGGTCTGGATTTAGCTAGAATATCTGGTTGGCAGCGAAAGGTCTGTTTCTGTGTTGTATAGCTCTAAGACTCTATAACATTTTAGTCTTTCTTCATTTCTGTGTAGAATAATGTAATGTGTCTTTAAATACCTACTGCTGCTTTGCTAGTCTTTTGGCTATGGGAACTGTGTTAGCTAAAATCCACTAGTGTAGATGTAATAAATGTGATTCGTGACCCGATGTGGATTAATGTCTTTGTTGTAAATGAAATAATGGGGCGAAAAGTCTATAAATAACATTAGAAGCAAAGTGAGGGGATAAAACAAAAATATGCATGATCTTGAACAGTAGGAAGAGGTAAAACACATAGTGCATATAAGCTGAAACAGATTTACAAAAAAAGACTTTCAGTGGAGTTAACAGGCAATCATTAATTATAATATAATAAAGGATTATTTCTTCTGTAATGCTGATGTGAGAAAATGGTCTCCTCAAATAGCAGTAATTCAAATAATAATATCCTGGAAGTTATCATTGATCAGAAACTTAACTAGAATCTGTAATTCTGTAAACATTGTAGCTGCATGATAATGTCAGAGTCTGGGAATTCTGCGAGTAACTTATTTCCCTGAAGTCCACCCACCACCTAAAAGGTGCAAATAAGGAGTGTGATAATGTACTATTCAGTAGCCTGAATGAATGCAGCTTCAGCATTACATAAGAAACATGGCACAAAGCGGCCTGTTTGATCAAAGCTCCATCCATCAACCTAAACATTCACTCCCTTCATGGGGCCATTTCTGAAGAAGCGTCCCAACCTGAAATGTCAACTTTCCTGCTCCCTTGATGCGGCCTGGCCTGCTGTGTTCCTCCAGCTCCACACTGTGTTATTTCAAGTGAAAAAGCACTAGATGGGACAAAATTAAATGAATACTACCTGTATTAAACAGGCTACAAGGAGTATTTAAGTTTACCATATTCTATGGAGGTAGTCTGGAAGCCCAAAACAATAATTTTTGCCATATCAGTATCATCATCAAATTATCTTCTACAATCACACTTACTGGGTTGGTTATTGGTCAAGCTATAATTGTATAATAGTAGATTTCTTTGAACTAACTTCATGATTTTCGGGGGAGAAAAGCACCTTTTTAGTGTTCAGTTATCTTTAGTGTCAGTTTGGGTATTTCATGCTGATAAAATTACTTTGAAGTCCCTCCTTGTGCTAGTTGGTTCACTGGTGAATGTGAAAGCAACCCACATCTCGACCCACTTCTGCTTTCCTGATTTTCACTGATTGCTTTCTCCTTGAAGGTGGGAATAGTCTCTGCCTCACCAATGTTATAAAACATATGATCCATGAAATCTTTCTGCATAAGGACACTCCTAACTCCTCATGTGATGAATTTAAATTGCTGACCACTTGTCACAGAAACCTGATTCAGAACAAAAATAACTTGTCTGTCTCTCCACATCAAAAGGCTTCATAATTTGAAAACTTTCAATTTCCTGGCCCCTCTTTGCTTTAATGAATAGAGTCACGTAGCTTCTCATCACTATAATTTCTTACACCCAACATCAAGCTGAATTTGGGGCAATATTCATGGGTAAATATTGCACATAACGTAAACAAATCCACCAATGCATTAAAACTAATTCACAATAGAATTTAAGACCTTTGTGAACTTTAATTTTGCTGAGGTAGTTGAGGTGTATTGGGGATGACTGAAAGATTAAAGAGTTTCCTCCCATGAGATTTAAAAACAATGCAACAGAGCTGTATGAATGTATTACTGTTTAATAACCCTGGAAGGTCTTTTATTTACATCCAAGAACCAGAACAAAAAATATGTTGTTGAAGAACAAGAACAGATAATTAACTTGATGTTGTCATAAGAGATTTCAACACTCAATAAAAACTGAGATGTCAACATAGTTTGGAGTTGAGATTAACAAGCATAATGCATAATGACAAAATCTGACAAGGAAGCCACAAGAGGCAGAGCATACATCTGAATTGGTAAATGTAAGCAACTTAAATAACATGTATGGAATGGCAGTTGTCACCTTTGAATGATGGTGGATCAACCAGGGTATTCTTTACCAACTTGTTACTGTACTATATTAGATATATAATCACCATTCTTTTGTTAAAATTCATTTACTAGCCTTGAATCCATTTTCAATTTCACCCATGGCTACTTCAAAACCATTCATGGAGTACTTGTGCTGCTCAAATTTTCATCCCATGTGCCACTGTTTACATTTGGTGTTTACCTTGGTAAACTGACATAAATACTTTATTTCATCTAGTCAGTGATTCAAGGCTGCCTCTTATGGCTTAAGTCCCTTTTCTAGTTTATTTCTGTGAAGTTGCCTTGTTTGCTTTGAACTTTTGATGTGAATTAGACGAGATCGAATACCAATCCCAAAGTGCCCCTCTAACCTCCATTAATGGATTGACATTTCATTTGGGTTGAAGTCATTAGTCTGTTTTGATTATCAAGGAATACCAGCAGCATGTTTATATCTTGGCTTGTAAATATTTGGAGGAAACAACTTTATTTGGCTCTGTTAGCATTCATTTTCTCGGTCTTCCAGTGTGCTTATCAAATTTTTCATTGTTCATGTTCAGTTTACAAATGTGCTAATTTCTACATTCCTCTCTGTCATTTTAGCATGTTTCTTAATGTTGCCCCATTATGAACGTACGAATCGATGGACAGAAAAGTGACTATGCGGTGTATCAAATCTGTCCTATTCATCTTGTTGCGGTTTGGATATGAACCCTGATAGAGCCTATGTGATAGCTGCCATGTAACCTCCTGAGAGAGTCAAAGAAACTCTTACACTGATTTGCAGATCAAAGTCTTCACAGAAAATTACTCTGATCTCTTAAAGGTGATCAAATACAAGATCTGACAGATAACAATGGCAGCAAGAAAAATTATGCAACATCCCCACACTGTTTTGTAGATGGAAATTTTGGCCTCAACTGTCTTTTGAATACCAAATGTATCTGTAGTAAATAAGTTTCTGAATCTTTTTGAGACTTGTGCACTGTAACACCTAGCTTTGTTTAATTTTCAAAAGACTGTATAACAGAGCCCATATGGTGCACTCACATTGGTATTTATATGAACCACATGCATTACACAGCATTTGTCCTCTTCCATTGATGATCCCATTTCTCCCTTATATTTGGATCAGATTGTATCACTGTCTTTTCCTCCAGAGTTGTGGTATTCCATAGATCTTTGTGTTAATTGCAAACTTGTGGACCATAACCCCCCGAGTCTTAACAAATCATTTGATATAGCATAATAATTCTTCATTATATAATGTAGTCAGTATTCAAGGATATAATAATTTCAATTTCTATCAATCCAATCTGGAGCAGCTTGTAGGAAAACATTGAGTACAGGATATGCAATACCGTTAAAACTTGCAGTAGTGAAATTTAAATTGATGTTGGAATGTTCACTGCCAGAGGGTGATCGGTGTGCTGAATAGACTTTGTATTGAGTGGCATCTGCAAAATCTCTTCTATCATTTAAGAGGCAGCAGGTTGTCATTATAGGAACCATAGGTTATTTTGAAACTAAGGTAGATGGTTCAAAAGGGTTTCCTATAGCCAGGTATGTTTAGAGATTTGATGATTGTTACTAGAAGCCATCTATCATTTTGATAGAAACCTTATTGTGCTTGGTATCTCATTTTCTGCTTTTCTTCTTCAAGCCTACACATTATAGCAACACCTATTATATTTCCTTATTGGCAACTTTGTTGTCAGAATTAGAAATATAAAATTGCACCCAAAAGCACTGCAAAACTCTCTTTGGAAATTGCAATTAAGTTTATCATTGGTATAGAGAAGTGTTCTCCACCCTTTTTGAGCACAAGGTCACTTTTTGAACTTAAGCACAAGCCAGGATCTTTCCCTAAGAAAATGTAAAATAAATCGTTTATTTTTCATGCTATATAAAATACATAATTATTCACTTTGCCGTCTACTCACCAAGTCTCAGTGTGACATCCATGACGGCACGTTATCTCCCAGTGCCTTGAAGTCTGCACGGTAGTTTGAGATTGCTAGCTGTAAATTATCCATCAAATGACTATCTGAGGTTGGGGAAATACTTGGACTTAATTACTTTCATTTGGGAGAACACTATCTCACAGAGATACGAAGTACAATGTGGGAAATTATGAAGTTCATTTTCGAAGAGAGAACAATAAGAACAGAATGTTATTTAAATAGAGAAAAACTGCAGAAAGCTGTAATACTAAGATACTTGGGGTTTTTTGCATGAAACACAGTAAGCTAGCATACAGACACAGCAATTAATCAGGAAGGCTAATGGAATGTGGCCCTTTTAGGGGGATAGAATAGAAGAATAGGGAAATCTTTCGGTACCAACAGTACAAGATGCTGGTGAGACCACATCTGGAATATTGTGAGCAGTGTCTGTCCCCTTATCTAACAAAAGGTATTATTTCATTGGAAGCAGTTCGGAAAGATTCATTACGATGATCCCTGGCATATAGTGATTGTCCTATGTGAAAAGGCAAAACAAGTTGGGTCTCTACTTGTCGGAATTGAGAGGGCCATAGGGCTGCTCTCTGAAAGAGAGATGACTGGTGGTTGTTTAACCCGAGGGTCACCCTCCATCAGGCAAGGGAGTGGTTGAAAAGGAGAGCCCTTCATGATAACCTCAGCTGATGCAGGAATTGAACCCAAGCTGTTGGCATCACCCATGCCAACGATTGCAAGCGTCGCAGTGAAATGCCATTACTGCCTCTGAAATATCTTCTGTATACACAAAAAAGCTTGGTTGTGTGAAAATAAAACTTTTTAAAAAACGATTAAGACCCTCTGGATGATTTGTATACAAAATAATTAAGCATGTTTAAAAGTATGAAATATAAAGGGAACTTCAGGAACATCGGATCATTAGGGAACATGGACAGTATTTTTAAAAAGAAAGATTATGTATAGGATGGTTGTTCTATTCCATTCTGAAATTGTATACTTGCAGTTTGATTCCCAGTGTCAGGTGTGGATTCTTTTAAGATAATTATAGGCAGTGTATGAGATGGACTTCTGTGGAAACAAGATCGAGTATTTATGCATTCAAATTTAATGTAGGTTATGTTTATGGAATGAGTAGAACGTTATAACAGACAAGTTTTTTTGTGAGTAATTGCTTTTTTGAGGACTGTTGAATCATCTACAAAATCAGAAATTGCTGGATAATCTCAGCAGGTCTGGCAACATCTGTGGAGAGAATGCCAAGTTAATGTTTCAGTACCGATGACCCTTCTTTAAAACAGTTGTCCTGAAACTGTTCTGAAGAAGGGTGGTCACTGAACCTGAAATCTTAACTTGGCATTTTCTCCACAGATACTGAAACACCTGTTGAGTCTTTTCTAGCAATTTCTGATAGTGTTTCTGATTTGCAGCATCCACAGTTGTTTGGTTTTCTATTGAATCATTTATTTATTGTCATAAATATTTTTAGGCATGTGTACTGAGACAAATGCCAATCCTCAACGGTTGCTGTCAGTAATTGACAATTTTATTTTGAGTGATTTAATTGATTTTGGAAGCTGGTCATTCATGAGACTAAATCTAAAGTATTTTGTGAGTGTTCAAATGAATAAAAAAAATTGAGGTTTTAAATATTGCTGAAACAATACCTGTTGCTGAAGCATTTTTTCATCTTGCATTCATCAGGATAAAAAGTAGAATGCCAAATTTCAAACAGTCACAGCAATTTATATAACAGGTGAAAAGGGAACTGATTGGTTACCAAGTCAACTTTGAATGGCTGAGTTATTGCAATGGAGAAAGCTGCAATACGGTAAAGGCTTCCCAAACTTCTGGCTAATCTAAAAAAGGCAAAAGGTTTGAACATATTTCCTTTGCAGAGAATAGATTTCTGTGTATGAGTGTACATTATTTCTAGTGGACACAAATGAGCCATGTTATGAGTTAGATTAATTATCTCACTGTTTCTTCATATAGTTGTTAATGCACTTGTGTTGTATAACACTTGTTGAACAATTAAAGAATCACAATTAATAGCCATTGTTTTAGTAAATACATTCATACATAAGTGCTCCTTCTGTAAGTAAAATAATTTGTTCAAGCCTTGCACTTTTTGAATTACCTAGTAGCATGGGGAGCCGAAAATACCCTGTAGTTTTCTCCATGGCAATACCATGGCTAATCAGCACCCATTTTGCCTGTTGTACAAATTATTGTGATTGTTTGAAATTTGGCTTTCTTGCATGTGTCCTACAGAGTGCAAGATGACATTTTTCAGCTGTCTTTTCAGTGGTATTCAAGTTCTGTACCACCAAGGTTTGAGATTTTTTTTGTAATTCTGAGATGATTAATTTGAATTGGTTTAACAATTTCTCAGATGTTGTGACTATGCCAGATATAATAGATACCATTTCTGTAAAAAAGTTTTCTTTTTCTACAAAGCTGAAAAAAAAAATCAGTGCTTGTCACAGATTATCAACTGTGCCTTAGTATAACATGGGACTTTGAAAAAAGTTATTTTACAAATATGTACTCCAAGGTAAAGGACCTTTGTACTATAAAATAAAGCATGGTTAAGTGTGATTATAAAAATGCATCATACTTTGTTTTATATGTATAGTATTACACATTAACATTTATTCAGATTTCATAGAGATGACACCATCTAATTACTACAGTTATTGTCCTTGTGAAAGTTTACTTGAGGATCCTCATCAAAGCATAAGACATTCCAGATCCATAACCAAGTGAAATTAAAATTCACACTACCTCCTTTTGCCTTGAGGCCAAACCACAAACCATACAGTGCATTATTAAGCCCATATTGAAACAGACTTATATTTAGCAGGTCTTGTGTGCAACAATTCCTTCTGATATGTTTTGTTTATAAAATCATAAAATTTTATAGCACGGACAGAGATTATTTAGCTAATCACGACTCTGCTTGGCTGACTCTCTGCAGGAGCAATCAGCTTATTCATGTTTCTTTGCTATAAGCCCATAAGATATAGCAGCAGCAGTCGGCCATTTAGCCCATCGAGTCTACTCCATCATTCAATGAGACCATGGCTGATCTGACAATCCTCTTGCCTGCCTTTTCCCCCATAATCTTGATTTCCTCGCTTATTTCTCTACCTCTGCCTTGAATACACCTGAATGATCCAGCATCAACAGATCTGAGGTAAAGAATTTCACACTTACAACCCTCTGAGAGAAGAATTTTGTATGTTCTCAATAAGCTTCTTATTTTTTAAATCTTGTTTCCAAACATTTTTGACATCCTTTTTAAAGACTCTAGGCATTTCAGTTCAATCAGTGTATCTGGTAGGATGTTTAATCTCGTAACAATAATCTAGTTTAGAATATTTTTGTTATTGAATACAATTTTCACTTTGGTTTGTTACTTGAGTGTTAATAGGTCAGTTTACGATGAAGAAATTTGATTTACCAGAGGTTTCACTATCTGTTTTTAACACAATTAATTGACTTGTGAAACTAAGCTGACAGAAGTTTAATATAATGGCAATAAATTTTTGAAGAGTAGTTACTGCTAATTTGTGGATAGAACAAGGCAGCCATTTTACATACTGCACAGTTCGAGGTACAGCACTGGTGAAAGATTGCACTTCTGGTCATGCAAAACTTGTGACTGTTGTATTCGAATTAAAATGATTGAAGTTTATAAATGTCAATGTGGTTATTTTCTTTGAAAATTATTGTTCATAACTTTATGATATAAATGTTCAGTGTTTATGCATGTGTATGAGAGGAAGCAATAGTCCTGTTTTGATAAAAATTTTATTATTGCCTTCTGGAAAGTATATACCAATGTCCTTGTGCATCCTGTCAGCCATTGATTTTTCAAAACTACCCTTATCACCATGGTTAGTGCTTAGCGTCTTCCATACTTAGTGTTTTATTTTGATTGCATGGTTAAGAATACAGATCTCTCAAGTATGACACACAGTACAACTCTGCTTGAAACTTTGGCTTGGGACCACACAAATTGGATGGTACAGATTAGACTTTCTAAATGAGTACAAGCATTTTAACTTAACTTCAGTGGCCTTGGTACGGCCTCAAAGGATGTTATTTGTTCTGCATAAATTAACAACCCAGCTGACAGTATGCTGTTCTTCTGTTTAGTGAAAAATCATACATTCCTATAATTGGGTTTTGTTTAGTTTGGACAGTACAGAGCAAAATTTACAGTGGCAGCATGAAGACAAAAAAGATACATAGAAGATATACAGAGGTATTCTTCAGGACAGATGTTAGGTTAGGGTTATTTTTCTTTACCTATTCATGACCTGGGCATAGGCATTAAGGGTATAATTTAAAAAGTTTGAAGATGATATGAAACTTGAAAGGGAAGTAAACAATGAGGAGGGTATAGACTGGTAGAATCATTGAATCTCTACAATGTGGAAGCAGGCCATTCGGCCCATCAAGTCCACACCGACCCTCAGATGACCGTCCTGCCACCACCCTGCACCCTATCCCTGTAACCCTGCATTTCCCTTGGCTAATCCGCCTAGACTGCACGATCCTGGAACTGTTAGTTTGCCTTAGTTCAGCCTGGCTTGGACAGTTGCCAGACTATTTAGCAAAGTTGTTCTTGCCCCATCTCCTAACTTGCATCAAATCCCATTCTGCTCTGCTTGTTGACTTTATATTTGGTTCTTGGTCTGGCAACACCTTGATTTTAAAATCTCATTTTTGTCTTCGAATTCTTTCATGGCCATGCCTCTTCCATTTGCTGTAATCCTGTTGAGTCCTATAAGCCTCTAGATCTCCAAGTCTGGCCTCTTGCACACCCCAAATTGAAGTTCCTCCACCATCACTGTGTCTTCAGCTGCCTGGGTCAAAAGGTCACATTTTCCTTTGACCTCTGCACTTCTACGTACTTCTCCTCCTTTGAGATCCTCCTTAGAACCTCCCTTCACCTATCCTAGTATCTATTTTATGTGGCTAACTGTCAAGTTTTGTTTCATAATGCTGCTGTCAAGTTCCTTGTGACTTCTTTTACATATGTCAAAGTCACTGTATAAATGCAGGTAGTCATTGTTGCTTCTGGGTCTGTCGTTTTGTCAGTCCATGTGTCCTGACTGATCATAGCCCTGAATTGCTTTCAGAAATATTGCATGTTCAGTAAAACTGGTTGTTGTGCTTTTGAAAAAAGAACATATAAGCCAGAGATGGTAAAGAATGCAATTTGATAACTAGAAAATTCCTTCGTGGATTTCACTCAGCCTCAAAAGACCCTGGAATCACCTATATGGTCATAGAGTCCTAAAGCTGTAGAGTATGGAAACAGACCCTTTGGTCCAACTCATCCATGTCAACCAGATATCCTAAATTAATCTTGACCCATTTGCCAGCATTTGGCCCTTTTCACTCTAACCCCTTCCAGTTCATACATACAGCCAGATAAATCTTGTAATTGTACCAGCCTCCAGCACTTCTTCTGGCAGCTCATTCCACACACCAGCATGGCTTTGTGCGTGCGAAATTGTGTCTCACTAACTTAATTGAGTTTTTTGAAGTAACGAAGAGACTGTTGAAAGCAGAGCTGTGGACTTGATCTTCAGTAAGGTGTTTGACAAGGTTCCTCAGGGTAGACTGGTTAGTTAGGTTGGAACACATGGAATACACAGATAACTAGCCATTTGGAACTGAACTCGCTGGAAGGTAGAATACAGAAGGTGGTTGTGGAGGGTAGATTTTCAGACGAGGTCTGTAACCAGCGGTGTGCCGCAATCGATGCTGGGTCCGCTGCTTTCTGTCATTTATATAAATGACTCGGCTGTGAATGTGGGAGGTATGGTTAATAAGTTCACCAACAACACCAAAATTGGTAGTGAAATGGACAGCCAAGAAGGTTACCCCAGAGTACAATGGGATCTTGATCAGGTAGGCCCATGGGTCAAGGAGTGGCAGATGGAGTTTAATTTTGATAAATGTGATAAACACTGCATTTTGGAAAGGCAAATGAGGACAGAACTTACACACTTAATGGTAAGGTCCTGGGGAGTGTTGCTGAACAAAGGGAACCTGCAATGCAGGTTCATAGTTCCTTGAAAGTAAAGTCACAGGTAGTCAGGATTGTGAAGAAGGCATTTGGTAAGCTTGCCTTTATTGGTCAATGCATTGCGTATATGAGTTGGGAGGTCATGTTGCAACTGTACAGCACATTGGTTAGGCCACTTTTGGAATACTGTACGTATTTCTGGTCTCCCTGCTTTTGGCAGGATGTTGTGAAACTTGAAAGGAAAGATTTACAAAGATGTTGCCAGGGTTGGAGGGCTTGACTACAGGGAGAGGCTGAATAGACTGGGGCTGTTTTCCCTCGAGCATGGAGGCTGAGGAGCGACTTATAGAAGTTTATAAAACCATGAGGGTCATGGATAGGGTGGATAGCCATGGTCTTTTTCCCATGGGAGTGGAGTCCAAAACTAGAGGGCATAGGTTTAAGGTGAGCGAGGAAAGATTTATAAGGGATCTAGAGCCACCTTTTCCCGCAGAGGGTAATGCGTTTCTGGAAGAGTGTTGAAAAGTTTTGGAGAAATATTTTAAAGAAATAAATAAAATATGAAAAAGCTAAACTATCCCATGTGAATTACATCCCTCATCTGCGGACATAATGTGAGGTACAAATAAAGCCGCCTGGGTGTAAGATATGTGTATTCCTGGCGGGGGAGAACACAGGCAAGAGAAGGGATTAAAACCAACTGCTTCTCTGGTGTATGTGTTACTCTGTCCTACTGGGCGAGAGTGTGCTGTGAACGTTACAGCTGACAACATCCACTCAACACCCCTGCGCTTCTGGTATAAAGGAAAAGAATGGCCAGACCCTCTGTTTGATTGCTGGAAGCAAGTTTCAGTCAAAAGCCACAGTTAAACAGGAAACCGGACAACTCCTTTCAGTGGATCTGCAAAATCCAGAATCTCAGAACCGCTCAACTGCCAGAGTCCAACACGACTTTGAACATCCAACTGACTGCAGAAACAAACCAAACACTGATTTTGAATATGTGTTTGAGCATTTTTTCTCTATTTCCTCCCATTTCATTTCTACTCCATCTGTTTGTGTGTTGCGTGTTTTTTTTCCCTCATGTTTTAGGAACTAATAAACCCAATCTTTAAGTCCAGAAAACTTGGTTAAATGATCTGATTTTTAAAACATAAATCCATTGGAATTGGGAAAAGTATGCAAGAGGGTAGAAATCCCTTATTTTAAGTTAACCTTGTTATGTCCCACAGATGGATAGGATTGAATAAAGAGGTACCACTTCCTCCCTCTCACCCAGGATCTTCACAAATTGAGACCCTTGCCTTGGGACCAGTTGTTGCAATCACAAGCATTTTTCAGCTTGGCTGCCTACTGAATAATTCAATCTGAAGACAGTTTCAAGATTTTGTTTTGGTGTTCGAGCTAAGTGTTCCTTGCTTACGTTCCCAGAGAGCTTCATGACTTTCCTGTGCTACTTACCCATCTATTTTGATGTCTGTCTGCTTTCTGAGCACTCAGTCACTGCATCTACCCAGATAAAGTGATTCTTGGCCTCCATTTGCATGCCCATTCAAGCATTGCTTGACTTATCTGTTGAACTGCCTGTCTTTGACAGGTTTGAGTGGAACCTGATTGTCTATTGTGCATTGCAAATTGTTTTCCATCCAGTGGCTCAAGTGATTCATGACGTGCCTTTTCTCCAATCTGCCTATGCTGATTTCTTGCCAACCTGCCAAAAAGTGAAAAACAGGAATGACAATGTACAAACGATAAAAGAAAGTGATAGGCAAAGTGAAACCAAAAGGAAGGAATAGGGAAGTCAGGAAAAGGAAAGTAGAAGTGACATAGGAAAGAGAGAGGAAGATGGAAATCAAGGAAAGTAGGAATGATGCATTCACAGAAAAAACTGACTTCCCCCAAACAAACCTCAAAATTTAGACGTACCAGAATTTTACCACTAGTTTGAGTGAAAAAATTAGGTTTCTTTGATTTCAGAGATCCTAAAATATGTGGGTACTGCTGAATCTGATCATTTTTGATGTTATTAACAGGCAATTGTTGTGGTGACCCAAGGCAAGCTTAGAATAACAAAAATTGTTGCTTTGGAGCTTTCAGGATTTTTGCTTCACTAAAAGTAATTACGACTATCCTGAGCCCTTCCAAGAGTTAAGTTGGTTTCACTTCACTTGTGCTTGCTCAACTCTGGCATGCTGTACATCTGAAAATGATGTTCCCGGACAATTGAGTTGTGCCTTATACACTTAGCTACATTTCTAGTTATTGAAACTGACAACACTGCCGTTGAAACATAGAAGATAGGAGCAGGAGGACATCATTCATCTCTTAGAAACTGCTTCGCCATTCTTCACGATCATGGCTGATTATCCAACTCAATAGGCTAATCCTGCTTTCTCCCCATAACCTTTGATTCAATTCGCCCCAAATACCATATCTAATTGCCTCTTGAATACATTCAATGTTTTGGCATCAACTACTTCTGGTGGTAATGAATTCCACAGGCTGCCCCCTCTTTGAATGAAGAAATGTCTCCTCATTTCCGTCCTAAATCATCCACCCCGAATCCTCATTCTTTGACCCCACACCCACCATCGGGAACATCCTCCCTTCATCTACCCTATCCAGTCCTGTTAGAATTTTATAAGTCTTTATGAAATCCCCTCCCTCATTTGTCTGAACTCGAGAGAAAACAATCCTAACCTAGTCAAACTCACCTCATATGTCACACCAGCCATACCTGGAATCAGCCTGGTAAACCTTCGCTACACTCCCTCAAGAGCAAGTACGTTCTTCATTGGAAAAGGAGACCAAAACTGCACACAATATTCCAGGTGTGGCCTCATCAAGGCTCTGTACAACTGCAACAACACATCCCTGCTCCTGTACTCAAAACATCTCACAATGAAGGCTAACATACCATTTGCCTTTTTGACCACCTGTTGCACCTGAGTGCTTACCTTCAGCAACCCGTGCTCCTAGTCAGTGCAACTTTTAGATCTACGTTTGTTTTTCACTTTGCTGAATCCAGTTCTATCCTCCTGTGACTATGGTTAAATCCACTGATGTCTTCACATCCCGTTTTGATATTCACTGCTTGCAGCATCAAACATCCTAGGGATCTCTGACTTTCTCTTAATTGTCTGATAACTCAATCCAATAACAATCTATCTACTTATGTATTTTTACATTTCAGCTACACCCGATACCTAACCTCCTTGATTGGTTCAATTACAAAATATTTCACATTGCTAATCACCCTTCAGTGCCCTCAACTGCTTCTCTGACAGCTCACAAATCCTGATGCCTATCTCCAATACTTTTAGACCCTGGTTTTGTTGAGGAGACATTTTTTCCAATTAAAGCAAATGTTGGTTTTGACCTTGATTATTCAAAATAATGCAAATGATTTAAAAACTTTTTTTAAAAGAAGTGTGCAGTATGTTATGCTTGTGTATGAATGAGAAGGAGTAATCCTGGAAATCATCAAGCCTGTTGATGTAAATTCACACCAATTAATCAATATGAAATTTACATTGGACAAAGATAAAAGAATTTATTTATAAAATCCAAGAGTTAACTTTGAGCTACCACCTCCTATTATCCTTCATGCGCATTTGCAAACGCAAACATTGTGAACAAGTATGTATTTGCAGGGATTATTCCTGACAGCTGGATAAAAAAAAATTTTGTGGGGCCCAAGGGAAGATTTATGAGACTGCTTTTTCTCCTATGGGATGTACTTTTGAAACCATCCTGATTTATTAGATAAAAGATACATCTTGTTGCACACTCTTGAAGGCCAAATATGAATTCCATTTGTCAATCTCAATCCAGTTTCTTCGGGTCCCACTCGGAGAACTACGACTGAAGTATTTGAAATTGTTACTAAGAGAATTGAGACTGCATAATCTCAGGAACTACTGTGACTGCTTTGATTACTATAGCAGTGAAGAGGTGTCCTACAAAGCCTGCTAGATTTAATTGTTAAATTGACTAATAATAAAGTGAACATCAAGATGAAATGATTAAGCTGTGATGAAATGTGCAATGTTACACAGTCAATGAAGAGAACTAGATGAGCTTAAGTCATAAACTGGTTTTGTAACACCTGCACGTGCTTCAGGTTGTACAGCTATGGGACTTGTAGTTCTGTCTTTTTGAAGTTATCAGTTTAGTCGTTAACATTTTAATGGTGGTGTCCAAAGTGAGCAGGGGTGTAAATAATAAAAAGAAACTTAAGAATCGTTTGCACAATGTTAGAATTGAACCAAACGTGATCAGATTCTGAACGACCATGTGATTTATTGGTTGGGAATGGCCATCCATTCAAATTGCTTTATTGTGTACATGATGAACAGTATTGCACATAGTGTCTTTCTTCCATATCTGCAAGTTCTTGAATAAATGTAATTACATTAATTTGTTTTCCTCAGAAAATTTGATCTTTTCTTCAGGAGTTACATTTATTTTCTTAGGAAATGTGATTACTATAATAATATTTTAGTTTGTATATCAGATTAAACATTCCTTCACAATTTTGGTGTATTTAGTTACTTAGTTGTGGCACCACCTTGGTTATGATGTGTTTTTGCTCTTCAGTTAACTGTAATTGCTCTGCTACTAATCTCAATCTTATCCACCTTTTAATCTCCATACCAATTTTTCTCAATGTTCTTAAGCAGCTTCCACTTTAATTGCCCTTCTCGTCAGAGCAGAAAATATATTTTTTCAAGAACTTGAAGAGTTTCTCAAGGCTTTTTATTTGATTTTCAGTGCTCACATTTTTTAAAAAAACTATTGGCACATGGTGTATATAAACTTGTATTGATGCAGAATTAATTGGCAATCCTCCATTATACTTAAAGCCTCAGCACAATGCAAAGCATTAGTTTCTGAGACCCCACAGGATTTAAATTAGCACAACACAATGGGCATAAATTATCCACAAACTTTTTTTTCCAAAGTAACAGAAATGCATTTCACAGAAAAACCCATCACCCTAAAGACACATTCAAAAAACTGGTTAAGTCACATCTAATGTATTTCCATTCTATATACACAAAACTGGAGCATTTTAACTGTGCATTACCACACTTTTGTATTGCACCTGAGATTTGAGTCTGAGATCTAAATTTGATAGTTCATATACTGTTCATTAGAATACCATCCACTTATATGATTTCTCCTCCAACAAAGATCCCAGACACATGCAGCCTTAAGCTAGAGATTTCACATTCACTTGTAAGGAATTAGTTCCCTCAGTGATTTCCGAGTTAGCTGAGTTACCCTTTGTTGAGTGTTTTACACCTGTTCTCACTCGTTTGCAGCCTGCCTCTTTCTATCCCATCTTTTAGCTTCATTTTCTCTTACTCTCTTGCAGCCTTTCTTGCTCTCATCACCTCCCTTGCAGAGTCCCCATTGACCCCCTCCAACCATGTTCAGCCTGTCCCTCTACTCCCACCCACCTTGCAGTCTCACCCTCTGCTCCCACTTCCTTGTCACGTTTTCCCATTTGCTATCTCGTCCTTACAGCCTTGCCCTTTGCTCTCACTGCACTTCTTGGTCAGCAAGAAATGACCCCCACTGTAGCCACCCCACAGACCCGACAGACCTGATGGTCTCCCCACAGTAGGCAGGATGAAGTGACTATATTTTTTATTGTGCAACTTTACATTTCCCAAATGAAACCAAATTGCTGGCTGCAGTCAAATCCAAGATTTTTCAAGATTTTAACCAGATAGTTTCAACTTACGTACAATTCAGTGTTCACTATAAATAGCATCTAACACATTTTTCCCCTTTTAGCTGTTTTAATCTACAGTTGTTGTACAAACTTCAGGTTAAATGCCTTATGAACCAGATTGCTTTCAAACACAGTAAAGGATGTTTACAGCACTCCTCCTAAAGTAGGGAACAGGACCCAAGATAGAGTAATGAGCAGAAACTTAGAAATCATGAGCTCCATGGTAGTCATGTGCTCTTGCTGTCACTGGTTTCACACAGCCACATCTTGGGGTCATATTGGCTGGACTTAAAAATTATACACAATTTGTAAGTTGGAATGAAAACACAGAAGCAATATTTTTAAGATAACAAGGTGTAGAGCTGGATGAACACAGCAGGCCAAGCAGCATCAGAGGTGCAGGAAAGCTGACGTTTCGGGTTGAGACCATTCTTCAGGAAAAAAAAAAAATTTTAAAAAAAAATCATAAATGTCTGGTAAAGGCTGGTTAAAAAATGCTCTCTTTTAGTTCTGGCCATTCAAAATTGCTGAACCTAAGCATTTATCTTCTTTGGCATAGGTTTGCATTTGATGGATCTGTTCTTTTGTATTCCTGCACCAGAGGCCATGTTGGCATGCAGGCTGATTTTAATTATCCTGTACCTTTCTACCTTCAGATAAAATTATTTTTCGAGACTTCTACAGGGTCTGGAAGAAACAGAAAGATGAAAATTGTCTTGTTGAGTCACCTTCACTCTTTGGTATAAACAGCGCATTACATGTTGTATTCAGCCGCCCCTCAGCCCTAGCTGGATTGGTTTTCCTTCGGACATTGCAACTCCTTCTATGTTTGTTTTAATTTCATGTCAAAACAAACTAGTGAGGCTGCACAGTCCTGGGACATTGTAAGTCAGGGAAGTCGAAGATCAAATGCAAACTGCCCATATGATGTCATGACAATTTTTAAAAAAATGTATTATTGCTAAATTACAAGTTTTCTATGCGTTCAGCTGAAATACTTAAATCGTGTAGTATCTGGAAGATGGATCTCTTGAATAGAGATAACTCTGCAAAGTTGGGTTTTTTTTGAGTGATACTCATGTTGTTTGTCTACTGCATCTTCAGTATAACATATTGTAACTGTAAACTTGTTTGTTTTATTTTCAGATCTCTGTTAAAATTCACAGGCTGAAACTAAATTCTGAAGAAGATCAGGATTATTAAGTATTGAAAGACACAGCAATGCTGGTGACTTGATTGCTATGCCTCAATTTCTGGCGTGTACTCCACCTGAATTGTGTAGGTGAACTGTTGTTTGATTTCAACACCAATCTGTAAGGTAAGGTTCTTTATTTGTTAAAATTGGCATTTTATATCTCTTCCCATATGCAATTTCAAATTTTGAGGGTAGATCATTGATGAGACATTTTTGTGTCTTGTATACATTGTTCCAAATTGTCAAAAATGAAGACCTACAATAGTTTGCAAATTCAAAAGTTGAAAGTTGATACAAATCAGTCAACAAAATGATTTGCATATTTGTGTTTTAATCTGTAATTTGCTGGCAATCATGTTATGGAGAATGTGATTATATACTATGATGACTTCAAATGTTGCAAATTCTTATCAATAGCAGTGCAAACTATGTTTAGTACATACAAATAACTTTTTAAAGTAGTACTTTCAAGTAAGAACTATCCAAATTCTCAATATAAATACCAAATCATCAATCAGTAAAAGAAAATTCATTGATATATTGTCTGTGTTCAGTAATTCCAGCCAGCCCGTTTTCATTATTGTGGCGAAATTTTCTATTTGAGCTCCTTTATATTTTCAAAATTCCAGTACTTCCAGCAGATAGATAATGGATCTGTTTTTCCAAAAAAAATTTACAAATTCAAGAGCTTAAAAATTGTTTTTTTTAAGCAAGTACCATGAACAAAGATCAAAAGAACAAAGAACAAAGAAAATTACAGCACAGGAACAGGCCCTTCGGCCCTCTAAGCCTGCACCGATCTAGATCCTCTGTTTAAACCTGTCATCTATTTTCTAAGTGTCTGTATCCCTTTGCTCCTTGCCCATCCATGTACCTGTCCAGATACATCTTAAAAGACACTAACGTGTCTGTGTCTACCACCTCCGCTGGCAATGTGTTCCAGGCACCCACCAACCTCTGCGTAAAGAACTTTCCACGCATATCTCCCATAAACTTTCCTCCTCTCACTTTGAACTCATGACCCCTAGTAATTGAGTCCCCCACTCTGGGAAAAATCTTCCTGCTATCCACCTCGTCTATACCCCTCATGATTTTGTAGAAATCAATCAGGTCCCCCCTCAGTCTCCGTCTTTCTAATGAAAATAATCCTATCTACTCAACCTTTCTTCGTAGCTAGCGCCCTCCATACCAGGCAACATCCTGATGAACCTCCTCTGCACCCTCTCCAAAGCATCCACATCCTTTTGGTAATGTGGCGACCAGAACTGTACGCAGTACTCTAAATGTGGCCGAATCAAAGTCTTATACAACTGTAACATGACCTGCCAACTCTTGTACTCAATACCCAGTCCAATGAAGGAAAGCCTGCCGTATGCCTTCTTGACCACTGTATTGACCTGCATTGCCACCTTCAGGAAACAATGGACCTGAACACCCAGATCTCTCTGTACATCAATTTTCCCCAGGACTTTTCCATTTACTGTATAGTTTGCTCTTGAATTAGATCTTCCAAAATACATCACCTCGCATTTGCCCGGATTGAACTCCATCTGCCATTTATCTGCCCAACTCTCCAATCTATCTCTATTCTGCTGTAATCTCTGACAGTCCCCTTCACTATCTGCTACTCCACCAATCTTCGTGTCATCTACAAACTTGCTAATCAGACCACCTATACCTTCCTCCAAATCATTTACGTATATCACAAACAACAGTGGTCCCAGCACAGATCCTTGTGGAACACCACTGGTCACAGGTCTCCAATTTGAGAAACCCCCTTCCACTACTACTCTCTGTCTCCTGTTGCCTAGCTAGTTTTTTATCTATCTAGCTAGCACACCTTGGACCCCATGCAACTTCACTTTCTCCATCAGCCTGCCATAGGGAACCTTATCAAATGCCTTACTGAAGTCCATGTATATGACATCTACAGCCTTTCCCTCATCAATCAACTTTGTCACGTCCTCAAAGAATTCTATTAAGTTGGTAAGACATGACCTTCCCTGCACAAAACCATGTTGTCTATCACTGATTAGCCCATTTTCTTCCAAATGGGAATAGATCCTATCCCTCAGTATCTTCTCCAGCAGCTTCCCCACCACTGACGTCAGGCTCACCGGTCGATAATTACATCAAAGTAACCAAGTAATCTTCAGTGGGGCACAGCATTCCTTTTGTTTTGGTACTCAGAAAGATGTTCTTTATTCTGTACTGCTCTCAATACAGACTACTGAAGAATCTGTTTTTGTTTAAGTGGCTACCTTAATTCAAGCAAAACAAGTTAAGTAGATACTGAAAATCTGAAGCAAAAAGGGAATGTTTGGGAATGGACTGTATGTTAGGCACAGCATCTGTGTGGAGAACCAGTTAGCATCTGGAAATTTCCTGCATCTGTGCTATGGGTAATGAGTGCTTTCTTGAGACCAAAAAATGTACTAGGAATCAGATTTGATGGAACCACAGTAAGTATAGTTGCTCAAGTGGTGCCACAATTCAAAAATACTTTGCATGGACTTTCTCAGTATGGTGGTCACTTTCTAATACGTTTCTATCATTTGACTTCAGGAGTAATAAACAATTTCCATTTTAGATTATTATGGTTTCCTGTAAGTATATATAAATCATTTTTGAAAATATGAATTTGCATTTGAAAGTCAACCAATTCTTGATTCAAAGTGCTTTCTCCTGAAAATCTTCAATCTAGGGAATGATGTTAATTTTTTTCAATCCTTGTAACTCAAAACAAAACTTAAACTCTGAAGACTTATTATTTTTTTCCTTAGACTTACCAAAAGATGGGAAATTCAGAGAGCCAGAATGATAGTGAACGAGCATTTTCTGGAGATGAGCGTGCAGGTCTGTCACGCAAACATATGTCTCGGTCACTTCGCATTCCAACTAAAACTTCACGAAGAGCTAGGCCGGCCTCGGCAGTCAGGATTACGCACAGAAATTCTGAAGCTAGTACTAAATCTAGCAGCACTCCCAGCATCCCACAATCACTGGCAAGAGATGGCCTGGACATCAGTAATCCAGGAAATCTTGATAATACTTTGGCAGAAGACTTTAGTCATCCATCTTGGGTGGGTAGAATGGGTAAAAGTGTAAGGCCTGTGTCTTACCATACAGGTTCTTCAGTTTCCAGTGCCAGACGAAGGAGTGCTGTGCAGCCACTACATTCTAGGGATGAACTTGACATTTGTTTGGACAATCATATTGTCCATGTTATACAGAATTTTGATGAAATAAGGTTAGACTCTGTTTCCCAAGCAAATATTGGAGATTTGCATGTTGTTACTGGAAATGAAACAACCATTTTAGAAAGCACAAATATCAAGAAAAAACGGTCCAAATCTGCTGACATGTGGCGACAAGATAGTATGGAATTCTCCTTGTCCGATCTAAGCCAGGATCGGTTAACCAGCACAGAAGATCTCTTGGATAATACTGATGGCAAAGAATATGAGGAAAGTAGGCTCATAAATAGTAATTCCATTGATTTAGAACAATTGAGTGGAAGCCAACGTGCTAACTCTCTGAATGAACTATATGGCCAGAAACCAACAGGTGCAAATGTGATCAAAACACGGAGAAACAGATTTAAGACACTCCCTCGGAATTTGAGGACTCACTCACATGGTACAATACAGCAAAAACATATAAATGCTGTGACTTGGTCTGCTGCAGAAAATACAAGTGTTCCGTCATATGCTGCCTTGACACTTCCGTGCAGGAAGTCCCATTGCCTTTCTGAAGGAGCCTCTAAAGGACAAACAAGCCATGTTACTGATGACAGAACTGTATATGTCAGAAGGTCCAAAACAACACAGGTAATGCATGGAATAAAAGATCATGTTTGTTTTTATTCACTGAATTGTACTGTAAGTGGTACAGGTTATTTATAGAAGTTTATAGGATGATGGGTTTGGTGTCAGACAATCAGCAGCATTCTGAATGTAGTTCTATTTTTGTTTTATTTAGCTGTGGCCAGAAAGATCCTCAGACTTTTTTTCTTTAAAGCAGCAATATCAATTAGTATTTAAAAATATGATTCCAGCTATGATGGGCTGGAGGAACAACTGTACGTATGAATTTGCAGACTGCAAAGTATTACCTCTGACTAGTTAATTAGGCTGTCCATTAGCTTGGCACTCTGAAATGGGTTTTTCAAATTCCCGTGACTGAGAATAATATTTGATACTTGACTGCTGTTACATTTACGGAGCTAATTCGATGTCCAGACAGTCAAGATTCAACAATTGTTCAGTATACCTGCAGTTTAAAAAAAGAAACAAAAATCAAAGGTTAAGTATGCTCTGTTAGTGAGTTGTAAATGTTACCATTCCTTAATGTTAAAGCTGCTAATTACCATACGTTGAAAGCCCCACAATTTAATGGTTGCTCAATGTTGCACAAAAAGTACTGCCACTTACGTGCACCTTAAGCAATCATCACCCAAGCTGAGGAAATTTTGCAGCTTTCAACTTCCTGCATCCAGCTATATATTACTCAGCCTTCCTTTTGTGGGAAGAATTTCCAGTCATCCGGCCTCAAATTGCACTAGTTTAATTCAGTGGTCTTCTGTCTTTATTTCATAATTTAACAATGTTTCTTCACTAAATTAAATTACTTTTTTGTATAACTTGATCTTTCTGTTTTGAGGCTGAAAAGCTTTGTTAAAAGAGTTAATAAGACATCTACTTTGTAATGACAGAATGCATAATTGATCGGACTTATTCCAGGTTGTACTTTGAACACAAAGTAGGTAATGGATCAGGGAGTGAAGAGGAAGTAGGGAGGCTGCAGAAGGACTTAAACAGTCTCTGGGAGTGGGCAAAGAAGTGGCAGACTAATATAATGTGGGAAAGTGTGATATTATGCACTTGGTAGGAAGAATAGAAGCATAAAATAATTTCTAAATGGGGAAAGGCTTCGGAAATCTGAAGCACAAAGGGACTTGGGAGTTAAGTTCAGGATTCTCTTAAGGTTCAGTTAGCAGTGTTGCAATGTTGGTATTCATTCTGAGAGGACCAGAATACAAGAGCATAGATATACAGCCTCAGCAGGACAAGACTCTGATCAGACTGCATTTGAAATATTGTAAGCAGTTTTGGCCCTCTGTCTAAGGAAGGAAGTACTGGAATTGGAGGGGGTCCAAAGGAAGTTTACAAGAATGATCCCAGGGTTGATTGGTTTGATGTAAGAGGAGCAGTTGAGGACTCTGGGTCTGTATTCAATGGAATTTAGAAGAATGAGCGGGGATCTCATTGAAACTTACAGAATACTGAGAAGCCTAGATAGAGTGAACATGGAGTGAACAAGTCGGACAGACTAGGAGCCATGGGCTCAGCCTCAGTGTGAAGGGATGACCCTTTAGAATTGAGATGAGGAGGAATTTCTTCAGCCAGAGGGTGGTTAATCTGTCGAACTCATTGCCACATGGCTGTGGAGGCCAAGTCAATGAGCATATTTAAGACAGAGAAAGGCTCTTGATTCACAAGAGGATCAAAGATTCCAGGGAGAAGGCAGGGGAGTGGGATTGAGAAATATGACCTAATGGCAGAGCAGACTTTCTAGGTCAAGTGGCCTAATCCTCCTTGTATATCTGGTGGTGTTCAATAGTTAAGATCTGTGAAATAACTGAATTCTTTTGGGCAGTAAATTTCGCTGCTGCACAGTCACAATTGTTATCAATGTTGGAGGGTAGATCATTTAACATTATATTAACATTAATAAATACTTCACGTATTGATTCACAAAAGTAAGGCTCAAAAGTGAAGTTTCAGCTGGAAGTGTTTTTTTAAACTTTATTTCAAAAAACTTTTAGTTATATCGCATGCTGCAGATTTCACCCATGTGTGCTGAAGTATAAACCGCAATCTGTAGAAAATTTCACATCGAATAGAGGCCAGCAAGAAAACATACAACTATTGTCAGTAACCTGAAGCAAGCTCTGTTCTAGATGTTACTACCCAAGCAAGCGCTCAAAATAAAATTATGCTACTAAGTTTGTCACAGATTCCCAACCTCTGTTGTCACTGACCATCTTCACAATGTTTCAAATGTCCAAATTGAATGTTGTTCGTGGAGCAGTGGAATTTTTAAAATGATGGAACAGTAAGAAGGAGGCAGGTTTTTTTTTTTGCCCACTTTGTTCTTTTCCATTCTTTTCCAATTAATATTGTGTGACTATGTAGAGACAACGAAAATTAAGCAGGCTGTTGTTGCAAGGAGGGTACATTGGAAAGGGAGCTGTCACCAAATGTTACAGTTACATTTGCTGAAAGATAGTAGTTGCAGTCATGGACGCTTGATGTGAATCGTTTTTGTGGTGCTAAACCTTGTAAGATAAGTGGGGAACAATTAACTAACTAAAATAATTAGGAAGTATTGGTTTTCACTAATAGTATTCAATTGAATATGCTCGAAAAGAATAGAGATTGCGAATATGCTCAAGAATAGACTTGAATGAAGTAATCTGCAATCTTATAAAGGAGTGGAGGATAAAATAAAGTACTTGAACTTGTAAACTCCAATGTGTATAAAGATTTATTATTTTGATTTGCATCTTTGACTGTAACAGTGTTTTGGAAAAATCAATTAACCAACTGTAGTTTCTATTTATGTATTTCTGTGTAGGACATTACTGCAGGAGATGGAAGTGAATGTGCAGATAGTGGTATCGATGGTGCAACAACAGATAATGATCATCTTTCCCGCTTTTCCAATATGACCAGTACGACATGCTATCCAGGCAATTTTAATCGTGATTTAATTTGTAGTGATGTTGGCACAGCAGGAGATGCAATTCGTCAAGGGATATATGAGAACTTTAGATGTACTTTGGAATCAAATGTTGTCAATACGGAAAATCCAGAAGAAGCAGAGTCAGCTATGAGTGATGAACAAAGCAGTGGTACCCTCAGCTCCCCAGGGCAGTCTGATAGACAAACTGCAGATCAAGGAACTGTTCGAAAAGCAGGTTCACTTGCTGTAAAGAACTTTTTAGTCCACAAGAAAAATAAAAAAGTGGAACTGGCCACACGAAGAAAATGGAAATATTATTGGGTATCATTAAAAGGTATGTTTTACGTTCCATTGATTTGTCTTGTTTTGGAAAACTTTTTCTTGAATTCTTAATTGTGAAATAGGGTTAAGTACTGTTAACGTTAAATTGCTGTTTATGATCAATAATGCATTCAGCGGTAAATATTTCAGTATAGATTTTGTGAAATAAATGCTTGCTGTCCACCCATTTTTGTTTTATTCCAGTACACTATATTCCTCAAAAACTGAACGGTTATCAACTTCAAACACGTCAGATTCTGGGTTGTATTATCGTCTATCTCATATCTATTTTTGGATCAAATTTAGGCATATTACACTGAAAAATAGGATGGAGAAACTTAGCAGAAAATGTACTTCGAACAGTTTTACAATTCTTCTTCATCCTTATTCTTCATTTCCTGCCGAACCTGCTTTTCGACTTGCCCTCAGCCAGAAAATGGTGAAAAATGTGTACAACGTGCAACGCAACCTTCCTCACCCAATGTCAGTCATCACTCCTGTAAAACATTATCTCTACAGTAAGTCCTGTTCAAGGTTGCTGGTCCTGTTCAAGGTTGCTGGAGGCCTTGGTTGCTGGCAAATCAGTTATGGTGTGTGATGATCACTTCAAAATTTTCTCTTGTAAAATGGAACCATTCACCATGAAGGCTTGTAGATGTGACAATTTAAAACTCAATTAAGAAAGCAGCTGTATCCTTGCTGAAAAAGCTGAAACTTTTAATTTAAAATCCTGGATCTTCGCAGAAATTTCTTCACCTCAGCTGTACCCTTTTCCTTGTATTTCCAGCTTCAGATGTTAAGGTTTAGCAGGAAGCAGTAATGAATATGACATTGGTGTGGTAGTATTGGTGTCATTTGCATCAACCACACTGCCCACTTCCCCACGTGTGCCAACCCAGAACTTACCTGAACTTATGAAAATGCAAATGCAGCAGATCTTAATGTTATGATAACAACAGATCTAGTACCTGTATCAGACTGAACTAGCATTGTCAGTGACCATTTATCATCGTTGTCCAAAGCCATGCACTCTGGCTCGAGTTGCGTAGTCTTTACAGAAATGAGCTGTCTGGCCAGCAGGTCCGCACTGATACGCCAGTTCATAGATCTTCTGTCACTTGGTTTATATTAAGAAGGTAATGTTTGCCCAATTTTGAAAAGCAATCCAATTAATCTCGCTTATAATGGACATCGCTCATCAACAGGAATGGCTATTTTTTCAAGACAGGTTTTTTCAAGTTCACCTACAGTTGCAGAAATTCCCTCTTGTGAACATTGAATTATTTTCCCTCAGTCCTTGGATTCAGCCTATCCTTTTCCTAATTTCATCAATTGGAGCTGCTTGGTATTGTAAACATTTTAGTACCACAGTAGCACTTCACTCCTACTTAGAGAGTGATTTCTCATAGAGGGCACAAATAGCGCAGGGAGAATACTTTTAATGTATCTAACAATGCAATTCTATGACAACAGATAACATACCTTTCTTTCAATTGGGGCTCTTTGGGCAAAAAGGTAGTGTCCTATCTTTTGAGCCTGAAGGCCCAGGTTCAAGTTGCATCTGCTCTAGAGGTGTCTAAGAACATCTCTGAACAGGTTGATTAGCAAATATCTACCTTTCCTCATATAGTACAACAGAAGGGCAACACACTGGGAAATGGTCAGCACCTTTGTGAAGCAACAGGCACTGATTGTTGGACAGTTCAAAAGACTTGCTGAAGGGCAATATCCTCCTCCATCTCTGAATTTGAAAGAGATGCAGATCTTGTGTTTGACATCAAGGATTCAAATGTGAGAAAATCACTGGCTTTTCATAAGCAGGTTGAAGGTGTGCTCAGGAGTTTCATTATTATGGCCTAGAGACTGGCGGATTCTGTTACTAGCCTGCAGGATGTTTTCTCACAGGGCATTGGCATTATGGAAGGCATTTTTATCTTAAAGGTGCTGCAGAAGATCCAATGTAACCAATGTCACTAGATCCTATAGAGTAGGAAGACGTTCCAGTAGCTGCCATCTAGGCTCTGGATTCCAGCTTGGCGAAACTTAATTAGTTCTCCTACCCTAAAGGAAGTGCTAAGTATTGAATTAAATGTATAAGAATTTTCAAGTAGTCGTTTGTCTTTTGCAGTTTGTTCCTCTAAAGAGTGGAAAAATGATGATTTCCAGTCCCATGATGGTGGCAGTGGTGTGAAGAAGTGTAAATTGTGCCCTAGCTAGGATGTCAGTGAGTGTGTTCCTTTTTCTGTCCTTTCAACCAATATCCACTATAGTTCCAGCAGGTCAGCAAGTCAAGACTCTTCCAGAAGCAGTGATTAGTTGGGTTCTGAAGCATCCAGAGATCACCAGGAATCTTCCTACCCGTTGTGGTGAATCCCTGAACTTTTTCCTGTTGACTACTGATAATTGGGGAAGGTGTGGTTGAGCCACTGCAAATATATTTTCCAATCACTTGTTGAGAGATGTTACGACACACTCCTGGAGCAAATGAATCTTGAACCCTTGCCTCCTGGCTCAAGGTATGGATGCTACTATGAACCACAAGAGCCCTGAGCCAGTGCCAGTAGGGCATTGGTAGACTCAACACAGCTGTATTCTGCACTTTGAGAAGGAGCTGATGACCCCTGGAAAAAACTAAGAGCCACAATTACCAAAGAACAGTCACTAGCTAAGCATGGCCTCCCAGTTTTTTAGGCAGCAGATTCTATTGTAGAACATACAAACATATGAATGCATGAACAAGGAGCAAGAGTACACCACTGGGCCTCTCAAACCTCAAATCCACATTCCTGCTAGCCCTGATAACTCTTCTCCACCTTGCTTACCAAGGAAACTACAGAGTTCTGAAACAAATGGCTTGGGGCAGCACAGCCTTCTGTGTCACTCTTTCTGATAAACCTGGAAAAGACTCTTGAAGTGTACGTAGTGTGTATGGGAGTGGCCTCCCAACCTGCTCTTTTATCATTGGCTGTTGGTACATACTGTTGCATGCCTTCCCTCAACTTTTTAACTGATCCTTTATCCAGAAGAAATAAGTGACAAAACACCATGGTAACCGCAGGGTTTACCAATGTTGATTTTAAAAAAAATGAAATGATCTGGAAACTAGAAACTTCCCTCTCAAAACAAACAGCAAATGGATTGATCCTTTATAGACATTGACCAATTTTATCCCTCAGCTCTAGTGGCTTCGGTTTAGTAGCTAAAATAACAGTTCCGTTTCCATTTCCAATATATTCTTATGTGCTGCTGATTTAATGGTATGGTTTCTGGTAGCGCAGGGTTAGTTACATTTTAAAGTCAGGCATCTTTATTTTATTTGGATGTTGCAGTGTTTTGATTTAGCATTACCTGCCAATGAGTGCCAGATGCACTGGTAAAATCTGCTGCTTTGTAGGATTGGGACAAAATAAGTTCATAAGACTTTTTTTATTGTTTCTTTTACTTTAAGCCAGGTGGTGTTTCTGAGTTTGTCTTTCGACCCCATAAGGGAACATTAAACTTCCTATGCACTAGAGTTCACTTTTCCATCCCCTGACTGATTACACAATGCAAATTCCTGAAGTAATTAAACCAATCTCAATTGAGGTACTATCAAAGTGCTACAAATAGATTTGGTCTCTTTGCAATGTGGGCAAATTCAGCTAGAGTTCATGTTCTTGATGATCATCCAGTTGCCTCTTGTGGAAATGTGACAAATATTAGACATAGCTGCAATATCTCATTGAGCAGAAATCCCAATGTTATTCACCATCAAGGCTGATGCCCGAAGAATGGCCATTTGGATAAGGTACTGGAGAATATTCCAGCAAGGAAGTCACATGTTTATGAATGCAGGATGTAAATTGACCAGAAGAATATATAATTCTCAAACGTGTTTGACAATCCTAGGTACATTGTCTAAGAAGTATGAAGATCTTAAAAATACTTACGTTTGCCGTATAACTTAGAATGTTACATTGGCAGCACTGACATCTTCTAATTACTGTAACTTACATTTAATTTAAAATATTATGTTCGTTTTACAACTTTAGGTTGCACCTTATTTTTTTACGATGGTGATGGAAGATCGGGAATGGACCAGAACAGTGTACCAAAGCACATGGTTTGGATTGAAAATAGCATTGTTCAGGCAGTGCCTGAACATCCAAAGAAAGATTATGTGTTCTGTCTGAGCAATTCCCTTGGGGATGCTTTCTTATTTCAGGTTTGTAGTATATCACTCGTCTTTCTGATATTTCTCAATTTTCAAGTTAATTAACCAACTTTCAGTATTATAATATTACTGTCTCCAAACATGCACTTTCTATTGTTTTATTATTCTTATTTGACTAAACTGGTGTAAATAATCAAGTTACTTTTTACATTGATTACTGATAAACAAATGCTATATATATTTCAATGAAAAATTACAAGTTCAGTTTGAGTTATCCTTCATTGTGACTTTCTGTCTGAGATTCACCAGACTATATTACCTATAATTATCCAACTAATTTTTTCTAATTGTGACCAGACTCTGGACTGAAATGTAGTGATTCTTAAATACTTGTATTAATTTCTTTAGGTAAACTTTTAGACCACTAGCAATTCATGGAATTCTAAATAAAAACTGAAAGAACTGTGGATGCTGTAAATCAGGAACAAAAACAAAGTTACTGGAAAAGCTCAGCAGGTGACCCTTCCTCAGACCCAAAATGTTAACTCTGATTTTTTCTTCACAGGTGCTGCCAGACCTGCTCAACTTTTCCAGCAACTTTGTTTTTGTCGTGGAATTTTAAACTGCCTTAATTGATCGATAACATTTTCAGTTCATAGACCATGCCATTTCTGTCAGTTGTGGCTCAGTTGGTAGCATTCATGCCTGCTCAGTGTCTGTCCATGTTATTTTTATTTTCCTGGGAAGTGCTTTTAAACATAATGCTTAAAAGTAGCTTTATACAAAAGTAATTTTAATCTGAAATTGTATTTTGTATCTATCACTCAGTCAACACAAAATCAGATTATTTATAAACAGACTGATTGATGGGTGTGAGATCTTTTCAAAAAATAAAAATACATGCCATGGAGTTTGAAAATTTAAAACCATTTAAAAATAAATCCACCTTTCCAGATTGCCTGATCATAGTTCCTATGTTGCAAAACCCTACACCGGTACACAGCAGGACACAATTCATTGACACAAAGGAAAGAGTACAAATATAGAAAGATAACAAATGTCGGTCCATCCTAAAGTGTTTAGCGGCTAGTTAATTATGAAGTGTCATCACTGTTGTGGAGGTAAATGTGTTGACAAATTTGTGCATGACAAGGTTTCACAACAGCAATTAATCCGCTAAACTAAAGCTTGGAGCATAATGGGCAAAGTTGATTTTCTTTTGTGGGAAGTTTTATATCCAGGAAAATTTAAGACATCCAAATGTTTTTATTTTAATTGCATGAATTGGGTTCATCTATAAAGAAGCCTTTAATAACAGACATAAAGTTACATTAAGGGTTGAGTAAACGTTACTCCTCTTGGCCATTTCATTTGACTGAATGATTTCTCTTCCCAACTTGGACAGTTAATGCAGATTGCATTAGGAAACAGTGATGTTTTTGCAAAAAAACCCAGCATTTTCCAGAACTCCATGTTAACACCGTTTGATTTCAAAATAGAATTTTTTCTTTCACAATTTATGGTTACAGAATTCATTTCTTAGAAATCCATTTAAAAGGACCCACATCTTTTTCTTTACCAGTCCACTGTAGCTTTCTGCTTCAGTTATTTGAATGGCACGTTTTTGAAGCAGTAAATCATAATTTTAATTTTGAATAGTTACAGACAAATATTGCAATTTATCTGTTGTACACCGCTTAATTGAAAAGAGTTGTGACGTTATGTTCAGGTTGTGCAGGACATTGCTGAGACTACTTTTGGAGTATCGTGTACAGTTCTGGTCACCTTACAATAAGAAGGATATTATTAACTTGGAGGCGGTTCAGAAATGATTTACCAGAATGTTGCTGCAACTGGAGGGTTTGAGTTATGAGGAGGGGCTGGATCGGCTGGGACTTTTTTCATTGGACCGTAGGAGGTTGAGGGGTGACCTTATAGAGAGCTATAAAATCATGAGGGGCATAGATAAAGTGAATAGCAAAAGTCTTTTCCTAAGGTAGGAGAGTTCAAAACTGGAGGGTGTATTTTTAAGGTGAGGAGACAGAGTTAAAAGGGATCTGAGGGGCAACATTTTTAATGGAGTGATTCATATGTGGAATGAACTGCCAGAGGAAGTGTTAGATTCAGGTATAGTTACCACATTTAAAAGATATTTGAACAGGACATGAGTAGGAGAGGATTAGGGGGAGATAGACCAAATGCAGGCAAACAGGACTAATTAAATTTGGGAAACTTGGTCACATGGACAAGTTGGACTGAAAAATCTGTTTCCATGTTGTGTGACTTCATTACAATAATTTAGAAATAAAAGCTTGGATTTGAAACAGCAAAGGCAACTTTTTCTCCTAATTAGCATTAACAAATAACAAAACAAGACTGTCAGATATACTCTGCAGAACTGAGAGGAAAAACTTTAGCCAAAAGGGAACCTGGTTAGCATGTTGGTTCAAAAGTCCAATTCTGTCTGTAGGATGATCAAATCAGCGTGATGTTGCTTTAAAAATCTGGCAAATTTGATCATCTACTGCTATGACCAATAAATGATGGAAGTTTTTTTTCCCAATTCTAAGAGGGTCATCAGCATATTCATCCTTACTACTAGCTTGAGTGAGGGAAGCAAACTGTAGCCTTGACCAGTGCCCATTGTCCAGAATCGATTTCACTTGGAACTTGTTTGCAGAAGGCAATGACTCTTGTTCAGTCCTGCTCAGCATTTTTACAAATTTTAAAGGTTCACAATTTTCTGTGAAAATAATGGCTAGTTAATGCTGTATGAGTGTATTTTTATTTTTTTAAGAAAGCAAAGTTATAGTGAGAAGTCATGCTGTCACTTGTGAATTGCCAGAAATTGAAATGATGTGCTGTCTTCCATCATTATTATTGCAAAAACTCATAGCTTGCTATCAGCTTATACATAATTTTGAAAGAATGTGAACATTTTTCAGAAATGTAAATACCTTTTAATGACAAAATGTATGTCCTTGCAGTGCCAATCTTTGGGTACAATTGAAACCGACAGCTGACTTCTGAATGTAGTAATTTAAGCTTTTGAAGATTCTAACTCTAAATTAGTCTAAGTGGTATATTTCACTCTATTCTTTAAGTAGGTGCTTTGTTGTCCAGGGACCAGCATTCAGCTGCTAGTTCCAACTGCATAACCTCTGATCCCCAAATTGACTTTTATGGTGAGGGTTTTCCTGGAGATTACTGTCTCAGTGAAACTTCGGGTTGCACTTAAATCCACACAAACATGGTCGTTTCAGTCCAAGAGTCGACAGCTTTCCACATTCTGTATGTTGAACAATACAGACCGGATGACCTCTCTTGCTCTTTGCTCTCTCTTGCCTTCTCAGTTTATTGCAGATTTACTTACCTGTGAGGTCCAGGGTTGTCTTGAGAAACCGGTAAGCCATGACGGCAATAGCTTGCTACTGGGACTTGAGACTCTTCTCAAAGCCTATTTCTATTACAATGTTGATCACTTTCGGCTTGAATCCAGGGAGAAATGCCAATTAGCTATTGTCTAGATCCCCAACTCCATTCTATTTAGGAATTAAATACATAATTTAAAGTAGAACCATTTACAAAACCTGATATTTCTAACACCTACCTGGGATTTGGGGACCTGAGCAAAGATTTTGAGTCATGAAGACTTTGCAAATTTTTAAACATGATCTGGGAGTCCCACTGTCATTTCCAAGAGATCCTGTTCTTGCCATTTGGGGAAAGGGTATGACTCAAGCAAGTGGAAAACACAAATACAGCAGGTCCACTTGAACTTTGGGATAAGTTCAAACTCACCCCATTTTTGCTGCTTTAATTACTCCACCATTGCGGAAGTGTCTTCATATACCTCAGCCCTAAGCTTTGGAATTTCCTGCCTGCATCTCCTAACCTTTCTGAATCACTTACGACGTTTAAGACTACCATTAAGTTTCTCTCTTTAACCAAGATTTTGATCATCTGATGCAATATCTCTTGTGGCTGGGTATCATTTTCTTCTACAATGCTTCTGTGAAATACCTTGCGATATTTTATGTTAAGGATGCAATATAAATGTGATAGTTATAAAATTAGCGTAGTCAAATGTTCTTCTGGTATGGAGATAAAAGGTACTGCAGATGCTGGAGAATCCGAGATAACAAGCATGGGGCTGGATGAACACAGCAGGTCAAGCAGCATCATAGGAGCAGGAAAACTTGACGTTTCGGGCCTAAACCCTTCATCAGAAATGGGGGAGGGGAAGAGGGTTCTGAAATAAATAGGGAGAGAGGGGGAGGCGGATAGAGGATGGATAGAGGAGAGGATAGGTGGAGAGGAGGCAGACAAGTCAAAGAGGCGGGTATGGAGCCAGGAAAGGTGAGTGTAGGTAGTGGGGTAGGGAGGAGATAGGTCAGTCCAGGGAGGACGGACAGGTCAAGGGGGCGGGATGATGTTAGTCGATAGGAGATGGGGGTGGGGCTTGAGGTGGGAGGAGGGGATAGGTGAGAGGAAGGACAGGTTAGGGAGGCGGAGATGAGCTGAGCTGGTTTTGGGATGCGGTTGGGGGAGGGGAGACTTTGAAGCTTGTGAAATCCACATTGATGCCATTGGGCTGCAGGGTTCCCAGGCTGAATATGATTTGCTGTTCCTGCAGCCTTCGGGTGGCATCACTGTGGCATTGCAGGAGGCCCAGGATGGACATGTCATCTGAGGAATGGGAGGGGGAGTTGAAATGGTTTGCGACTGGGAGGTGCAGTTGTTTGTTGCGAACTGAGCGCAGGTGTTCTGCAAAGCGGTCCCCAAGCCTCCGCTTGGTTTCCCCAATGTAGAGGAAGCCACAATGGGTACAGCGGATGCAGTATACCACATTGGCAGATGTGCAGGTGAACATCTGCCTGATGTGGAAAGTCTTCTTGGGGCCTGGGATTGGGGTGAGGGAGGAGGTGTGGGGGCAGGTGTAGCACTTCCTGTGGTTACAAGGAAAAGTGCCGGGTGTGGTGGGGCTGGAGGGGAGTGTGGAGCGGACAAGGGAGTCACGGAGGGAGTGGTCCCTCCGGAAGGCAGATAAGGGTGGGGAGGGAAAAATGTCTTTGGTGGTGGGGTCTGATTGCAGATGGCGGAAGTGTCGGAGGATGATGCGTTGGATCCGGAGGTTGGTGGGGTGGTATGTGAGGACGAGGGGGGTTCTTTTTTGGTTATTATTGCAGGGACGGGGCGTGAGGGACGTGTTCCGGGAAATGCGGGAGACTTTCGAGGGCGTTCTCGACCACTGTAGGGGGGGAAGTTGCGGTCCTTGAAGAATGAGGACATTTGAGATGTACGGGAGTGGAATGTCTCATCCTGGGAGCAGATGCGGCGGAGGCGAAGGAATTGGGAATAGGGGATGGCATTTTTGCAGGAGGGTGGGTGGGAGGAGGTGTATTCCATGTAGCTGTGGGAGTCAGTGGGCTTGAAATGGACATCAGTTTCTAGGTGGTTGCCCGAGATGGAGACAGAGAGTTCCAGGAAGGAGAGAGAAGTGTTGGAGATGGTCCAGGTGAACCTCAGGTTGGGGTGGAAGGTGTTGGTGAAGTGGATGAACTGTTCGAGCTCCTCGTGGGAGCACGAGGCGGCGCCGATGCAGTCATCAATGTAACGGAGGAAGAGGTGGGGTTTCGGGCCAGTGTAGGTACGGAAGAGGGATTGTTCCATGTTCTTCTGGTGTAGTTTTATTGTGAAACTGGTAGCAATATGACTCGTGGCAGTGGATTTACATAAAATGCTGGGGCACTGTTTATAGGTATGTCAGTGAGACTGGAATTAAAAGTAAGAAATATGATGTAGATTCTGGTATTTTTGTGTTTTCCATCTAATTTCTATCAATTGATTGCAACCTGTTATTATCATAAATAGGAAGAGGAGTAGGCCATTCAGCTCCTTGAGTTTACTCTGCCATTCAGTATGATCAAAGCTCTTCTGACGCTTCTCACATCCACTTTCCTGCCTTTTTCCCATAACCCTTGATACCTCTACTGATCAAGAATCTATTTCTGCTTCGAACGTATACAAGGACTGCGCCCCCACAGCTCTTTGTGGCAAGGATTTACAAAGACCACTCAACCCTTTGAGAGAAGGAGTTCTTCCTCCTCCTCCATCTTAAATTGGTGCCCCTTAATTCTGAGACTAAACCTTCTGATCCTAAACCCTCCTACGAGGGGAAACATCCACTCAGCATTTACTCTACTCAGGCTGTTAAGGATCCTGTATTTCACAATGAGATCACCTGTCATTCTTCTAAATTCCAGTGAGTTGAGTCCCAACCTGTTTAATCTTATCTCATAAGGCAATCCATCCATCCTAGGAATCATCCTCATGAACCTTCTCTGAACTGCTTCCACTGAAATAACATTGGCCCTTAAATAAGGGGAACAAACTTCTCACAGTACTCTAGATGTGAAATCACCTTCACCTTGTACAGTTGCAGTTAAGACTTCCCTACTCTTATACTTCAACCGCCTTGAAATAAGAGTCAACATTCCATTAACCTTTTGATTGCCTACTGCACCAATATAATAGCTTGCTGTGTTTTTTGCACAAGTACCCCCAAGTCCCTTTGTGTTGCAGATATCTGCCGCTTTCTCCATCTAAATAATTCTGTTCTTTTGTTCTCCCTTCCAAAATGAACAACTTCACTTTTTCCCACATTATAGTCCATTTGCCATTTTTTTCCCACTAAGCTTACCAATATCTCACTGTAAACTTTTGTATCTCCCTCTCAGCCTGCCTCTCCATTAGGGAACTGCCCCTAATGTACTTTATGAATTTGTTGTCATAGCTTCCTTTCAAATTTGATTAATCTAATCAGCATCAAGATTAAAGTCACCCATAATTAGTACTGTATTCTTTTTTACATGCACCAATTATTCAAGTTGTAGCCTTTCCTACAGAGAAGCTACTGTTTTTGGGTCTGTGCACTATTCCTACCAATATCTTTCTTTTCTTGCTTTTTCTTAACCTCAACTCAAATAAACTCTGCATCGTCTGAGCCTAAATTGTCTCTCACAACTGCCCTAACTTAATTTCTAATGAACGGCATTACCCTGCCACATTTTCCTTCCATCCCACCTTTCTGGAAGGTCAAACATCCCTGAATGTTAAGTTCCCAGTTTTGGGCAGGGAATTTGTTAAAACCTTAGCTGTCTAAAATTGCAGAAGTAACATTGCATAACCAGTTGTTGTTACCTGAGAAGTTATTCTTTTGTTTCCCACACATAAGTTGCATATTTTATTGCTTTTTTTCACCTTTTATTAATTTCTTTCTAATACAGTGATGTAGAATTCAAAGGCATATGTCTGAGGTTGATAATTGGTAGAAAATAAGTTAATGATGGGCATATTTTGCAGACATATGAATGTTACAGACCATTAAAACACTGCACAAGTCACACACATTCATATACATGTTGTAATTCTGCCCTTTTTTCACAGTCTGTCTGTATTTCTGACTGTCTTTTATAACTCCATTTCTCTCTTCAACAAATTCTGTCAGTTGCCAAGTCATCATAGAACCTTTGTCATATTGCTTTCTTGTTAGATCCAGTATTTCAGGGAAATCTTAATGAACAAATACTTGAAATAGCAGTTTTCTAGTTCTGACTCAACTTGCGTGTTGTCTTTGGCTTTAAATTTATTTGTGATTTCCTTTATGTCTTCACAAATTATCGTGCATATAATTTCTTGGCAATATTGTTGATTCGGTAGGCAATGTGTGACTGTTCACATGAAACAAATGTCCGTTTTAGTAATGGTTGTATGCTCATTGTACTCAAAGTCACACGTTTTGTGAAATGTGTTACTGTAATAGGAAGAAAGGAATTTTTGCCTATGATGTCTAGGTGCAGCAGGTTTCCAAAAGGAAGGAATTTTCATGTATTTTTGCCCAGTAGATTGTTTTGTTGGAGCTTGCTCCTGCAGATGTTAAGATTCTCGACCGTTTTATCATTAAATTGATGCCTGAACATTCCAATTTTTCCATGGGAAAGGTTAATTTTGGTGGAAGTTTATTTTTCTTTCTCAGCCATATACAACACTTATTCTGACTTGGCGAAAAAAAACCTTGGACTGAGTTGCCAGAGCTGCTGCTCATCATTCTTCTGTGATATACTAGCGGTATTGCTGGAGCACTGTTCATATTTGCTGGTCAATCATGTTTATTGAGGCCAGTAACTGTGCATGACTGGTATCTTCGAATTGCAATCATGTCTCCAAATGTAGTTTCAGTTTTGATTAACCTAGTTACATAATTTATTTAATAAGCTTTTCTGCTCATGTTTAAATTTTAACAATTTGTGTTTGAGCAGACCTGCAGCCAGACGGAACTGGAAAACTGGATTACTGCAATTCATTCTGCCTGTGCAGCATCAGTGGCAAGACAATATCGCAGAGAAGATACTGTTAAACTGCTGCAGTCAGAGATTAAGAAGCTTGAACAGAAAATTGACATGGATGAGAAAATGAAGAAAATGGGAGATATGCAGTTGTCTTCCGTTAGTGATCCAAAAAAGCGAAAGACCATACTTGATCAGGTAACAGCTTTCTTTGTGCAATTTCAGTTTTCCCACCCTTTAGAAATATATTAATTGTACGCTAAGTACTGTGGTTAAGATTGATAACTTGGAAAATTAAAAAGCAAGTACTTTTAAGGGGGTGTCATTCATTCATGTGCTAAGCCTCCAGTCAAATGCTTGTTTCATCTTTCATCCTGAACTGTTTTCTTTGGCAGCTTTTGACCATGGTGAATCCCAATTGCTTTCTATGCTCGGCTGGGCAAGGAGGCATTGTTTACCACCCAGGGATAGCAGGAACTACTGACACTGGAGTCAGAGATAACACGGTGTGGAGCTGGAGGAAGACAGCAGGCCTGGCAGCATCAGAGGAGCAGGAAAGTTGATGTTTCGGGTTGGGACCCTTCTTCATTTCTGGCTTGCTGTGTTCCTCCAGCTCCACACTGTATTATCATTGTTTACCACAGCTGGATCAGGAATAATGCTCCTGGCATTATTCGGCATCACATGCGAGCTATTCAGTTAACTCAGCTAGCAGTCCCTTTTTAAGATGTATCAGGTAGGAACTATGTGATCTCTGAATTTACTAAACCATGCCCTCAGGGATATACTTAATTAATTTATCAACACATTTGACTAATACTAGGCCAGTCATGTCTAACAAGCAGCTTGCTGACCTGATTGAGGCCTACCAAAGGGTCCTACCAACCTTCAAACGGTGTTGCAAAAGTTGGTAAATATATATTCAGACCAATTCTCATCCACCTCTCCTGCTGATAGGTGAGTAATGAATGTAAATGAGGAATGGTCTCTGATTGGAAGAGAGGCAAGTGGGTGGGGGAAGGGGAATAAAGAGAGGAGGAATCAGACTGCAGCAACGGAATACCTGTGAATTGGGTGAGAGGACAGGGTTGCGAGTCAATGAGCTGGTTGGAGGCTGAAGCTCAAAGCTGGAGATGAGACTGCACAGGAAGAAGGCAGTGTCACAACTCAATGGGGTAGCAAGCTGGAAATAAAGCCCATTATTTGTGGGGTCATTTCAAGTGTTCAGCTTTTTAAAAGTGACGTGCAAAATCCACAGGTAAATAGAAAGCCTGAACCAGGTTTCTATACTGAACAAGGAATTAATATTTATTACAGGTTGTTCAATCCCAGCTATTGGTAAACAATTACACTAAATTAAGAAAACTCTGCAAATTAAAATTCTAAACCACTGAAAACTCCCCCTTACACACAGAGAAACATAAACAGGAAAAACACATAGATGGGTGGAAAACTGTGAAACAGTTCCATAGCCATTGTTCACAAAATCTGTTGGGTTGGTTTTTGCTAATCACCAGGTTTCTCCTCAACCTTCCATTTTCCGAATGCTTTCACTGCTTGCATGAGGCACAGGGTGGTGTTTCACTCAGGAAAGGTCTCTGATTTATCAGATTCAAAACTAAAAAGGCGCTGTCTTTACAGCAGGCACCAGCTAGTTGAAGGAAATGCAGTCAAGATGGTAGATCACTCTTCCAAAATTGCACAGTGTGTGTGAGATGGTGAGGGAGGAGGCAAGCAAGCGATTGGTGGTTGGGAGAAAAGGGAGAGAGAAAGAAAAAATGTATGGGTGGGAACAGAGAAAGACTGTGAGAGAGGAGATGAGACAGTGTGTGCATGGGTGGGAGCGAAGAGGAGAGTGTGTGTGTGTGCGCGCGCACAGGTGGGATGGTGGGGAATGGAAAGAGTGTGCAGGTGGGAGGGAGGGGACAAAGAATGTGGGCAGGAGGGAGGGGAAAGTGAATGAGGATGGGAGGGAGAGTTTGAGAGAGTATGTGAGCAGGATGGAGGAGGAAGAGAGAATCTTTTCAGTGGAGGGAGGATTTAAAAAAATGGACAAAGTGTGCAATTTGAGGGAGAGAATGCCTGTGGGTGAGAGGGAGAAAGTTGGAGGGGGGAAGAAAGTGTAATATAAAGAGACAATGTATAGGCAGGAGGGAAGGAGATAAAGGTATGTGTGGGGGTGTCGGTGTGTGAGAGAGAGAGAAGCTGGAAATTGAGTGAGCCAGACAGATACTGTCCACCCCTCTCCTCCCCTCCAGCTGAGGACTTGGCACCTGGTCTGTCTTTAGTTCTCCTTCTGAACTGAAAGAACAAAGAAACAGTCAGATTAGTTTGCTGTGCTGCTTCGTAATTTTCCAATTGTCTTTTCTCTTAAAGTCATTTCTCATTTATTTAAATGATCAGTTTATTGTTTTGGATTTTTTTTCCATGTGTTATCTATTGTGTTAACTATTTTGCCAAACCTTTCTGATATTCGCTCACTGTCCTTCTGAATGAAAGAAAATTTGAAATTTGCTACCTCTGTGCAAAAAGATTGAACAACCTTAAAGTCGACCATAACTTTACAATCTGATTTTTGTGAAGTATCTTCCAAAACTGAGAAACTCAAGATCCACATTCATCTTGTATTTATCCTCATCTCTTCAAATCTGCATCTATCCTGATTAGGTTGTGTGGGAAATTTCCAAATAATAGGTCAGTTTGCTCCCTCAGAGTTTGACCATAATTCTATTCATCACACCATCTTGACAAGTTATAGTTCACTCTTTGATTTAAATATTGGCAGTGATGCTTGCATCTTATGCCCGTTTAGGGTAATGAGTTTCATAGTGGTAAAATCCAGTATCAAAATGAAGAACTGGGGTCCCCATGGCAAAGCAGTTGTTGTGAATTTTGCCAATATCCAAATTTTCCTGTCAACAGGCTGTTAAGTACAGTACGGTAGAGATTCAGCACCTCTTTAGGTTATGAAGTAATTATATACCTTTTAGTGTTTACTTTATGAATTCCAGGCTCCACAGAAGGAGCAGTAGGGAAATGACAAATTTCTTTTGTAATGAAAGTGTACTGTTTGTGCTGGTGATTTTTACATATAAATGTAAGTAAATAGTTTGCAAGGTTCATCTGGACAGCTCATTAAATTTTCAGCTTTAGCCATAAATCACTACTACTCAATTTTGTCGCCCGTTTGAGGCTTTGACCAGAATAGTCAGCTCTCTGCCTCAAGTGAACAAACTCCACGCAGTATTAACTAGGTTTAATAGACTAGAAAATATTTTTATTCCTAGGCTTGTGTCAGGAAGTGAGCAAGCTCCCTATCTTTGTAGTAAAGTAACTGTGCTTCATGAGGCATGATTAACCATGATGTTTGTGTATGTATTCCCAACCACAAGATTCAAAAGATGATCAATTGAGGCCGCCATCGTTTGACTGATGTACATCATCAGTTCCACCTAGCCTGTTCCTCCCCATCCACCAGTCACATAATCTCTTGAAAGGGATGAAACTAAGTTCAGTTTGTGAATCAGTATTTTAGAAGTTCCCCTCCGAAGACTCAATTTTATGCAATCGTCAGTTCCACCTACCCTATTCCTCCCCATCCACCAGTCACATAATCTCTTGGGAGAGATGAAATTAAGTCTAACTTGTGAAATGGTATTTAGAAGTTCCTCTCTGAAGACTCAATTTTAAGCATTATAATCTACAGAAGGACACTTTTTCAGGCTTTCAAAGCAGAATGCTGAGATGCTGGAAATCTGAAATTACAACAGAAGATGTCAAAATGCTCAGCAGGTTAAGCATAATCTGTGGCGAGAGAAAAACAGCATTCAATGTTTCAGGATCACAACTGGGACAAGTTCGAGAGTAAATACGATTTGAGAAAAGGGGTAGGTGGGAGAAGGACAAAGGAAGATCTGTGATGGGGTTGAAGAGAAGTGTGATTAAAAGACAGAAGAGTTATCTTACAAGGTAAAGAGGATTGGTGGTAACAACACTAGAGAAACAAAGGAATAAAACATGTGCCTAAAGCAAGTGTGCTACTGTCCGAAAACAAAAATAAGAGAAAAATTGAAATGTGCAAAATAAAGGAAGAATAAGTAGACAGGTGAACTTTACGCGATGGAATTGTTCACTCAGTGCTGAATCCGTTAGTGCCTAATCAAAAGTGGATGTGCTGTTTCTCAAGCTTCTGTTGAGTTTTACTGAAACAGTGTATTGGGACCAGGAGAAAGATGTGTGGGAGCAAGGTAGATCGTTAAAATGACAGACCACTGGAAGCTCAATGTTGTGCTTGTGGATTGAACAGAAGTGTACTACAAAGTAGTCGCCCAGTCGATGTTTGGACCCTCTAATGTTGAGCAGACCACATTTTGAGCAGCAAATACGGTTTACTAACTTCAAAGAAGTGCTTGTAAATTGCTGCTTAACATTTTAAAAAATTCTTGGAGCCTTGGATGGTGGGGAGAGAAGAGGCAAAAGAGCAGGTGTTACATTTCCTGCACTTGCGTGCAAAGGTGATCTTGGGAATGGAATAATGTGTTGATGTGGTTGAAGAGTGGACCATCATGGAGAGGAAGTAATGGGGAAGATGTGTTTCATGGTAGTGTCCTGATGGAGGTGACAAATGGCAAAATCTGTTAAATAAGAAGGTGCGGTGGAAAGTGAAGCTGAAGAAAATGCACTGTTCTGGCATGTGGAGAATGGATGAGTCCAGAAGTGTAAGAAATGTGGTGGACACTTTACAGGGATAAAAGGTACTGCAGATGCTGGAGAATCCGAGATAACAAGCATGG
>JAHRHZ010000031.1:9758425-9788167 GCA_024137785.1 Ginglymostoma cirratum
AACCGCAGGGAAAAGTGCCGGGTGTGGTGGGGCTGGAGGGGAGTGTGGAGCGGACAAGGGAGTTGCGGAGGGAGTGGTCCCTCCGGAAGGCAGATAAGGGTGGGGAGGGAAAAATGTCTTTGGTGGTGGGGTCTGATTGTAGATGGCGGAAGTGTCGGAGGATGATGCGTTGGATCCGGAGGTTGGTGGGGTGGTATGTGAGGACGAGGGGGATTCTTTTTTGGTTATTGTTGCGGGGACGGGGCGTGAGGGATGTGTTCCGGGAAATGCGGGAGACACGGTTGAGGGCGTTCTCGACCACTGTGGGGGGGAAGTTGCGGTCCTTGAAGAATGAGGACATTTGAGATGTGCGGGATTGGAATGTCTCATCCTGGGAGCAGATGCGGCGGAGGCGAAGGAATTGGGAATAGGGGATGGCATTTTTGCAGGCGGGTGGGTGGGAGGAGGTGTATTCCAGGTAGCTGTGGGAGTCAATGGGCTTGAAATGGACATCTGTTTCTAGGTGGTTGCCCGAGATGGAGACAGAGAGTTCCAGGAAGGAGAGAGAAGTGTTGGAGATGGTCCAGGTGAACTTCAGGTTGGAGTGGAAGGTGTTGGTGAATTGGATGAACTGTTCGAGCTCCTCGTGGGAGCACGAGGCGGCGCCGATGCAGTCATCAATGTAATGGAGGAAGAGGTGGGGTTTCGGGCCAGTGTAGGTACGGAAGAGGGATTGTTCCGCATAACCTATAAAGAGGCAGGCATAGCTTGGGCCCGTGCGGGAACCCATGGCCACCCCCTTTGTCTGTAGGAAGTGGGAGGAATTGAAAGAAAAGTTGTTGAAGATGAGGACGAGTTCGGATAGGCGGATGAGGGTGTCGGTGGAGGGGGATTGGTCCGTTCTGCGGGACAGGAAGAAGCGGAGGGCCTTTAGGCCATCAGCATGGGGAATACAGGTGTATAGGGACGGGACGTCCATAGTAAAAATGAGGTGTTAGGGACCTGGGAATTGGAAGTTCTGGATGAAATGTCCTCATTCTTCAAGGTCCGCAACTTCCCCCCGATAGTGGTCGAGAACGCCCTCGACCGTGTCTCCCGCATTTCCTGGAACACATCCCTCACGCCCCGTCACCGCAACAATAACCAAAAAAGAATCCCCCTCGTCCTCACATACCACCCCACCAATCTCCGGATCCAACGCATCATCCTCCGACACTTCCGCCATCTACAATCAGACCCCACCACCAAAGATATTTTTCCCTCCCCACCCTTATCTGCCTTCCGGAGGGACCACTCCCACCACGACTCCCTTGTCCGCTCCACACTCCCCTCCAGCCCCACCACACCCAGCACTTTTCCTTGTAACCGCAGGAAGTGCTACACCTGCCCCCACACCTCCTCCCTCACCCCAATCCCAGGCCCCAAGAAGACTTTCCACATCAGGCAGAGGTTCACCTGCACATCTGCCAATGTGGTATACTGCATCCGCTGTACCCATTGTGGCTTCCTCTACATCGGGGAAACCAAGCGGAGGCTTGGGGACCGCTTTGCAGAACACCTGCACTCAGTTCGCAACAAACAACTGCACCTCCCAGTCGCGGACCATTTCAACTCCCCCTCCCATCCTCAGATGACATGTCCATCCTTGGCCTCCTGCAATGCCACAGTGATGCCACCCGAAGGCTGCAGGAACAGCAAATCATATTCAGCCTGGGAACCCTGCAGCCCAATGGCATCAATGTGGATTTCACAAGCTTCAAAATCTCCCCTCCCCCAACCGCATCCCAAAACCAGCCCAGCTCATCTCCACCTCCCTAACCTGTTTTTCCTCTCACCTCAAGCCACACCCCCATCTCCTATCTACCAACATCATCCTGCCCCCTTGACCTGTCCGTCCTCCCTGGACTGACCTATCTCCTCCCTACCCCCCTACCTACACTCACCTTTACTGGCTCCATCCCCGCCTCTTCGACTTGTCTGCCTCCTCTCCACCTATCCTCTCCTCTATCCATCCTCTATCCACCTCCCCCTCTCTCCCTATTTATTTCAGAACCCTCTTCCCCTCCCCCATTTCTGATGAAGGGTTTAGTCCCGAAACGTCAAGTTTTCCTGCTCCTATGATGCTGCTTGACCTGCTGTGTTCATCCAGCCCCATGCTTGTTATCTCGGACACGTTACAGGGCCCTGTTGAGAAAAAAGGAAATCTCTCAAATGCTGTTGTAGAATGTTGCATCATTGGAGCAGATTGGCAGATGGTAGAACTAGGAAATGGAATGGAGACCTGTGTACAATGTAGTTGGGATAGATGTGAGAGTCAGTGAGTTTATAATGAATGTTAATTGATAATCTGGCGGAAATGGAGCTAGAGAAGTCAGTGAAGGAAAAGGAAAGAGTCAGAGATGGACAGTATGGAACTGAGCGAAGAGTGGAAATTGGAAACATATGCAATTAAGTTTTCCGATTTTCAGCAAGAGCAGCTCACTACACTGAGACAGCCATCAGTGTACTGACAAAAGCATTGTGGAAATGGACCTTGTCTGTATTTAATAAGGAATGTTCTATGTGTCCCATAAAAAGACAGGCATAACTAAGACCAGTGCATCCACGTACAAAAAGATCTGCTGAGTTTCTATGGCACCCTCTGTTTTTATTTCAGATTTCTAGTACTTGAAGTATTTTGTTTTTCTTGGAAAAAACTTATTTGAAGGAAATGAGGTAAATTACAAGAGAAGTTGATATTAAAGGAACAAATTCAGCAGGTGAAGGTAACTGATGGTCAATGAAAACCGATTGATCTCCCATTTGAGGAAGAAACAGAGCCTGAAAACTGTTCCAGTAGGCGTTGGAGGTATAGGGAGATTGGCCGTTCGTGGTGAAGAGGATATGCTTAGATAACTGAAAATGGGAGCTAATAAGGTGAAGGAGGGTATCAGACAAGTCATGGATATAGGTGATGAGAGACAGAAGAAAGGGAGTAAGTGGAGTCAAGAGAAGAAGAAATCAGTTTAGTGTGTCACAAACCCATTGAAACAAAAGGACTGCCAGGGCAATCCTGTTTTGAGATCTCAAGAAAGAAGTAGGTTTGATCTATTTGGGATTAGCGAACTAACTTGGGTGACTGTAGAGGGAAATCTCCAGAGGAGGTAAGATCTGTGACTGTTCTGAAAGCAATGGCCTAAGGCATGATGATGTGATTACGGTCCAGGGAAGATAGGAGGAAATGTTGAGAGTTGACAGAAAGGTAGAGGTCAGTTTGCTGGTAACATCAATATGTTTTCAGCAGGTTTAACAACAGTGTCAGGATTAAGCTGTGAGAACATAGTGCAGCAAATTCAGTAGAAGATGTGTTAGAGTGTGGGGTGAGAGGGGAGCATAAAAAATTAGTTGGTGAGCTTAATGAAAATTCTCTTGGTTTGAATCTCTCTTGTCTTACACCTTTTGACAGATTTTCCTTTGTCCTTAATCTGGGCATTCCTTGATCAAATCCTGTCACATCTCTTACTTATCCCAGCTTTACGTTATACTATATGCTAAATTCTATCCAAATTAAGCAACTTGCTTCCAGCATTTTATAGTATTAGATCCCCTCTGAATTTTAGCTTTAATAAAAACTGGTTTAATTATATTATGCTGTCTTGATGACCTTTAAATGTTAGAGTATTTCTGACACCATGATGTGGTTATGATTTGTGTGTTCATATTTTAAGAGTTTTTATTGCATTCATTCAAGGAATGTGAGTGTCATTGATTGCTTGCTTACCTCTAACTGCCACTTTCTTGATCAAGTACAGTACAATTGGTGCGGGAACACTGTTGTTCAAGAAGGAGTTCCTTGATTTTGATCCAGTGACACTGAAGGGATGGGGATATTTTTCCAAGTCAGGATGATGTGTGACTTGGAGATGAAACTGTAGATGTTGCTGTCTTTATGGAATTGCTGCCCTTGATCTTCCACATGGTAGAGGTAGTGGGGTGCAAAATGCTGTTGAAGAAGCCTTGTGTTGCATTTGATTACAAATAGATTTCTGGATTGACCGTTCAACTATTTACTGCTGTGCTAGCAGGTGGATAAATGAATCATCACAGATTTATCTATAGAATTTTTTGTTCATTTCAGCTTTGACAAACTAGTTCATGTCTGTATGTACAGAGGGATTAAATCAGATTTTTGTTTCCAGATAGTTCAGCTTCCATTTTCAATCAAATACTAGAGAAACCCACTTTAGCACTTTCAGTAAAAAATGATTTCTGCTCCTCAGCAAACCAGCAAATACAACCAAGACAAATAAACCTTAATTGACTTCCCTAGCTGAAATTACAACCTCCTTTTTTTTCAATCTGGAAATTCTTGCTTATCCTGGTAGCTTAGCTGTATCCTCCTCTCTTGTCACTGGCCTTCTGCTCTGATGTAGGCTTTTTGTCTTTGCCTGCTGCTTGCTCCGTGCGTTGCCTTTTGGTTGATCCATCTCTTTTCGGTGCCAATACTCCTTAATGTGAGCAGTCCTGCTTTTAAACCAACTCTGTGTGTGTGTGTGTGTGTGTGTGTGTGTGGGTGGTCTATCTAGTGAAATGGGAATTCATTTGTTAAGTGTTGATGGCTGTCAATAAGTGAATAATCTCTGTTTCTAGGCTGAACTTTGAAAGAAAAATGTTCGTCCAAGATTTTTGGTTAACGCAAAAGGGCTTGGATTATCTTAATAGTTGGAGTTACATCTTCTTTTGCCGGCATTAGATTTATTGTACTTGGAAATATCACTTTCAGTTGTATGAATAAAAGCAAAGCTGATTCATTTTATAAATTTGCCTTCACCAGAAATTAACGTTTGATTTGATTTGAGTAAAACTGTTCTAAGATTGGGACTGATTTAGAAATTGTACATTTATTTTTAAACATTGATAACATGCATGACTAACGTTAAATCAGCTAAAGACTGATAAATGATAAATTCCTGAAAGGAAAACTGATTTGTAAAATGAATTAAAGCTGTGCATGTATAAACTTTACATATGCTGAGTATAGATAAAGGCTGTGTTTTGTTTTAACTTGGGTTTTGTGTTGGCCGCATGGCATTTTAATGTAGTTATTTCTGAATTTGTATGTGATCTAATCTGAATTAAAACAAAATCTTCCTCGGTCACGATGAATAAGCATGCATCATCCACGAGTAGAATGGTGTTATTTTGTTTTACTTTTTTTTAACAGTACGTTGTGTTTCTGTCTCTGAGAAGATTATCAGTTACTCCCTGTAGACTTCTTAGAACAACGAACATAGAACAGTACAACACAGTACAGGCCCTTCAGCGCATGATGTTGTGCTGACCTATTACCCTGCTCTAAGATCAAGCTAACCTATATACCCTTCATTTTACTATCATCCATGTGCCTATCCAAGAGTTGCTTGCATGTCCCTAATGTATCTGACAAATATGACTTCATCTACCAAATGGCAAGTATGTTCCACTGTTACAGTAATAGTGAAGAGTCTATTTTTATTCCCACGCTCAAACAGATCTTTTTATGGGAGCAAAATCTGGAACAGTTTCAGATTGATCTTTTCCGACATCGTTGTTATGTGGCAAGTCTTCAAGGTGGAGAATTACCAAATCCAAAAAGACTCCTTGCATTTGCAAGTCGGCCAACCAAACAAGCCATGGGTCGTCTAAGTGTTTTTTCGGTGTCTTCATTCCATGCCTTGGTGAGTTTGTTGTACTTAGATTTTACTGTCAATACATGGAAAGGAGTGTTTTAGTAAACAATGAAACAACAATAAATTCATTGACAGATAAATTGAAGGCTTATCAAGGACTGTACATATGTTAAAACCAGTAGACTTAGCCCATATTTTGATTTTATTTAATGCTCATCAGTATAATTATATAATACAATGTACAATGCAAGCACTTTTCAAGTGCTTGAGATCAATAAAGTTCAAGCCCATCTCAAGGTGAGTAGGTTATGACAATCATTTAGTAGATAAGATTGTTTAGATGGCATGCCTGAAAGGTCAACTAGGTTTAAATATTTAATTCATTTATATTTCTGTGGACCGTCAAGTTATTATAACAGAACCAGAAGTTGTGCTGTCTGGCTCAGAATAGGAAATGACTGAATTTGGACACCAGGCATTCTGACGGTGTCACTAGGAGAGAACTGTTCAGTTATGATTTATTGGAGTTGTATGAAAATTAGCCAACAAGTGGCAGTGTACATAGATTTTGAGGATTTAAGCATGGTACTCAAAACTTGTTGTTTTAGGTGCTTTTATCACAATTCATAATTGCAATCATTGCTTAAAAACCATAAGGAACAACTATTCACACAGACAGAAAGTAGCTCCAAATTGACTTCCAGTGTTGATGTTCTTTTTAAAAATGCAGTGAAAAACAACCTTCTGTCCTGAGAATGTGTTTAGAATAGCCAGCTTCTAATGTGATTGCAAGAAAGCAAAGCAATTATATCTCTAGATTTTCCAGTGGCCTCAAGGTCATTATTCCAGGTAGATGGGACTTTGATATAGGGACCCAGTGGAATCCTCATCATTGCACACTCCAAAGGAATTGCCTGGGAAATTGAATATTCCTCTGGGCAATTCCCTTACACCTGAAATTGTCTAAAAGTCTCTATTTAAATCAGGGAATTTAGTGGGTCCAATGAAATTAACAAAACAATTACTCAGGACAAGTTAGACTATTAAATACATAGTTCAACTCCTGGGTAGCTATTCAACTGACACATGCTTGCCTCATACAAACATCATCTACTACATCTCCTGAAGACCTCTCCTAACCTGAGGCCCTCTTTCTCCCCCGAGACCCAATTTCCCTGTTCCTAGTTCCACACATGACCCAAGCCCCTCCTACTGCTGCTGACCCCCTCCTCTGGCTCTTGACCTCATTCCCCCTAACCCTGCTCCACCTACTCTACATCTGAAAACCCTTCCCCTGCTGTCAGACAGAGTCCCCAGCTCTCCCTGACCTGTCACCCACTTTCCCCATCCTGCTCAACTGGACACAATTTCTCCCAGGCACAGTGATTTATCCTGAACATTGTATCAGTTGCTTGCACCACTGCCCCCCGATATCTCTTCTCCTTGACCCCTGCCATCCTGCAAATTTGTCAGCCTACCTCCTATCCAGCTGACACCCTTCTTACATGGCACCTAGACATCCTATCCACCCAGCACCTTAACCTAATCTATCTGGCAACCTACTTTCTCATTGCCCTCACCTTATGGTTTGACAGCAGCTGTCAGTGTGGCATATGGGCTCTTTACATATCGTAATATGGCAGCTGACTGACAGCTGACAGTTGGAATGGAAGTATGGTTCTGCATTTCTGAAGGAAGCTTGATCAGAATCTTTCGAAAATTCACACTTGCCCTTTCATAAAAAGGAAGGGAAATGGTGGCAAACTGCTTGAGGTTGCCACATCTTGGAAAATCTGGCCCACAAAGTTGCACTTTAGCAACAGACATCTACATTGTAAGTTTCATAGTATAATGTCAATGTCCTTGCAAAACAACGTTTCCTTTTCCTCCGAATAGGATGCAGACAAACCAAAAGTTGCTATTAAAAACATGTTGCAACATTTACTGTGCACAAACAAAAAATCCTAATTGGCTTAAATCTTCCAGGAAATCAAAGAAAATAGCTTCATTATGCTGAATGAGCATCTTTCCAAATCCTTTCAGCTGCCACCTGCAATACTCCCATCCCTGTGCATACTTTTGAAATCTACTCCATTTAAGTAACTACACATATAATCCATTATATTTAAATTCAAAAGTGTGCTCAAACTACTCATGGGAAATGTTTATATCCGTTGGCAGAGTGGTGTAAAGGGTAAAACACCCCTGCTTTAGTTGTATTTGTAAACCAATGGATGAAAAGTAACATCAACATCTCCGAGTTTTGCTAGAAAATGTACTGCAGAAAGGATAAATGATTGCTGCTTGTGGAAATGTAAATGGAATAAATATTGACCATCCGAACATTAAGTAACAACTGTTTAGGAGATAAAATAATCATAAAAAAAAATATTTTTAAGTGTCACATCTGAAAATTCTTTTCACCTATATTTTTATTCTTTGGCTTGAGTATTTTTACTTTATTGTCTTTTAATTTTAGTGTATTTTGTTTTGATAAGTATAACTTTCTTTGTTACCATTTATAAGACTGATGCTGTTTAAATTTGATGACATGATCCTTCTCCAATATATCATGGAATCCCTACATTGCAGAAGGAGGCCATTCGACCCATTGAATCTGCACCAACCCCCTGAAGGACATCCCACCCAGACCCAGCACCTATTGTAATTTCACAGGGCTAACCCACCTAGTCTGCACATCGCTGCACACTTCAAGTAATTTACTATGGCCAGTCCCCCTAACCTGCACATTTTTGGACTGTGGGAGGAAACCAGAGCCCCCATCAGAAACCCACACAGACACGGGGAGAATGTTCAAATTTTGCAATCACTGCAGTCACTCAAGGCTGGAATCGAACCTGGGTCCCTGGCATTGCAAGGCAGCCGTGCTAACCACTGAGCCACTGTGCCACTCTGCCACTCTACGGTTGATCATAATGGAGTGTGATATACTGGTCCTGTCAAAACATTTATTTGAATGCTTTCCTTAGTTGAATAACGGACAGATTTTTAAAATAGGTTTAGTAAGGGACAGTTGTGAAATCTGTCTGACATAGGTGGCAGAGACAGCGTACATTCTCTATGTATACTCTGCTGGTAATTATTTAATGCAATGTTCAATTTCTGTTTTGACAACAAAATCTATTGATTGCTTCATGATAATTTTGCTTTTATTACCGTCTCAGAATAAGTGTGATATTGTTCATTTAGGTGGCAGCCCGTACTGAACCTGCTTTGAAGAACCAAACACAGGTGATTTCGAGATCAGTAAGCAAACGGAAGAACAGATTTTCTTCCCTGTGGGGATTAGATACAAATTCAAGAAAAAAAGCAAAAGAAAGACCTAGCATTAATCAGGTTAGTTACTAAACCAGTGCTTTTATTTCAGTTTAATGTAGAAATAATTTATGAAGAGTTGAGGTATATCGTATAGGTTACATCTTTTTAAAGGTTTTAGTTTTCAAATGGTCATAGAATTTGGAAGCATTGTGAAATGACACAAAACACGGAAATATTTTGAATTATGAGGAGAGCATTGGAATAGTTCAAGAGGACATGGGCTAACGGAATGATTGAACAGATGGCAGAATATTCAAATGCTGCATTTTGGCTAAAAGAATGAGGGGAGACGATATAAAATGTACAATTTCAAAGCAGGTACAGAAGCAAAGAATTCTGGGGACACTGATTTATGTTGAATGGCAAAAGAATCAATTCTCATATGGAGAGAGAATTCTGTGCAGTGATTGATTAGGATCTAGAATCTTCTGCCTGAGACTGGTGAAGGGGCAATACCGTTCAAAAAGGATAGTTATCAGAGGGGGAGAAAATACAGGGTAATGGGGAAATCATGGAGATGTCAGATTAGTCTGAAGTTGTTGATTGCAGTCCTAGTGGCTATTAAATGCCTCAGTGGAAAATGAGGTGCTCTGCCTCCAACTTCACCACTTTTGGCTTCACTGGAGCCTGCAGCAGGTCTAACACAGACCCAAACAAATTATATATTGAAGTGGTTAGCAACAGGAATATCTTTCCAATGTTTGTTTTTTCAAAATCATTTTTCCGTGACTTTCCCTATTTTATTATTCTTGTACATGGGAACATTTTTATGATTCCTTTTCTAGCCCACTGGCTCAAACTTTTACAGTTCTGATAGCTTAAGCTTTTCAGTTCTGATGGCTTAAGCTTTTCAGTTCTGACAACTGGATAATTTTTATTCAAATTCTCCTGCTTGGACGCTCTTAGAAACTAGAAACCACTTCTGCTGAGGTGACTAGTTCTCCTGAACAAACTTGATTTTGCTGTTCGGAGAAATTTCTTCCTTTTTAACTAAATTCTGTTTGTCTGAATTGAGACATTGGACTTTTGGTTCTGAAGTCAAAATTTAATGTATTTGTCTGCCATACTCTGAGCAGAATGTATATTCCATCCATTAATATGACAGAGGTTGTCTTGGGCACTTAATTGCAATCACTTGTTCTATTAGAACTCATGTAATTGGGTCCAAATAACTTTCAAACATGTTTAAAAAGAAATTACCTTCACTAAATTGACACACATCCACCTGCCTTATTTTTGAAATTTAAATCCCAAAGTATAATATAATTACACACCTTTCGGAACGTTTGAGGACTCTGGGACTATACTTATTGGAGTTTAGAAGGATGACGGGGGATCTAATTGAAACTTTCAAAATACTGAATGGCCTGAACAAAGTGGATGTTGGGAAGATGCTTCCATTGGTAGGAGAGCCTAGGACCCGAGGGCACAGCCTTAGAGTAAAGGGAAGACCTTTTAGAATGGAGATAAGGAGAAACTTCTTCAGCCAGAGAGTGGTGAATCTATGGAATTCACTGCAACAAAAGGCTGTGGAGGCCAGGTCATTGAGTACATTTAAGACTGAGATAGATAGGTTCTTGATTATCAAGGAGATCAAGGGTTGCGGGGAGAAAGCAGGAGAATGGGGTTGAGGAACTTATCAGCCATGATTGAATGGCGGAGCAGATTCGTTGAGTTGGATGGCCTGATTTCTGCTCCTTTGTCTTATGGTCTTCTGGTCTTATGGTCTTTCATCATACATGCTTGAACATACCTCTCACCACCAACCTACATTGAAAGCCAATGGCAATTTTGCAACACCTCTTGTCCCCGTCCTGCTTGAGTGTTCAAAAATCCATTAGATTTAAACTCCAGGCCCAGTCTCCCGGGACATGGGATATATCCAGTGCATTCAGAACCCTGCTACGTGGTTCTGCTAGATGCTGACATCCACTCAATGTACTGCTGATATGTGAGATCACAGTTTAAAAAAAAATAAGGTGATGGGTATCACTGGCAGAACGAGTATATAATTCCACTTTTAATTACCCCTAGAAAGTGATGGTGGACTAATTGTAATGGCTTGTTTCAGGTGAACAGCTTGCTAAGACATTTCAGTGGCTAGTTAAGCATTTATTGTACAGTTAAATGAAAATTGTATCAATACATTGTACGTAGGTCACTCTTTGCCATATAAACAGTCTTATTCATTGCTGTACAATGGAGAGAGAGAGAGCTGACTAAGAATTGAGTAGAAATATAAGCAGTACAAAATTGAGAAGAATTAAATACTGGAAAAAGAAAAGGAATGAGAAAAATTTAATTGAGCTTATGTTGTCAACAAGAAAAAAATTGCACAAAATAGGTAGGAACGTTTTGCATTTTATTGATATAAGTGGTTCCAAACAAAGTTGCATTGCATCATTGTCACCTATGCTGTTACCTAGCAACATTTTCCTTAGCAGCCTTTCGTCAGATGCAATCTGCTGCTGCTGGAAATAAAGGAACATTGCAGCTTTTTAAATTTGAAGTGTCAAACCATGCAGAAATCCTTGGATAGAGTAAAGTGCTAAAGTTATTATTCACAATTTTTTATTCAGTCTTGATGTGGGCATTGTTGGCAACTCAGGCATTTATTGCCAGTCATGGGGTTCCTCAGGTTCGATACAACTCAGTAGCTTGATCGGTCACTTCAGAGGGTAATGAAGAGTTAACTATATTTGTAGGCAAGACTGGGTCAGGGCAGCAAGGTTTCCTTCCCTAATCATGTGTTTTTACAACAGTGCTGATCTCTTCATGGACAAATGAATTTTTCTCTAATTCCAGCTTGTGTTTTCACATTTTGGTTTTACAGGAAGTAAGGTTTGTCATTTGACGTTGTCTGCAAAGAAAGACAGCAGTGCAAGAAGCAAATCAGTCTGTCCCCTTCAAGGGATAGTACATTTTATTCCGAATCTTTTCATGTTGGAAAGAAAGTGGAAGTTGTTTTAATTGTCAGTTGACATGCTCGTTGTCTCTTAAGTTAAAACTCTGTGATGATCTGTGTCACGCCTTGGTCTGCCTACTGAAGGATTAGTGGTATAGAAGCGAGCAAAATATCCAGTTCATATCACACTGTGGTGCTATTGTTGCACATTAGTTAGTCTATTGCATAGTTAGATACTGAGCTGCAAAATGATATTAATTAATGCAAGATACTAACAACAATTTAAGTGAGTGAGTGACTGACACTTTCGTATGTTAAGGAATATATACAGGAGACCTTGTTCCGAAGAACTTGATCAGGCATTACTTCTTTCCTCATGAGGCTGGAAACACACTGATCATGAAAATTCCTTTCTATGCATTTCAGAATTTTTTTTACCTTTAACAGTGAGTTAGTAAATGATCTGAAATTCACTGTAATCATTACTATGTTCCTTCACACAAAAAAATCAAATTAATTTGATTATATAATCACATGTTTTTGGTTAGAATGCATCACCAATTACAGTCGTAAAGAACTTGGATTTATGGAGCACCTTTATTGCATTAAATACGTTGAGATGCTTTACAAGATGTAATAATATGACATTGAACTGCATAAGATATTAGAGCAGATAATCAAAACCTTTATCAAACAGATATATTTTACATACACTTAAAGGTGGAAAGTTTCACAGTGGGAATTTAAGAGCTTAGCACCTGACCATTCCAAAGACATGGCAACCAATGGTGGAATAATTAGAACTGCAGTTGCTAAGGAGGTGAGAATTAGCTAAGCGCAGCTATCAGAGCGTGCTGTGTTGGTGGAAAGAACGTGGAGCGATACGAAAACAATAATTTTAAATTGTTGCTTGTAGTCAGAAATGCCGCTTGACAGCATAAATGACATCTTGGTTGCAAACAGTCCACCCTCAGGCAATTATAGTGGAGAGTGATTGATTCAGTGGCTTGGAAGCAGAGTTAGTGTCGGCAACTAAAGCAATGACATTTTCCTTCAAAATATTTAATTAATTCTGCCTTTTGAAGAGTCAAGAGATATGGTGGTGAGGTGGATTCGGCAACAAAATTGATGGTGTGGAAGATAGGTGACATCTCCAAGGACCAGAATGTAGCGAGTGCCCAAAGTAGAAGCTTGGACTGAACAAGAAATAATGGTGCGGGACTAAGAAGAGAGGCTATTGCATGTGATTCCCTGTCTGCAATTATGAATGGAAGGTGGAAAGGTTTTGAAGGAGGATGCTGTGGTCAACATTGTCAAAGGCTTTGGGGTTAAAAGATGAGGAGAGCACATCCACATTTATTCTCAATTATGACTTTGATTTACCAGCTGGACGAATTGTAATACCCAAGACTCTGCATTGTACAAAAATATAAACATAGCCCCATCATAAATCAGTAAATGTTCATGTGGAATTGTGGAATGTGGAATTTGATGAGGATGGGAGTTAAACATGGAATTTTGGGAAAATTGGCTGCTGATTTGGGAGTTGATTGCACATTCAAGGACTTGGCAGATGAAAAGGAAGTCAGAGTGGGACAGTAATTTGAAAGGGCAATGGGATCACAGTTTGTTTGTTTAGGGTATTGACTGCACATTTAAAGGAAAAAGAGACAGTGCCTGAAGAGAGAGAATCATTAAATCGATGAGCTAACAAAGGAATTAGGTGGAACAGGAATGAGGGAGCAGGATGTTGATTTCCTGAACAGGACAGTCTCAGAGTGGACAGGGATCCAACTAGGAGTGAAACTAGATAATGATGAGGGTTCGTAGCCATGCGGGGATGCTTTAGAGAATGTTTGGCGTTGCGGACAAATGAAATGGAAGCACATGGCAGAGGGAGCTGATCACATAATTGTAATGTTAGAGAGAAAAAAGTTCATTACTGTTTATTAGATGAAGGTGAGAGTCGAAAAACTGGAGAGAAGGTCTTAAGACTAGATGTAATAAAGAAAACCTATGAATTTTCTGTGCAGGGAGGATGATCCTGGAATAGTTAACAGTTTTAGCAGGTGAGAGCAGGAGCAAATATTTTGTGGTGTAGTCTGATCTGTGGTGAGTGGCTAACCTTCTGAGGAGAAAAGAGAAATGCATGTGGTAGCATTGTGTGACATGAATTTAACTTGTATTGAGATATTGTTTAATAGCATAAATACCTTAATAGTAATATATTGAAAGTTAAAAAAATTGAAATTGTTAAAATCGTGAAATGTCAGACCATGCTAGATGTAATGTTTTCCACCATTTGCGGAAGGAATGTTGTTCCTCATTTTTACTTCAGTTATACATGGGCCAATAATGAGAGAAAAAAATGTAATAGAAAAGATTTATCGAAGAGCGACGGTTGTTTTAATGATAGTCAGCTGTTTGTCACAATCAAAAGCTTGGAATCGTATGAGCAGAAGTAGGCTTTTCAGTTCGTGAAGTCTGCTCAGCCGTTTTATGAAATCATGACTGATCTGATAATCTGATAATGAAGGAACTGTGGGCATTCTGACTAAGTTTACAGATGATACAAAGAAGGTGGAGGCACAGGTAGTATTGAGGAGGTGGAGTGGCTGCAGAAGGATTTGGACAGGTTAGGAGAGTGGGCAAAGAAGTGGCAGATGGACTACAATGTAGGAAGGTGTGAGGTCATGCACTTTGGGTAGAAGAACAAAAGCATGGACTGTTTTCTAAATGGGGAGAAAATTCAAAAGTCTGAAGTGCAAAGAGACTTGGGAGTTCTAGTCCAGGATTCTCTCAAGGTAATTTTGCAGGTCGAGTCAGTGGTCAGGAAGGCAAATGCAATGTTGGCATTTATTTTGAGAGGATTTGATTATAAAAGCAGGGATGTACTACTGAGGCTTTATCAAGCGCTGGCCAGGCCGCATTTGGAGTATTGTGTGCAGTTTTGGGCCCCATATCTCAGGAAGGATGTACTGGCCCTGGAGCGGGTTCTGAGGAGGTTCACGAGAATGGTCCCAGGAATGGCAAGCTTAACATATGAGGAACATTTGAGAACTCTGGGACTAGACTCATTGGAGTTTAGAAGGATGACGGGGGATCTAATTGAAACTTTCGGAATACTGAATGGCCTGTACAAAGTGGATGTTGGGAAGATGCTTCCATTGGTAGGAGTGTCTAGAAACTGAGGGCACAGCTTTAGAGTAAAGGGAAGACCTTTTAGATCGGAGATAAGGAGAAACTTCTTCAGCCAGAGAGTGGTGAATCTATGGAATTCACTGTCACAGAAGGCTGTGGAGGCCAGGACATTGAATACATTGAAGATTGAGATAGATAGGTTCTTGATTATCAAGGAGATCAAGGGTTGCGGGGAGAAAGCAGGAGAATGGGGTTGAGGAACTTATCAGCCATGATTGAATGGCAGAGCAGACTTGATTGGCCAAATGGCCTAATTTCTGCTCCTATGACTTATGGTTTTGTAATCCTCAGTTCTACTTTTCTATCTTGACCCCATAAAAATTGATTCCCACACTGATTAAAAGTGTGTCTATTTCAGCCTTGAAAAGAACTATGGCTCTACAACCCTCCGTGATAAAGAATTCCACAAATTCATCACCAACTGAGGAAGAAATTCTTCCTTCTCTCTATCCTAACCAGGTGACCCCTTGCTGTGAGGTTATGTAGTCTGTTCCTAAACTCTGCCACAAGGTGAAATAACCTCTCTGCACCATCCTAAATTCCCTAAGAATCTTGTATAATTCAGTGATGTTGTCTCTCATTCTACTCCACACCGATGAGTACAGGCCAAGCCTACTTAACCTGTCCACACAAGACAAACCTTCCATATCTGGGATCAACCTAGTGAACCATCTCTAGGTTATTCCAATGCCAGTATATCTTTCTTTAAATAAGGGGAACAAAACTCTTTATAGTATTCTAGGACAAAAATGGAAAGTGCTGGAGAAACTCAGCAGGTCTGGCAGCATCTGATGAGAGAAAAGCAGAATGAACATTTCAAGTCCAGGGACTCTTCATCAGCAACCCATCCTATGAACGATCACTCGACTTGAAATTTTGACTGCTATTCTCTCTACTGATGATGCTTGATCTGCTGACTTTCTCCATTCCTGTTTTTGTTTCAGATTTCCGGCATTCACAGTTCCTTGACTTATCCGGTATTCTTTTGTGTGTCTGACTAGTGCCTTGTAAGAGAAAGTCGCCATAGTCTCAGAGGACCATGGGATTACTCTTTCATTAGAGAGAGAAAACTGGCAATGGTTTAACCTGAGGGTCACCATGCCCTCAGGTGTAGGGAGAGATTGAGAAGGAGAGGTCTTCAAACTTAGCTCAGCTGGTGCAGCAGTTATACCTGCACTTCTAACATTACTTTGTGTCGCAAACCAGTCATCCCTCTGAAGGCCTTGTATAGTTTTAGCAAGGCCTCCTTATTTTTATACTCCATTCCCTTGGTCCCGACCCAAAACGTCAGCTTTCCTGTTCCTCTGCTGCTTGGCCTGCTGTGTTCCTCCAGCTCCACACTGTGTTATCTCCAACATTCCTTTTGTTTTCCCAATTATCTGCTGAATTTGTCTGCTGGCTTTTTATGAATTATGCATAAGGGCTCTCAAATCCTTCAGTGCTGTGGCTTTCTGCAGACTTTTTCCATATGAATGATATTCAGCTCCTCTATTCTTCCTGCCAAAGTGTATATAAAAATCATAGAAGAAATAATTAGAAGCTGAGGCTCTCTGAATTGATGAACTAGGATTGCTTTGATGGTCTTCCGTTTCTGTAATTATTTTGTCTTGGTGGCATAGTAGACAGTGAAGAAGGTTTTCTAAGATTACAACAGGATCTTGATCAATTAGATCAATGGGCTGAAAAATGGCACGTGGAGTTCAATTTGGATAAATACGAGGTATTGCATTTTGGTACAACAAGCAAGGGTAGGCCTTATACAATTAATGGTAGGGCCTTTTACAGTAGGACAGAGGGACCTCAGGATTCGGGTACATAATTCTTTGAAGTTTGCATCACATTTGGACAACTGCGGTTAAAAGGGTGTTTGACCCGCTTGCTTTCATTGTTGAGTTTAGGTGTTGGGAAGTCATGTGGAGGTTGTACAGGACATGAGTGAAGCCTCTTCTGGAATTCTGTGTCCAGTTCTGGTGGTTGGGTTATAGGAAGGATATTTTTTAGCTAGAGGGGGTTCAGAAGACATTCACCAGGATGTTGTCAGGTGTGGAAGGTTTGAGTTATAAAGAAAGGCTGGATATGTTGGAACATTTTTCACTGGAGCATAGGAGATTTAGAGGCAATCTTATAAAATAATGAGTGGTACAGATATTGTTAATGGTAGTTGTCGTTTTCCTTAGATGGGGAATTTCAAGGCTGGGGGACGTTTTTAAGATGAGAGGAGAGAGATTTAAAAAAAGACTTGAGGGGCAGATTTTGTTACACAGGTTGGCTTGTGTGTGGAATGAACTTCCTGAGGAAGTGGTGGATGTGGGTACAGTCACAATGTTTAAAAGACATTTGGATAAGAACATGATTAGGAAAGGTTTGGAGGATATGGGCCAGGAGCGGGCAGGTGGGACTAGTTTAGTTTGGGATTATGTTTTGGCATGGACTGGTTGGACCGAAGGGTCTGTTTCTGTGCTGTATGACTGTATGACTCTAGAAGTCTCTGAGCTATCTCTCAATTTTCTCATCTATTTCAGCATCATTCATCAAATGCACACGCTACATCGTTAACATTTCCTTGTATAATGTTTTATATTTTACCAATACATATTTATCCATTTGTTCATTATTTTGTAGAATTAGAGCTGCCTCTTTCAACTTCACTTTTCCTATTTTTGTGTCATTTATCAATTGTAGTGATTTAAATTGTGGCTATCTTCACAATTTTAGTGTAAAGTGTGGTCTAATGCATTTGGCTAGTGCCTAAGGTATTCAAACCTGTAATTTGTCCAATTTTGGTATCTTTGGTAATTTCTTTCACTTGACAATGGTTGGCATCAAGCCAAAATATGGAAGGCGAACAAAAAGAAAGTAAAGAACACAAGAAACCATCGGGAATAAAGAAAAATAAGATTAAAGAGAGAAAATGTAAACAAAGTCTTAAATGTTACTATCAAAATATTTTATTGTATTTTTGTAGCTTTTTGGCGATAGTGAAGCCACACTGAAGAAATCCTTGGAAGGCATTTTTGATGATTGTTCAACAGATAGCAGTGTAAGTACATAATGTCTACATGTAGCTGTTGCTTGAATAAAGCTCAGCTAACATGGAAATCAGATTAATCTGATTGAAACTATATAGTTAGAAGTTATATTGTTAGAAGGACCATTTGATGCTTAACTGAGACTTGAAAGAGATTTTGTCTCGTATCAGATTTGAAGAAAAGTAAAAGCACCACGATATTTGGTTCATTTTGAAAAGGGGCATTCTTTTCTCTAACTTCAACTTAACTATCTTAGAGCTATTTTATTGTGACAGCTGTTGTGTAATCCTCTATATTATGCCTCTTCTGCTTTCTTCTCCTGCTCCTGTTCCTCCCTATCCCTCATGAAGCTTACTCTAAACAGTCGCATACATGCGTACAATTTTCTTGGAAGGTGCATACATGAGCTTAAATAATATGGTATGTAATCCACCCACTGTAATTTTTTTTTTCTTATCACTGAGGCAACTGGTTCTAATATTTGCTGGAAGAAGCCAAGATGTGGGTGTACTTATACTCTTGGAATTTGTTCCAGTATGCCAGTGAAGAAACCAGGATTGCTTGAGCTAGCTTCTGGCATTTACAATGTGTGAGATGACTGTTATTCTGGTCGCAGAGTAACAGACGATAGGAACTTTATGCTTGTTGAAACTACATTAATAAAGTCAACTTAAGTATTGTAGTATTGAAAGCTGGTTGATTGAAGATGAGTAGATCGAATCCATCCTAAATGAGTATCACATAAAAGCAGCTCAATATTCTAGAACTGTATCAGCTGGATTATCCTAGTAGTGCTTTTTAAAATTGTTATACCTAATTCAGTTTCATTATAGCAATGGCAATCTGCTGTGTTTAATAAATGTAAACAGACTGATTATTTGAAATTGTGAAACAGCATTGTCATTTTCAAAGGACTTATGTAATTGTCAAATGAAACCTTCAGGAAATATTCTATTTATTTCTTGAGGATTAGCTATATTATGTTTACAGAGACTGACTTTGCATCAAGCTATCTCCAGCATTCCCTGTGTCCCAGGCAGCTCAGTAATTTATCCAGTGAGTAGTTGAACCACATTGACTAGAAGAATTAAGTTTTGATCCCATCCTCAGTTATTACCATCAGGGTCAGTAGTGGGGCTGCTACATTTGTCTTCACCTGAATTAGGGAAGGGAAAGGTGGACAAGCTGGCCAGGGTGCCTGATTGTGATTTTTTTTTGTAACAATCCTTGTTGGGTAGGTTTATATGGACATCAGATGAGGACAACATTTGTTTTGACTACGAAGCTCATGTGATCAAATTCACTGACAAGCTTTAGTAATTAATTAAATCCAATTTGTCAAAGCACCAGTGGCTTACCTGCAAACATTTTCCTCCATTATTGGTTAGTCCTTTTATGGCATGAAAGGTGAGTGAACAAAATTTGGCTGTGAGATTTATGTATGTCAATATCTTTTGTTGTAGAGTTTGTATTTTAAATTAATGGCAAATGGGTTTTGGGTTTTTTTTGTGTGAAGGGATTTAAGTATTAATTCAGTTAACCTTTCTGGAAGCATGATTCTGTGTGCTTTCTGGAGTGCTCATGGAAGTTTATTTGTACTTTGGTCATTTATGACCAGAGAGAGAAAACATTAAGCAATTGAGCTTAGCAGAATGTAGGGTATTCACAAAACAAATTTCAAAAGTTTTTGGGCAGTTCTAAGTACCTGACTGCAGTTAAATACAAGTGTACTTTTACTCAGAAGAAGGAGATTGTTTAGAGCAGTTAAGGAAATGAGTACTTCTGTTTAATACAGATCAGGAGTGTTTGTTGGAAATCTGTACGTGTTATTCAAATCTGAGAAAGTCTAGGGTCCCAGTTGTTAAAGTCAAAGGAAAAGGCTTCACAGCTCATGGGACCAGAACCAGAAGGGAGCAGTTCAGTCAAGTCTGCAGATTTGGCAGAGAAGTAATTTCCTTAGATTTTTCAGCAACTGCAAAGTGATGGTATTGAGAGTAAATTAGACTTTGTTCTGCCATGTGTTTTGAAACTTTTCAAACTGTTGTGCGCAGATGGCTTAGTTTGTTTTTTTTCTGTAATAAATTTCTATTGATGGGCTAAAACCTACTTTTGTTTTGGTGAAGGACCATTACGCTAAATTAAACCCGAAAAAATGTGTATTTGTTCAGTAGTAGCATTAGCTGGGATCATAACAGCTGATTATTGTTCATCATTCCACATGACATTCTTTTCTTAAGTTAAAATTACCCTAGTTACACTCATCACATGATCATATTTAAGCACATTTTCTTCCCATTTGTTTTCTATTACTGCAGAATTAATAGAGAAGGTAGGTTTATATTTTGTGAAAAATGTTCCTTAAACTGAAAAATAATATTAATTTTATCTAAATGTAATGTCAATTTTCTCAGTTGCTTGGAATCAGGGAAATATATTTTCCCTGTTAATCCATAACCACCTCAACCCAGAACAACCAACTAGGAGTACAGTTATGTATCCCAAACAGCAGTGTGATTTACAGAGGTTCTGCACTTTTAAGGTAACATGAGTTGCTCTGAAATCATGGGCCTCTATTTGCATTGGAGCTCTTGACAAATGTTTCTGATACTGAAGTGCAAATCAGTTGAGCAGGTGGAGTAACTTGACTTAGTCTTCCGTTAAGTAAGTGCTAGAATTAAAAAATCAAAAATATTTTAAAAGGTCTAAATTCCACTAATCTAATTTGAATTAGTGAAATTTGAGAACGAAATTACATAAAAACAAAATGTTGTGAATGCTAGAAATCTGAAATAAAAATAGAAAATGCTGTAAATACTCAGGTTGTTGGTAGCATCTCTGGAGAGAGAAAAGAAGTTAACATTTCAGATTAATGATCACCTAGATTGTACAGTCTTTTGGTATCTCCATGTTGAAGGAATTCAATTTGGCACAGAAAATGTGAGAGAGACAGAGGTTGATTTTTGTATGTATTAAATAGTTAGAGAAAGGTGTTTTAGGACAGACAATTGTTCAGGGTCTTCAGCAATGAACGTGAATACATGGCAAGGTAGGACGATTAACAAACAAATTATGTCACTACCATGTGCTACATTACTGAATTTTCCTCGGTTCACTCAGCAGCTGTCACTTCCGTTAATTTGGTTTATAATTTTAAAATACAACAATCTTTTAGGTCCTGTATAGTTTTGTTGTTATGACCTAAAGTATTACCTGTCATTGTGCCTGTGAAACTAATGAGAATGGCAGAGTTTGGACATGATCAGAACAGCTTCAAAGTCCAGAAAGTGCTATCAGTGGGTTTACTGTGCTCCCAAGTGTGCACCACTGAGGCTGCCACAGATTGTTCTCTCCCATTTAATCACCCTAAATGCTATTTCTCTCATTGTAAATTCCCTCGAAAACATTGCACTTTTGTGAATGAGGTGTATGTGGGTTTTCAGTGGCATGCTACTTGCATAGCAAAAGTTAAGAAAGATTTTTAAAAAATTTGTGAGATGACCTTTCTTTCTGCAATAAGTAAAAATGACATTTTTTAAAAGTTTGTGTTAATTTTATATCAGGTTGTGACATAATGCTGGGTGCATTTATTTTACTATCAAACATTGAACAGTCCAAAGACATGCAGATTAGGTGGATTGGCCACGCTAAGTTGCCCATAGTGTCCAGGGACGTGGAGACTACGTGGATTGGCCATGGGAAAATGCAGGGTTACAGGAGTAGGCCAGTGGGATGGTTCTAAGTGCGATGCTGTTCGGGGGGGGTCACTGTGAACTGACTGAATAGGCTGAATGGCCTATTTCCACACAGAATCATCGAATCCCTACAGTGTGGAAGTAGGCCATTTGGCCCATTGAGTCCACACTGCAGGGATTCTGCGATTCTGTGATTCTATTATTGATAAAAGTGAAGCATTGTAATTTATTTTCACAACTTAGTTTCCTGTGTATGAATGCTTCCATCTGATTTGTTGCCTATCTGCTTCCTGACCACACTTGATCTGCCACCAGGACATCCCCTTGACATAGTGACAGATTTCAACTGCTGATAGTAAATGTGAAACAACAATTGAAGATATCACCAAGTGTTTGGCAACTTTCTTCAAGGCAAGTAAGAGAAAATTGTTTCACCAGTGACCAGAAAATGCAGGCTAATGTTATGATTTTGGCTGTTACCTACCAATCTGAATCTTCAGGTGTAGGCTCCGATTTCCAACCCAAATCCGGCAAAAGTCGCGACTTTGGAGGTGTTTTAAGGTGAACTTCGGCGCCTGGAGCCTTTTGTGTTGAAGCAGCATAGTCCAGTCCATGAATCCATGCATGCAAAGTAACAGAGTGGACTAGCACTGAATTCACATCTCTCTTGTACAGCAGTAGCTGCCGTATTCAATGTTTAAATGTCCAAAATCACTTTGCCAGCTGCTGCAAGGAGTTGAATAAGGAGGTTATTTGACCATTTGGATGGGGAAGGGGGGACTGCTGAGTGGGTGAGGGAGGGGCACGGCTAGTAGGTAGACGATGGAGCTGGAAATGCAAATAATCCTCATTGGAAGGATCACTTGGAGGATCTCCTTAACTGAGACTCAGTCCTCGATGTGGTGCTCTTGACCACCAGCACCTCAATACAGCACCAGCCCAGTATGAGATTGAAAAGCCATCTGACAGTTGAGACCCAACAAAGATGTTGGCGCAAGTGAAATCCCTATATCTGTTCTGAAATATGGCACACAAGTGCACTGGGCACAAATACATGACATCATTTTCCTTATCAGGAGGAAGAACTTTCCAGAGGATCTCCAATATACTGTAATTTTGACCATCTTCTGGAAAGGAGAGGAGTAACTCAATTGCAGTAACTCAAGAGGGTTCTCGCTACTGAACGTCATTGCAAAAATTCCCCTCAGTCACCTGCCCCTAATGGCTGAACGGTTCATGATCATCAATCTTGAATTGGCTAAACAATATCTGCCCAAGTATTGAGATAGCAAGAACTGCAGATGCTGGAGCCAAAGATAACAAAGTGTGGAGCTGGAGGAACATAACAGGCAGGGCAGCATGGCAACATTTCTGATGCTGCCTGGCCTGTTGTGTTCCTCCAGCTCCATGCTTCATTGTCTCTGCCCAAGTATTGATATGTTTCTTCAAAAGTGTTGGTCACCTTAGTAACATCTCTTTCTCCTTGTCTTTTGGATTTGTTCTTTAACATGCTAAATGTTTTATAAGATCATCCATATAACAGCTTGACCCTCCCAGTTTACTAATTCCATAGATCTTTACGAAGATAAGGTGGCACAAATGAGCAAGTAACATTTCTGCTTAGAGTTTGTAACATTACCTCTGTTATTCCAAATGAGGGTGGCTTAGTGGCCTCATAGTGCCAGGGACATGAGTTCGATACCACCCTTAGGTGACTATGTGAAGTTTGCATGTTCTCACTGTGTTTGCATGTGTTTTCTTCAGGTGCTCCAGTTTCCACCCACAGTTCAAAGATGAGAGGGTTAGGTGGGTTAGCCATGGGAAATGCAGGGTTACAGGGTTTGGGTAGCAGGGTGAGTCTAGATGGGATGCTGTATGAAGGGTCAGTTTGGACTCGATGGGCTGATTGGCCTGCTTCCAAGCTATAAGGTCTATAATTCTATGATACATCTAAGATCATCAAAGTAGCTATAAGGCTACAGTATTCACCGCAGAACCTAATTCTAGCACATGCACGTACATATCCATAAGCTTGTTACACATTTTGTTATAAAACCAAACCATTGTAAAACAAAGCTGTGTCTTTTTGCCCCAAAATATTCTAACATATATTAGTCTGAGCCATAGAACAGCACCAGTACCATATATCTTACTTTTAACCAAACCATAAGTTTTTCCCTACAGAAACTGTCTTATCCCTTCAGAAACTGTTTTACAACATATAATTTAATTCCTTGCTTGGTCCATCAAAATTATTCATTATTTAGCTCAATAGTACAAAATTCACAAGGATTCCTGCTAGAGCGGAACTTTGCTACCAGATGAGTGGGAAGCTATGAAATCTGTGGTTCCTACATTTCAGACCCAAGGCCACCACAAGCCTCATCAAGCTGCAGGGTACAAACAGCACTTCTGTTTGCCAGCACTTGGTGCCCAGAGCCCAAACTCCAAACCATCATTAATTCATTCACAGAAGTGTATGAGAGAATGGGTTTTAGGCTAAACAAACTGAAGTCGAAGGTTCTTGACTAGCCTGCTTCACCCATATGACTATTGGGAACCACAGTGGACGACATGGATCAATTCTCATCTTGGGACTCTCATCTTGGCAAGGGTAAAAATCAGTAATGAAGCTCAACATCACTTCTTGTTGACGGTGTCGCCTCAATTATTTATGGATGCCTTCAGTTATCTGTGGAGCATAGTGTTCAATGACAAAGATCTCAAACCTCAAACAGTGCCTACAAAATATCTTAAATACTTAGAGAAATATCCCCAGCAATGCATCCATAAAATCCTGCAAATCCAATGGCAGGATAGACACCTCAATATCCATGTCTTCAGACCAACATTTCCAGAATCAAGGCACAAGTTACTGTTAGTCAGCTAATTTAAGCAGGTCACATCATCTGCATGCCTGATACTGAGTTTGCCACTACAAGTGGTTACCAGGAGGGAAGAGAAAACATCGAAGCCTCCCTGAAAAATTGCAACATCTCCACGACTCATTGGAATCATCTGCCCCAAACGTCCAGAACTGGAGAAAAAGCACCCTCAAAGATGAAAACTATCTGGAGCATCGCTGACAGGCCCAGGTGGAAACCAACTGTTGAAAGTGAAAGGAGCAAATGAAAACCCAAACATCCCATTCCCTGGCGCTTCAAAAATCATTTGGCCAACTTTTGGAAGAGTGTGTTGGTGCTGGATTGTTTAATCACCTCAGAACCTTCGTAACATCTCTTTCTCCATAGTGGAAGAAAGTCACCCTTCATGTTGAGGGAGTACCTAAAGAAGAAAGTTGGTAGATCGGTGGGGAGTTAGGCGGTTTGGTGGGATCTGGTAGGGTAGGTTGGTAGGTAAATGGGTGAAGTCTTAGGATAATTCTGAAGCTGTTGGATCAGGGAGAAAAGCCATTTGGAGGAGAATTGGGTGGGAGGTTAAGCCTCTGGGAATGTTGTGGGGTTAAGAATATTCCATGTGCTGGATAATTACATGTTAGAATTTTAAACTTCTCAATAATTTCTGTACTGTCCGCTGGGTCAAGATTATGCCATGGTTTGGATGAGGAACTCCAGTCTACAGTTCCGCACCTCCCCCCCTGGCTGTTAGAATTTCTGACCACCAATAAACAGACCTTATTTATGTCTAGGAAGAAATGGTAGAATTTCAGTTCTAAACTCTGTAACTTATTGAACAGTTTTGCTACTTAAGAGCTGTTGAGATGGTTGTACTTTGTTAAGTAAATAATCACTGAGGTGCAGCAGTTTTAATTTATTAGAACTGATTCTGAAGAAAAGAAACTTGAATTTTTAGCAAGCTGTAGTTGCCACCTAGTGTTTGAAAAAATAAATAGCTTTCAGTAACTGGTATCTTTAGCTGGCCAGCAAAATGGTTAACTACGTCTGACAAAGGTTTTTTGTCAGAAACAGTGTCCTACTGATCCTTCAGATGTAGAGTTGACATCACAATGCAGTCCTGGAAAAGTAGCATTGTATAAAGGATATCTTTAAAATTTGTGATGTTCCAATATTGTCACATCAGAAGGGAACTCCAGGTGACCATTATGTGCATTCATACAAAGGAATTTTCCAGGGTTCTTATTTGCCCAGTTGGTGGAATGCTTCATGCGTGTCTGCATTATATTTTGTCTAGCATTTTTTATCCAGCTATACTAACTTTGCAGCAGTTTCAGATACCCCTTTACATTCCTCAAAATGGTGGAAGATCACGACTGTCTAATCTGACTACCTTACTTAATAAACGTGTTTCACAGTCAATTCTGCCAGAAGTGCAGAATGTTGTCATTGGTTTGAGTAACAAATTTAGGTTGCTATTGAGCAACATCATTGGAAAGTTACCAGCGGTAAAATTAATTCAAGTGCTTTTTGATACTTTCTCGAATTAGTTGGTATCGGATTTCATGTCCCTTATATGTTAGAATTGGATTATAAAACCTAATAATTAAGTTACAAGAGAATAACCTGGAGAGGCAACTGTATATCCCCTTGACATATGAACTGGTTGTGACTTTTTTTTTATACCTCTACCGTGTGTTTTTCCATTATTTTTAAAGGTGCATCGACTTAATACCAGACAGGTAAGTCTTGAATTTAAATATTAAGCAGTTATGTCTCACGATTGGGTCAATCCTGAGCAGGAGGCCTTCTAAGCATTTTACCTTTTTAAGTAGTTGCAAGAGCTCTTTAAATTGTTTTGTGTGGCCCATAATGTACAGGGATTGAACTGCATGAATGACCTGTGCAGGAACCTTTGGATTACTGTTTACCAGGCAGCTTCATTCTAACTTTATTCCAGCATTTCTAACCTCTTTACCTTGGTATCGGCCATTACATTAAATTCCTTTCATAAACCTGGCTGCTTTTCAAGATTTCTCTCTCTAAGACCTTTCTTCCTGTCTTCTTGTGACCTTCCAAACTGTTTTCCCAAACAGATAAAACGGTTTTCCAGCATTATAGTGAGTGGGATGCTTTGCAATAGCTCAGACATGTTAATGGATTGTTCAGTGTCTTTCTTTCAGTATACTAGCTAGCTTTTAGTTGGGAACTTTTGTTTAAAAGAAGTGTGTATATCATCTACCAAATACTTTCAGTGTGTAAAATTGTGGAAAAAAAATCTTGAAATGTCATGATGGATCTTTTTCTTTTGAAGTCATAGATTAATTGAAGTTCCTGATATTTGATGGTGGGTATTTGCTAAAGCATGACATAAAGCCTTTTTGGAAGGACCCATTTGAATTCTGATAGACAGTATCAATTTAGAAAGTCAGTTGGAACTTAAATTGTATAACATTGGTCATTTCCTCAGGATACCTTTAAAAGTACTTCATGTCCAATGAAATGCTTTTTAAATGTAATCACTGTTATGCAGGCAAATGCAGCTGACATTTTTTCACATAAGTGTCCTGATGAATCTTAGCCATTCTTCAATGCAGACTGGTTTGGAAACATTTACTCTGACTAGTACCTGCTGTTGTGGCTTCAGTTAAATATCTCTGCAGAGAAGAAAATGTTTTGAAAATACACTACTTGCTCAGTACTGTGTTCAAGTGTCAATTTAGAATAGGCCCTTAAGCCTTGGAGTAAAGCTTGAACTCAAACCTCTCGCTCTGAGACAATTACGTCACAAAGCAAGCTGACACTTGCTGTCTACCACTGGCATGCAGAATGACAGCATAATTAGGTAAAAGCGTTTGAGGGGAAATAAAGACCATCTATACCGTCTGTATCGCTGGCACCAGGGTGGAGCCTATTGCAATAAGGGAATGTCCTGTATCTATATATTACTGAGTGAACTTAAAATTGAGACATGGTATAGCTGCATGTAAAACTGAAAATAGACCTCCTGTATTACAGGAATCATGGATGAATTTTAGGTATTTATTTTGTTGACAAAAAGGGAATGCTTGATTAAAGATTTAAAAGTGCAAATAAAAATTAATCATAGAAAGAGTTTCATGACAATACTAAACTGCCAAAAGCAATAGTTTTTAAATAAAATTTTATTTTTTCTGTGGTGCTTCTAATCTGTGGAATGTATCTTCTAAGATTAACATCATAAAGCTAAAATTTCAAGGTGCGCCTAGTCTTATATCATATATCATAGCAAATAAGAGGTCACACGGGGTACTTCCCTGATATTCCAGTGGAACAACATCTCAAATCTCTTAAAGTGGAAATTGTCTCAAAGTTTGTTTTAGCTCCTAGATAAGTGAGTTATCTAGTCATTTCAGTGGATGATGCACACTTGATTGTTTTAAATAGACTGCATTCATTTCGCACTGTTGCAAATACAATTTTAAAGTCTGAATTATTTTGATCAGTACCTTCAAACTGTTGCACAAAATTATGAATAACATGACATTTTTTAAAATTTCAAAGCAAGATTTTGTTCATTGTATAGTGCATGCCTTGCTGTTACAAAGGTATACTCCAACTATAACCACGTTGGTATATTATTCAGTGATAAACTTATGTAATACTAAGCTCATTGTCAAGAAATGTGTCAGAAGATCCAAACTCAAGCTTTGCTGTGATTTGATTTTTTTTCTCACCATCTTGAGTAACAGCTGGTCTTGACTCAGTGCTTCCTTACTGTATCATGTTTGAGCAGGACCAGAGGGTAGCTGATATTGTGCTATAGTTTAAGAATGGCTGTAAGGAGAAGCCATGAAACAATAGACCTATGAGTCTGACATCGGTGGCGGGGTAAGTTGTTGGAGGTGATTCTGAAAGATAGGATGAGTATACATTTGGAGAAGCAAGGATTGATTAGGGATAGTCAGCATGGTTTTGTGTGAGGAAAATCATATCTTACAGAGTTAATTGTGCCTTTTGAGGATGTAACGAAAATGATTGACAAAGGCAGAGTGGTAGATGTTATTTATTCGGACTTTGGTAAAGCCTTTGACAATGTTCCACGTGGTAGACTAATTTGTAAAGTTAGACGACATGGAATTCAGGCAGAAGTTGTCAATTGGATACAAAATTGACTTTATGGTAGGAGACAGAGTGTGGCGGTGGAGGGTTGTTTTTTGGACTGGAGGCCTGTGACCAGCAGTGTTCCACAGGGATCGGTACTGAGTCGACTTTTGTTTGTCATTTATGTAAATGATTTGGATGAGAGTATAGGAGGCATGGTTAATTAGTTTGCAGATGACACCAGAATATAGTGGACAGTGAAGAAGGTTGTCTAGGATATGAAAGAAATTTTGATCAATTGTGTCAATGGGCTGAGGAGTGGTGGATGGAGTTTAATTTGGATAAATGTGAGGTATTGCATTTTGGTAATAAAAACAAGGGTCGGGTTTATATAATTAATGGTAGAATCCTGGGCAGTGTTGTAGAACAGAGAGATGTCAGGGTTCAGATACATAGTTCTTTGAAATTTGCATCACAGGTAGACAGGGTGGTTAAGAAGGCGTTTTGCACACTTGCCTTTATTGCTAAGACTTTTGAATTTAGGAGTTGGGACATCATGTTGAGGTTGTATAGGGTGTTGGTGAGGTCTGTTCTACTGTGTGCAGTTTTGGTTTCCCTGTTAAAATAGAGTGGGTTCAGAGAAGATTTACCAGGATGTTGCTGGCAATGGAGGGTTTGAGATATAAAAATAGACTGGAAAGACTGGGAGTGGACTAAGGGGTGACTTTATTGAGGTTTATGAATCATGCCAGGCATAGTTAAGGGGAATGAAAAGGGTCTTCTTGTCATCCATATTGCAATTGACTTTTTATGCTTTTGAGTTCTATTATTAGTCTAGCCTAGATAACAAGCATGGGGCTGGATGAACACAGCAGGTCAAGCAGCATCATAGGAGCAGGAAAACTTGACGTTTCGGGCCTAAACCCTTCATCAGAAATGGGGGAGGGGAAGAGGGTTCTGAAATAAATAGGGAGAGAGGGGGAGGCGGATAGAGGATGGAGAGAGGAGAGG
>JAHRHZ010000031.1:9788267-9801451 GCA_024137785.1 Ginglymostoma cirratum
TGTTCCTGCAGCCTTCGGGTGGCATCACTGTGGCATTGTAGGAGGCCAAGGATGGACATGTCATCTGAGGAATGGGAGGGGGAGTTGAAATGGTTCGCGACTGGGAGGTGCAGTTGTTTGTTGCGAACTGAGCGCAGGTGTTCTGCAAAGCGGTCCCCAAGCCTCCGCTTGGTTTCCCCGATGTAGAGGAAGCCACAACGGGTACAGCGGATGCAGTATACCACATTGGCAGATGTGCAGGTGAACCTCTGCCTGATGTGGAATGTCTTCTTGGGGCCTGGGATTGGGGTGAGGGAGGAGGTGTGGGGGCAGGTGTAGCACTTCCTGCGGTTACAAGGAAAAGTGCCGGGTGTGGTGGGGCTGGAGGGGAGTGTGGCGCGGACAAGGGAGTCGCGGAGGGAGTGGTCCCTCCGGAAGGCAGATAAGGGTGGGGAGGGAAAAATGTCTTTGGTGGTGGGGTCTGACTGTAGATGGCGGAAGTGTCGGAGGATGATGCGTTGGATCCGGAGGTTGGTGGGGTGGTATGTGAGGACGAGGGGGATTCTTTTTTGATTATTGTTGCGGGGACGGGGCGTGAGGGATGTGTTCCGGGAAATGCGGGAGACACGGTCGAGGGCGTTCTCGACCACTGTGGGGGGGGAAGTTGCGGTCCTTGAAGAATGAGGACATTTGAGATGTGCGGGATATTAGTCTAGCCTGTTGCTTTAACCTCACACTTGCAATTTTCCTCTCCACAACAGAAAAACTTGACAGCACAAAAACTCATACCTGGTATTTTGTCAGCACCCATTATAGCTCACTGGCTGTGCTGGCCATTTAACTTCTCTTTACATCAATCTGCTTCTTTTGCACAAGGTACCTCCACGGTCAACGGGCACACTCTTTTTGGGATTTTTATCCACATAGGTGGTATTATCACGAGATTATTAATCCAGAAACTCAGCTGATGTTGGGGACATGGGTTCAAATGGTGGAATTTGAATCTGGCATTAAGGGTCAAATGATATTGATCGTCCGAAAAACCCATCTGGATTCACTAATGTCTTTTGGGGAAGGAAATTGCCTCCTCACCTGGTCTGGCCTACATGCAAATCCAGTCCTGCAGCAATGTAGTTGATTTTTAACTTTCTCTGGGCAGGTAGGGACAGACAATAAATGCTGGGCTAACCAGTGATGCCTACATCCCATGAATGAATTTTATATAAAAAAAAAAATTGGTATTGGCTAAGCAGTAGCATCACAGCAACATCTGTCTTGCTTTTTACTGAAAAATATTTCAGTCTTCAAGCATGTGTTTTGGAGCTGAAGACAGCCAGGATTTGCATGCGTCTGGCAGGTTGTTTTAGACTAAGGGAATGTTCTCTAACATCAGTCAATGGGGTCACAGGACAGGTCACAACGCCGTTTGAGGTTAGGCCCGGTCATCCCCTTTCCAAGATATGATTACTCCATGGTGCCAAGGCGTCTGGCTGAAACTAGGGAACGTGCAAACATAATGTGGCTCCCTATTGTTGTAGAAATTATCAAATTTCGGAACATAATGACTCTTCCATTATAAAAAAAATCTCCTAGCGAATTAAGAAAATGTAATTGAAGCAGCTTGAGCTTTTGGACAGTACCTGTAAATTTTCTATTTGCAAGCCTATAATTTTTGGGTTCAGCAACTCTACCTAGAAAATCTTCTGTATACAGTTTTAAGCATCCTCCTGGAGCAAAAAAATCCTAAAACATCATCAGGATTGTTATTTTAAAAATGTGCTGTTAGTTCCTTTTTTTATAAATATGATTTTTTAATGCGTGGTAATGTTGGGTTTCTATTTTAGCATTATGGCACTATTTTGAAGTAGCTATGCATTTGTCTATATTGTATTGCATAAAAATTGTGAATTCATGCATTCATCTGTATTCATGTACACAAAACCTTTTTATGTTGACTTAATTGTTATAAAGAAAGAATTTGAGTGTAGGTTATTACTGGCCTTTCCTACAGAGAGAAAAGAGCCTTACCATGTGTATTCATCCACACACACGTGAAAGTGACAACTGGGTTACTGATTTCCTCATGCCTTCATGGGTCTGTTTACCAGATGATCGACCCATTTTGGTTGTTGTACATCCGGGAAACTCAGCACAGGACATTCTTCAAGAAGCCTGTAAGGTATGTCTAAGATTAATTCTCCGTACACTTTCAGCAAGTAGCTGTTAGTGGAGTTGATTGCAGATGAAGCTAGTTTGAAATCTAGTTGTTGGCTCAGGGATCTCAGAACTTTAAAAGATTGATTCCAAGGTGGGAAGTTGGTTACAATTTCAAAAGCTTGATCATTCATAATTTTTGCTCAGCAAATCTTCCACTTAAGTTCGTTCTTTAGTTTTGATTTTCTTCCTCTGTTACTGAAATTACTACTTTTTTCAATGTTGTGAATTTTTCTTTTGTATTATCACCTTTAAAAACTTTGTTTTCCTTCACAGCACTCAATGATTAGCTTAACGATATCCAAATTTCAATCATTCATATTCTTACTCTGTATAGTATTGTAATTTAAAGTATAGTAATTTACTGTTACATGTATTCATGAAAATACAGTAAAATGTGTATAAGCATACACTGTGGTTCAAAACGTAATCCAAGTTACCTTATCATGTCTAATTTTGAACATTATCAGTATAAGCAAAAGAATATCTATCTATATAGTATTATTGTATTATGTGCTAAAATAAGTAGTGCACAACAACCCCTGACAATTCTCTGTATAAGAAAAGAATTCTTGCTGTCATGTCTGGAAGTAATTAGTGCCATCATTAATTTTATCTTTGCATCTTTGCATGTGCAGCAATGAAAGATAGGATGCATTTAGAAAATTGTATCATTATTTCTTAAAGGTTTTCTTTCCCACAATATTTCATGTTTCTGAATATTTAAAATTCTGGCTTTATTAAAAATCTAACAACAGGGAGGACTTTTCATCTATAGAATGAAGTGTCAAAGAGAATAATTTCCGTTTCCTCTGATTAATTCCCCCAGTTTTTACGCTAATTGTAGCTTTTGCTATTGTACAGATGATGGAAATTTTAAAGCACTTGTAATCATTTAATTTAAAGAAATTACATTTATATTTATTTTGTTACATTTTTATAATTTCAATTAAGGGTAATCCTTTGTGTAATAATTCACAATCCATTTGTATTGTTTTTCTCTGTTGAGGATAGTTGAGTTATTTTTTTCTACATTTCTGTTTGAGGTAGTTGACGTGGAAGGGTTATTGCACAGGTATAATAGGCCTTCTTGCCAAGTAGCCCTTGCTCATGGTTGAATCCCTTCAGGGAGTATCACCATTGGTGACCTAGAGGCATTTTCTTTCAAATAATCTGTTCTAGAGATATTGACAATGTGGATAAGACTATATTCATTGACTGTCCTTGGTTGCCTTGAGAAGATGGTTGTCAGCCTGCTTGAACCTCTGTAGTCATAGAGTCATAGTGATCTATAGCATAAAAGACGGCCCTTTGGGCCATCATATTCATGCCTTCCAAAAACAACCACCTAACTATTCTGATCCCATTTTCCAGCATTTGGCCCATAACCTTGTATCCTTTGGGATTGTAAGTGCCAATCTGATTACTTCCTGTATATTATCAGCGTTTCTGCCTCCATAACCCTTATAGGCAGTGAGTTCCAGGTTCCCACCATTCTCAGGCTAATAAGGGTTTTTCCTCACATCTCCTCTAAACCTTCAGCCCCTTGGATTACATCTATGCCCCTGGCCATTGATCCCTCCATCAAGGAGAATAATCTCTTCCTGTATATACTCCTCATAATTTTACACATCTCCATGATGTCCCCTCTCAATCTCTGCTGTTGTAAGAAAAACAATCCCAGTCTGTCCTATCTCTCTTTATAATGGAAAATCTCCAGCCCAAGCAATATCCTGGTAAATCTCCTCTGCATGATTAAGGTTCTTGTGTTTTATGGGTCTGTGATGGTCAGGTGTAGGGAACTCTAAAAGTTTTGCCCGGTGGCACTGAAAGAACAATGATACCCATCTAGTTCAAGTGTGCAAGTTGGATAGAAACTTGGAGTTGATTATGTTCCATTGATATTACTGTCCTTGTCCTTCTTTGTGGTTGAGGCCACAAGGCCTGGCTTTAAAATATGCATTAATGCAGCCATAGAGTTAGTGTAGAATGGCATGAATGTTGAGTTCAGTGACAGGAATTTGATCAAGCAAATTGTGCTGTCTCTAAGTGTTGAACATGGGACAATGCATTGACAAGATTGTCATACTTTGAATTTTATTTAATGTACAAGTTCTTGTGATGAAATCGGGGTCAAGATACAATGTTGTTTTAATATGTAATGCAGTTTCAAAGTGCATGAAATTATATTGAAATTGAAGAGTTCTCAATCACAAACATTGCTGGGGAAGGAAGTGGGTGTTACCATTGAACTGAAGATTAACTGACTAACCACTTCCAAAAACATAGCTACAAGAGCAGGGCGGAGGCCGAGTACTCTGATCAGCTAACTTCTCATGGTCTGCAAACCTGGACTAGATTCAAGGCAGGAATATTCACCACTGCTGGAAAGGTACAGCAGCAACAACAGTTGATACCATCCCAGATAGTGAAGTTTGCTTGATTTTTGCTATTAAACTGCATATTGACCCTCAGATTACTGTGGTGTAGGCTATGACCAGCTGCAAATGGGTCAGCACAAGTACAAAGACAATTCTGGGGCAATCAGCCAAAGTTCCTGATTAATGGGTCCCAGTGGGATTGTCAGTGTAGAACGCCCAAGAGATTTATCGGGCAAACCCACTACTTCAAAAGTCGAGCACTAGTGGACTAAGTGCTGCCTTCAGTTGCAGTGAATGTCTCTGGCTGTTGTAACAGCATCTCTCCTTTAAAAGCATGGAACCTCTGGAAGGCCACAATGACTTGATCCGAGATACAGTTACTTTTATGGTATCACTTATCTGTCAGGGGAATGTGCCTTCTCCCTCCATGCCCAGTTCAGGGCTTAACGAGCTTACCCTTTGCTATGATTGGAGACCACAAAAGAAGAACTCAGTCCTGCTGCAATGTCAGATTCACTGACAACACACCCATCCCACTCCACTTACGCCCTGTGATTTCCACCATAATTAACGTTCATTTCCTCCAGGGTAACCTGTCAAATTTCCTGGTTGTTGTGCGATTTGACAAAAATGTAAAAGGCATCCTGTATTTCATTTTCTTCAAGACATCTACACAGTTATTATTCTCGTGTTTCAGAGATCTATCCATAGATCCAGAAGGAGCGTTTGGAAAAATATTAGCTATGAAGTCAACATCAATTTGTGAAGAATAAGTCGATTCTAACTAATCCAGGTGATTTATTTTGGGGCAGTCGCAGACTGCATGAACAAAGAATTATCCATGAATGTTATCAAAATGGATTTCCAGGCAGCATTTGACCAGATTCTGCGCAAGAGGTCATCAGCGTAACAGAGAGTACATTGAATTGGAGATAACCTTGGGTCATGTTTGGAAAATTGATTGACTTTGTCTCCAAAATCCAAAGGAATGTAGCCTGACTGGTATAACCAGTGATGTGCCCCATGGAACTGTTCTGTGGGCCTTAACATTCATTTATAAAATCATGAGGGGCTTAAATAACGTCAATAGCAAGGGTCTTTTTCCTACAGTGGCTGGGGGGTGGGGGAGATTCACAATTATAGAGGACATATTTTAAAGGTGAGAAGAGAAAGATTTAAAGGGAACCTGAGGGGCAACTTTATCACACAGGGTGGTTTGTATGTGGAATAAACTGCCAGAGGAAGTGGTAGATGCAGGTACAGTTAGACCTTCAAAAAGACATTTGGCTAGGTACATGATTAGGAAAGATTTAAAGGGATAATATTAAACACAGGTGAGTGGGACTAGTTGGCGTGAAATTTGGTCGGCATGGACGAGTTGGACCAAAGGGTCTGTTTTCATGCTGTATGACACTATGACACTATACTAGGATCACAAGCCCCTCTTGCTAGAATACATTTTATTCAAGAGCTGTATTGCAATGCCTGTAGTAAAGTTGATGTTGAAAAAGGGTAGTTTGTGGGTCAGAATGCCATAAACACAACATTTTTAATCAGTCAGTGAGATGTTTGAGAGTTCCGTATGCATTTTCTGTAAATGTCACCAAACAATGCTATCTTCAGTGTAAAAACAATTTTAATCAAGTTGAAATATGCCTGACATGGTCTGAAATCACCATCAGCCACTCATCAATTTGTGTATGTATGTTTTGTCATTTATGACTTAATTCATGCAATATGTAAATATGAATATAGTGTGTTATGGATTGTTCTGATGCCGCCTTCCACATTATAACTTCTTGTTACCTGTGTTTTCTTTCCTGTCTCCTGCATCAGCTCATGCACATATACCTTTTTGTTTGATCTGCATCTTCTCACCTCAAATCACAATGTGAGTTAAGAACCTGAAGAGTTCTGGTATAGTAGTATGATTCAGATGTAAAGCAATCAACCATTTCATTACAGACTTTTAAGAGTCAGGCAATTGTATTTTAAAGTTCAGTGTTAAGATGTATAGTGCTTGTGGGGCAGGAACACTCACGTATGATAGTGGTTTCCAAATTTTATTATTTAAATGGATAATTGGTGTCACATGGAACTAAGTACATAAATGTACAGTCTTCTTTAATTAACTTGACAAGTAATTTTAAAAGCCTGCAATGAAATTTGGGATGCTGAATAGTTAGTTCCAGTAGATGCACTAAAACATTTTTTGCAAATGTTTTGCATATTAGTGAAGTTGGTTAATTATTTAACCTTTTAACTATTTATGGCATTTGCTCAGTAAGTCACTTTGGAAATGTAATTCTTCTTCTCTAAAGTATGTATCCATAAATTATCAATTAATATTACCATTAATTATGAAGTATGTAATAGTGTGCTTCGAATATTTTCTAACATTGTTTTTCTTTTTGAGTCAGGAATCCTGTTATTTACATTAAAAGTGTTCTCTTATCACTAAGACGTGAGGTAGGGGTAGAGAAGTTTCAGTCTGAAACTGTTTTTAGAATACAGAGATGCCTTTGTAATGATCTGTTAATGACCTCTTTATTTTATGTCGCTGATAAAACATCCTGAAAAGTTTTGTCTAATAAGGTTTCAAAGCCTTGCAATATCGTCCAGAGAAAGCTCTGTCAAACAAAACTCTAAATAATGGCCTACTCGGATAATATATAGTATATAGCAATAAGACAAATTAGTACTGACAAGATTGCTTTACCTGTTCAACATTGTCAGCTTTTGGTATCATTTGGCAATGTCTGCTGAGCACTGTAAAATGAATATAGAATAAAGCAATGGTTATAGATATTCAGTTACATGGTTTGTTGTTGGAAGATTTAAAAAAAAGCAAATATATGCTCCAAGATTAGTTTACTGCATTGATTTTTTTCAGTATTATAGCACATTTTTTATGGACTTGTTTTTTGCTTTCTAGTTTGAAACGGATTCAATAGTCGGTTCAGGAAATCAAATTCGCTATCTATGCTAGGCACAAACAACAGAATGACTGAGCTTGAACAAAGTCAGACTGGTAGTCCCTATGGATGTGCTGAACATTATTTTGTTTCCTCATTTTTGTCTTTACATTTGAATATTTTAATCAAATAAAGGAACTGAGCTCGTCATTAATTTCACAATTGACCACCTAAATATGTCTGTGCCTCAAATTTCAGTTACACTTTATCCGCATCTCTTGGCGAGAAGAGTAACAAAAATATTTAGCTGACTATTATTCGTAGAAATGATTTGTGTCCTTTTGTTTAAAGCAGTTACTGGTTTTCAGACTTCCAAGAATTTAATGTGTTTGCATCATGCAATGTAATTCCCTTTTGTAGCAGTTATTATTGTCCAGAACTCTAATAATGTAGTTTCAACTGAGCTCTTCATGATATATTGTTATAGGAATTGGCATGCTTTGAACTAAGTTGTTGTTCAAATATTACATTTATTTCTCCTTTGCCGGACAGTCATGGAAGACTTTAGACAAAATGTTTTTATCTTTCTCATATACCTCCAAGTTAAGTTTAAAAAAAAGCCAAACTATCAGCAGCACATCTGTTCTCCTTAATTTTCATGAGTATGAAGAATGACAATGAAAACTTAATCACCCATATATTTGTATATTTTTGATATCTAAGTATTGTCAGAACAAATCAAAAATATTGAACTGAAGCATAGTTATGATTGATAAAAGGAGTAGAGAGGACACAAAAAAATTACTGGAATATTGCTAGAACTGGAAACTTAGATGTGAAGAAAGATTGAATATTCTGAACTTGTTCTCTTTGGAGGAGACACAGGGAAGTATACTTGAAGAGAATAAAATTGAGGGTCTAGATAAAATGAATGGGAAAGATATATTTCGTGCGACAGAAAGCTCTGTAACTGTAGTGTGCACATTTAAATTAATTAATCAAAGGAATAATGAGGAGATGAGACTTTTTTTTTAACCTGGAGGGTGTCAGATATTGGGAACTCACTGCCTGAAACAGTGATAGAAGCATTGCTTTCACAAACTGTTTCAGTGAAGACACGGCTGTTGAGGCTATGAACCAAGAGCTGAACAGTGCACTTAGGCCGGATAGCTCTTTTTCTTGGATAGCACAGGCAAAACGGAATAAATGGTTGCCTCCTGTACTGTAACTACATACAAGATCAGATCTATTTGTGCTTCTGTTCAAGTGTTTCTATGTATTAATAAGGTTAATTTAATAAAGGAAATGTAAAGCAGCTTCCCCTTTCTCTCACCAAATCTGCAAAGCATTCAATCACTGATATTGCATAGAACTCATTGTGGAGCTAAGTAATTTCAAATCTCTTCCTGTGCTACATGACATTAAGTTGATTTTAAAATTAGATATCAGTCATTATATTTCTGTTAACTAGAACAAGGTAGGGTTTCTTTATATACATCCAACCATTCCTAGTCTTTATATTTTGTAGGTACAATACTTGGAGCCAAGTGGTCACTATGTGCGTTTGAAGTTTACAGTGGACAACCAGGTTCAATATTATGTACCAAAGCAAGAGGATATTCATGAACTGGTAGGCAGCACAAATCTGGGTTTGTCCAACTCAATAATGGTTACTTTTGACTGCCGAGGACAGTGGGAAATCTCTTGACAATATGGCATACAAATGTAATAGTAAGAAAAGTTTAATTTCTTTTGTTCATTACCCTCAAGAAAGTCAGTTTGCAACAAGCAATGGCCTTTTCAACACAACATAATCAAACATTGCACTCACTGTCTTCTTGCTTTTGTCTTGTTTTAAAGTTGTTAAGACAGCAATCAGAATTAATTGATATGCGATGAGAAAACAAGCAAAAAGAAAATGTGGTTAAAAAATTATCTCAAAGAGAACATGCAAACATACAGACTAACTATGCTGTTATACCACTCTGTTGCATTGCTACAAAGCATTTATATTTTTAAGTCTCTTGTTTTTATCCTATATATTCCCACTGGCATATTTTAACTTGCTCTCAATAGTTTTGACAGTAAAGAACTTGGGTGTTGCTGAAAGAAGACATATTTTTTGAAGCTCTTTGTTTTGCACTCACCTGGACAATTCACAAGAAATACCAGTTTAAAGCAAAAACAATATTTTTACTCTGAGAAGAGAGTAAATATTGGTTGACGAGTCGACTATGATTGGTAGAGGTGTTGCTATGGAGAATGCACTAATTAGATGATGACTGACTGTTAAGTGCAAAGCTTTGCTAAAATGTTATCACCTGTCTGCCACCTAATCACCACGTACTCACTCACTCCAGCAGCTTTATAGGGGGCACATACAGGCCAATTTCCTGATCAGGGCCATAGCATTAACAGTCTTGTAGTGGGAGCAGTATTTCTGGCTGTTGGTTTAATTCTGGGCACTCTCACTGCACTGTAACTGGAGGGAGTTCCCTGACTCCTTTGAACTTTGTGAGGTGTGCTGAAGTGTTAATGAGAGATATATGTGTATTGTGCCAAACACTGAATGGTGCAAAAAAATAGAGAATAAAGTCAATTCCTTTCCTCAAACATAGAAAAGTAAACAAATTTTAATCATCAGCACATAGAAGTACATATTATACCATGTCACACAATATCCAGTAAGTATGTATAACATAACCTGTACCAGAAGATTTATTTTTCTGTATGGATTCTATTGGAATTTTTCTAGAATGTTAGGGCTATGATGTTATAAAACTATTAAGGCATTTATTCTCGGTGTTACCTTTATACTTAGTTTTTAGACTTTGAGATGGCTATCAATAAGTATTATTGATTATACATATTATATGAGTAAATCTCTAAGCAACAGTCAAGATGAGAATGGTTAAAACAATAAATGTGAATACGATTATCTTGATGGTGCTATTATAAGAAATGTAAGTATGATAGTACATATTATCCAGCAGCAAATATGGACCACTAAGTTTACTGGATGAACTAAACACTGCAAATATATATTTGTTAACAAATGCATATAGATAAATATATTCTTTAATTGTTAGTTATTTCCAAGCAGCTTGCAATATCTTTCACTGTCACCCAGCCCATTCTGAAATTAACAGAAGCTATTTTGTTTTCTCAGTTGTACCAAGAAATTGAAATTTGCCCTAAAATTATTCATCGTGTTCAGTTTGACAAGTCTGATGCATCTGTCAGTTATGGTAAGGATCTGTGCTAAATTCTAATCACGTATATATTATACGTACAATACAGATTTCTTCACACATTTCTGTTTTTGTGATAATTGCAGGTTTGTTTTGTCAGTTGCATATTCCTGACATCCTCCGTAAAAATAACATTAGTAATTTTCATAACTTTCGTGCAGCTTGTTCATATTGTAAAAATAAAGGCCAGTCTTGAAGCCAGTCTGAAATTGATTAGTTTGATTTGACTTTGGGGATAAGGTAATGATGTAAACAGAGGCTCGGCTCTTTTGATGAAGGGTTTAGGCCCGAAATGTCAAGTTTTCCTGCTCCTATGATGCTGCTTGACCTGCTGTGTTCATCCAGCCCCATGCTTGTTAACATTTGAAGTTGCTTAATTTAAATTAACTGTGTATTGAGTTTGTGTAACATGCATGGCACCTTTCCTTTAAAATGCTTGACTGATTTTTTTAGAAAGTAAACATAAACTTCAAATTAACTAGCTATATTGGAATGCTTTGAAATTGTGATTATTTCTGGAGAATTCAGTTATACGTCTAGGATATTTATATAACCTTTGTATCTAGTCTGCTCAGCCATTCCTTGATATCATGTGGAGTGAATTGAATTTGGTGAAGACTAGCATCTGTGATCATGGAATCTCAGGCTGAAATAGATCATCCACTTTGGCATCTCTGACTGAAAATTACAGTCATTTTTTTGCACGCATATGCTAGATTTCTCCACTATCGAGGATGGGGATATTGTGGAATCTCTTTCTCTGATTACTTGTTATCTGTCTGTTGATCTTCAAGATCGTGTGTGGCTGCACTTGAGAACTTTGATCTTATCCTTTGATTGTGGAATCACTTAACTTTCTATAGCATGCTGCTGTTCCTCCTGCATGTAGCAGTGTTACATCATCGTTTTACCAGAGTGATAATTCATTTTTAAGTATGCTTGGTGTTTCTTCCAATATGCCTATTTTCTCCATTAAATCAGGATTGAATCCCTGACTTGATGGTAATGACAACGTGAGGGATAACCTTGAGGTTACAAATTATGGTGGAGTATTAGACATCTTCTAATGACCGACCATACCTTCATTGTTATCCAGTTTAGAGCTGCTGGAATTATTTTGAATCTGCCCCATTTAGCATGATGATTGTGCCATGCAACTCAATAGGAAGTGTTCTTCTTATAATAACAAGACCTTGTCGACACACAAACTGTACAATGGTCACTCCTATCAATACAATCATGGAGAAAAGCTTCTAAACTAGAAAAGTGGTGATGAGTGCAAATATGTTTTTTCTTCCTGTTTGTTCTCTTGTATTCTACTGCAGATCTGGAAATATATCTTTCAAGACTTGGCTAACTCAGTCAACAGTGGTGCTCCAGAGCTTTTGTTGGTGATAGCTGATGAAATCCTTCAGCAGAGTTTATTCTGTGCTGTTTCTACCCTCAATGTGTTTTCAAAACCAGTGTTCAATATGATGAATCAGCTGCAGGAGAGCAGTAGGTGTTAATCAGCAAGAAGTTCCCTTTTTCATGTTTGACTTCATGCCATGAGACTTGACATGATCTGGAGTCAATATTGAGAATTCTCTGGACTAATCCTACCCACCTTGGCATCACAGTGTCCACCTCTGATGGTTTTGTCCTCCTGGTGCTCAGGACAATCTTGGGTAGTGGTCAAGGATTCTGAGACATTGGCTAAAATATATGACTTTGTAGGATCACTATCAGTCACTTGCTTGTCTAAATTGTGGGATAGTTCTCCCAATTTTGACACAAGTCCTCAGTTGTTAATGACTGGATTATGACTTTTATAAGAGTGTTCGACGATGAAGATGTAATAGCCAACTCCAATTCCTCATCACCCCAGTGTCTACTTACAAGTTATGCATAACTATCAGGAGTAGAACACTCAATCATTCACCTACCCGATCTAGGAGACCATTGCAGAAACTGTACTGCAGCTGCTGAAAATAAATATTCAAAAGGACACCACGTTATAAGTAGAAAGTTCAACAGACCCAGACGATTTGCAGCCAGAAATTGGGGAAGATTTAGTGCAGCCACTAACTGTGTAAGAGTTATGAAAATCTCTGGAAACTGCAGTTATGCCAAAGAAACTGAAGGGTGCAAACTATTGCACACTATCTAGCTGCAGTATAACTTCTATCTCCTTGTCCCATCTCCTTGTATTCTAGTTCTTCAGATATAAAGACCGGCATTCCAGTAGCCTTTTTGATCATTTCCTGTATCGGTATATTTCAGATATCAATCTAACAAACTTCTCCTAGACTAAATTCATTTACACTTTTCCTTCAACAAGGAGACCAAAATTACATACTGATTTTTAGTGTCTCAAAATCAAAAGTTGCAGAGAATATATTGGATAATGAAGTTGAGGCCCAATGTCTACCATAATCAATCAGGGTTTCATTCTTAGATAACAA
>JAHRHZ010000031.1:9806451-9818466 GCA_024137785.1 Ginglymostoma cirratum
GTCTAGGCCTGAAACGTCAGCCTTCCTGCTCCTCTGATGCTGCTTAGCCTGCTGTGTTCGTCCAGCTCTACACCTTGTTATCTCACTATAGTTAAATATTGTTTAAGTGGAATCCTTTCTTTCTAAATTTGGGAAATATGTTTAGAAAAAGGTGGTTAATTAAATAATCCAATCTAAGTACATAAGATGTCAATAGAGTCTTGCGGTGAGTGGAGCTGTGCCTAGAGCTGGACCAGCAGGTCTGGGGTTTAATTCCCTTCTCTTCCAGAGATGTGTATTAATGCATCTGAACAACATTACTAAAAACTATCTGTATGAATGTTTTTGCTTCTTTGACTGTATTCAGATCCTCACGTAAAACCACCTTTTCAACCTGGCACTTGTAAAGAAAATTTAGCACTACTTTCAAAAATACCAAATGATTGCATTCTTAATTTGCTTCCTGTCTTAAGTACATACCAACATTGTCATTCTGGTTTTCATTATGGTTTTAATTACTTCTAGCCTGAGTGCAATCCTGGGGAAGACTATATAGCTGAGGCGCCATGTGGAGGAGAAAATAAAGAGAAAGCCCTTGAATAAGATGTTTTAAATAAAAATTGAGAACTTTTCTCGTTGAAGTTTTCGCTGAATTTGCGATTCATAGTTATACATTTTCCACTTTGATATTTCTTAGCTTGATAAAGTTCTGCCTGTTTCCTTCGCCAAAGACATTGTGCTGATGCATATGTTGTTTGAAGTCTCAAAAATGTTCAGAATAATCTGTATTTTTGATGCATGTATCCTCGAGAATGATCAAACAATAAAATCTTGGATACCTTAAAGAAAATAGAAATGTCAGAACTGCATAGTAGAATTGTCAACATCTGGAAAAAGAAAAGAGTACATAAAGTTTTTTGTTGAGCCCAACCAAACCAAAGGAGATAAATTCTTGTGACAAGCATAATCTTGACCTCCTGTAATTCCATTAGGCTTATATGTGCATCATCTCTTGGACAATATAACAGAGGATGCCTGGTATTCATGAATTACTGCTTTAGCATAGCAATAATTTGTGTTTAAACTGCACTTTTTAAACTTGTGAAACATCCCAAGGGATTTCAAAGGCATATTAGCAAAAACATTGGACACTGTGATCAACATAGAGATGTCGGAACTGAGCCTTTGCTCCACCCATTCTGATGTCAATTTGGCACCAGTAGACTTGTGATAATGAATTCACCACCTTGATATATACACTCTCTCTTTCTTGCTGACCTTATCTGCTTTGTTTACGACACTGCTCCAACCTGACAAAGACATTACCAAGAGATAGCATATAGCTGAATGGACATTGATTTTTGAAGAATTCTGGGGAATTCCGAACGAGGAAGAATGGTGACACATTAGCAACCACGCATTCAATTGTAATAATGCAGATGAACACATCAATTCATCTTTTGATCTCTACCAGCATCAACAAACCCTCACGCCAAACCATCTCAAAGCTCATCGTCTCCCAACTCGGTAGAAGCTCGGTTCTACTTCCTTCCCAAAATCCACAAACAGGACTACGTGGGCAGACCCATTGTTTCTGCCTGTTCGTTCCCCATAGAATTAATCTCTTCCTACCTCAACTCAGTTTTTTGCTCCCCCTGTCCAGCCTCTTCCCACTTACATCTGTGATTCCTCTGATGCTTTACGTCAATTTCAGAATTTCCAGTTTGCGGGCTCCAGCCACTTCCTCTTTACCATGGGCGTGCAATCCACTTACAGGTGCATCCCTCTTCAGGATAGTCTCGGCACTCTCCACTTCTTCCTGGAAAAAAGGCCTGAACCGTCCCCATCCATCACCATCCTCCTCCGTCTGGCCGAGCTCATTCTCATCCTTATCAGCTTCTCTTTTAACTGCCTTCACTTCCTTCAGGTCAAAGGGGTGGCCATGGGTACCTGCATGGGCCCCAGGTATGCCAGACTCTTTGTGGGGTACGTGGGATATTCCTTGTTCCAGTCTTATTTGTATTATCTATAAATACGGGGAGTGACGAATGTTGTATCTTTGTTTAAGAGATGTAAAGAGAAGCCTGGGAACTACAGACCTGTGAGTCTGACTTCAGTCTTGGGTTAGTTGTTAGAAGTGATTCTGAAAGATAAGATTTACATGCATTTGGAGAGGCAAGGAGTGATTAGGGATAGTCAGCATGGTTTTGAGCGAGGGAAATTGTTTCTCACAAATTTAATTGAGTTTTCAGAGGAATTAACCAAGAAGATTGATGAGGGCAGGAATCTGTGCTGGATCCACTTTTGTTTGTCATTTATATAAATGATTTGGAAGAGAATATAGAAAGCGTGGTTAGTAAGTTTGTGGATGACACCAAGATTGGTGGCATTGTGGATCATGAAGAAGGTTATCTAAGATTACGAAGAGATCCTGATCAATTGAGTCAATGGGTGGAAGAGTGGCAGATGAAGTTTAATATGGATAAATGCGAGGTGTTGTATTTTGGTAAAACAAACGAAGATAAGACTTACAAAATTAAAAGCAGGGCCTTGCATAGCGTTATAGAACAGAAAGAGAGAGACCTAGGGGTTCAGGTACATAATTATTTGAAGTTTGCATCACATATAGATAGGGTGGTTAAGAAGGTGTTTAGCATGCTTGCCATCATTGCTCAGACCTTTGAGTATGGGAATTAGGACGTTATGTTGAGGACAGGACATTGGTGAGGCTTCTTCTGGAGTACTGTGTTTAGTTCTGGTCTCCCTGCTGTAGGAAGGATATTACTAAGCTGGAGAAGGTTCAGAAGAGGTTTTTCAGGATGTTGCCAGGAATGGAGGGTTTGAACTATAAAGATTGGCTGGGACTTTTTCACTCGAGCATAAGAGATTGAGAGGTGATCCTAAAAAATTTATAAAGTCATGAGGGTTTTAGGTAAGATGAATGACAGGTGTCTTTTCCCTAGGTGGGGGATTTAAAGACTAAGGGGCATATTTTTAAGGTGAGAGGAGAAAGATTTGAAAAAGACATGAAGGCAGTTTTCTTTTTAACAAAGTGGTTCATGTGTGGAATGAACTGCCAGAGGTACAGATACAACATTTAAAAGACATTTAGATAAGTACATGAATGCGAAATATTCAGAGGGATATGGGCCAAGTGCAGGCAGGTGGGATGAGTTTAGTTTGGGATTACGGTTGGCATGGATGTATTGGACTGAAGCGTCGGTTTCCGTGCCTATGACTCCATTAATTATTGATACTCTGCCACTAATAGCCGAATCTGGTTTATTGTCAGGAGTGCCTTTCCCTTCAGCCTTGCTTTGATATATGATCCATCACATGCACTAACTATTATAGATACAGTATTGTTTTATTGTCAAGATCTATCTTACATCCTCTTCCTAAACTAAAGCACATTTTCCTTATTTGAGCACCTCAGCATCTTCACACATCTCATGCAGTCCCCACCATCAACCAGTTCCAGTACTTTATTGTCTAGATCTTTACTCTTTATTCCCTACTTAGCCCTGGGAACAAACATCCATTCATTGTTGGCAACTTCAATTTTCCTTTTAAGTTTTCATTTCCTCTCCTTTTGCCCTCCTGTTCTTATTTAACCTAATCTTTTATACGAATCCACTTCTACAATTATCTATAGTAAACAAGGTGGTGCATGATGCTAAATCCTGATCATTAGTATACCTAACATCCTTGTTTCTATTTCCAACTTTACCTCCAACCCTTGTAAACTACCAATTCTTCTTTACTAATTCCTGCTCCTGCTGAGTCCAAGCAAAGATCAGCCACAATCTTATTGAATGACCGAGCATGGTTGAGGGACCAGATGGTGTACTGCTGCGCCTATTTCTTATGTTCTTACATTCTTCCATACCTGCACTAATTTTTCTCTCTAACTGATAATGTACTTATGTCTTTGCACCAAACACAGCATTGGTGCCTGTGCTGGATTGTGGCAAGCTAGGACAATCCCTTTCTTTTACCTCCAAGAGAAACTATCTCTTTGAAAACACTTCCTGTGCCTTCACTTCTCTAGCCCTTCTGGATTTACCCCAATATCAAATGTGGGAAGTCTTTTCTGCAGCTACGAAGTGAAATCCAGGAATGTGACAAGACTCTCCACTTGCCTGGATGCATGCAATACCAACATCATCACGCAGGTCAAACCAACTTGCTTGATTAGCATGCCATTCACCACCTTAAATATTCACTGCCTCCACCATTCATGAACCATGGCTCTCGTGTGTACTATTCACAAAATGCATTGCAGCAACTCAACAAGCCCTCATCAAGAGCACCTTCTAATATTACGCCTCTACCAGTTTAAAAGGACAAAGGTAACAAATGCATGGGAACACCGTCATGTCCAAGTTTCCTTCCAAGTTATACACCATCTTAATTTGGAAGTATAACCGCCATTCCTTCATTGAGGCTGGGTCAACATTTTTGAAACCTAACAGTCCTGTGAAATGGATCACAGTGGTTCAGGGTGGCTTAGCATCACCATCAAGGGTAATAAATGCAGATCTTGCTAGCAAGATCTTACAATTCATGAACAAAGATGAATTGATAACAAAAACAGAAATTACTGGAAAGTCTCAGCAGGTCTGGCAGCATCTCTAGAGAGAAATCAGTTAACATTTCATGTCCAGAGACCCTTCTTCAGGACTGATGGTAGCAAGGAAAAGTTGGTTTGTATGCAGGAGATAGGATTGGGGAAAAGCGGGTGAGGAGTAAATGATAGAGGTGGAGGTAGAGGCCAAGGAGAGAGGCCATAGAGAGAGAACGGTCGGACAGACAAAGAAATGGATAATGGTCAGTTTAAGAGAATGGATAGCTGCTAATAACGACTATTAACAGTGGCTTCATTGAATATCTCTTCCATCTCCTGGGGTTCAACACAAAGATTACCTCTTTGATCTTTAAGTGGCCTTACTCTCTCTATTATTGCTCTGTAGAATCTCTTTGGATTAACCTTCACCTTATTTGCCAAAGCTATCTCATATCGTTTCTTTGCCTTCCTGCTCTCCCTCTTAAAAATGCCCAAAACACTTTTATACTGTTTAAGAGATTTATTTGAACCCAGTTGTTTATATCTAATATGATTCTTTTTATTCTTGACGAGAACCTCAATATCTTTTTTCATCCACTGTTATCTAATCCTACCAGCCTTACCTTTCACTCTAACAGGAACATGGACTGCAATGGCATTGTAAACTGACTTGGTTGTGAGAAGGTACTTGTTCTTAACGAAAGATGTAGTGTGTCTACTGAACCAGCAGAGAAAGTAGACAATGTTAGGTGAAAGGAGTACAGAAAGGTGTGATAGTTTAACTATCATGATATGTACAATGTTGGACAATTGAAGGAGATGAGACAGTTCACGTACTGCTCTGTAAGAGGTTGGGACAGGTGGAAGATACTGAGGCATGAGAGGAACCTTCATCTTGAGCCAGGGATGATGGCAGAGGTGAGATTAGTAAGAAACTATCAGCCAAAAGGGAAGGATGAATTGAAAGGACATTTGTAAAACTAGAATCATTGACAATATTGAGCAGGTATGTCATATCGCTCAATATAGGGGATAAGGACACAGAATCATGATAGCACCAAAAATGCACACTAGGAGGGTGTGTAGCAGATGCAGAAGAAAACTTAAAAAGCATGGACAGGCAGCAGAGAACATAGCTGAGCAAATAATTCCTTAGAATCAAGATTTGCAGATTAGAATAACTAGTACAGTGCATTGGTTGAGACCAGGCTATCTTGAAGATAATGAAACAAGTTTCAAATGATTATGGTCACGTTCATGTCAATGGCTGAGTGACAGTAACTTTGTGTGTAAAATCTTCACAAAATCGCAAAATTGTTACGGTCAGAAGAAGGCTGTTCAGCCCATCATGTCTTATAGATTGTGACATTTTCTTAGGTATGCATGTTTATAAACTTTGTTAATTACAATTCTTATTTTATATTTTCTTAACGCTATTTGCTGCTTGGTCTTGTCCTCTTGGTTTCCATAACAAATGTAACTTTGCTGAATAGGCGATTGGGAAAAAAGCTGAAAATCGTTTCTGCACTTGTACATTACACCTAATACTGATTTCATGCATAAACCTTGGGCAGTATCCAGTTCTAAGCTTTTAGAAACCAGTTTTGCCTTATGAGTAAAATTATATGGATCAAAATGAACATCAGTGAGAACAGCCAGCGAAGCTTGCAAGACCACCACTGCTTCTGCTTGGAGGTCAAATTCTGAATGGAGACGTTTTGGTCTCTAAAGTTATTCATTGCTATTTTTAGCGTACTGACAGTGAGACAGCATTGAAATATTTTACTTAATAGTCATTGAAATTTATATTCATCTTAGTGGAATAAAAAGCAAAAAATCCAAGAATTCAGGCCATTCATTCACATACACAACGATACTGTGATCAGAATGATACTTTCAGCCTTTTAATGAATTCCTATCTACTGTCTGAATAGACAGTTTCAGTATGCTGTCTGAAGGTATCGTGGGAGTCATGTCACTAGATTAATAATCCAGAGGCTCTGGGGATACTATTATAACCCACTATGGCAGCTGATAGTTCTTAAAATATAATTAATTAATCTGTGGTATAAAGCTAGTCTTATTTAATGCTGACTGCAACTAGAATTGGCTGTAAAAACCCATTTGGTTCCCTAATATCATTTAAGTAAGGTAATCTGCTATCCTTGGTTTGTGTGGCCTACTGACAACAGATGATCAGCAATGTGGTTGACTTTTAGCCACACTCTGAAATGGCCTAGCAAACCACTCAATGCAAGGTCTCAGTATTATTTAAGTGGAGAAAAACTGCAGAAAGCTAGGGCCCAAAGGGACTTAGGGGTACTTGTTCATGAAACACGGAATACTAGCACACTGGTGCAGCAGGTGATGGGAGGGTTAATGGAATGTTGGCCCTTTGTTTCAAGAGGGTAGAGTGTAAGAGGAAGTTTTACTGCAATTATACAAGGGGCTGGTGAGACCACATCTGGATTACTGTGAGCAGTTTTGGTCCCCTTATTTAAAGAAAGGCATCCTTTTATTAAAGGCAGCTCAGGCAAAGTGCACTAAGATGATCCCCACTCTAGAGGAATTGTCTGATGAGCAAAGGCTAAACAAGTTAGAACTCCACTCAATGGAATTTAGAAGATTGAGAGGTGATCTCATTGAAAAGTATAGGATTCTTAAAGGGTAAATCCTGAGAGGATGTTTCCCCTCATGGGAGTGTCTAGGACCAGTGGGCATAGTTACAGAATAAAGGGGTGCCAAATTAAGACTGAGATGAGCAGGAATTCATTCTCAAAGGTGGGTGAGAGTCTTTGGACTTCCTTGCCATAGAGAGCTAGGCCACAGAGTCCTTGTGCATACTTAATGCTGAAGTAGATTCCTGGTAAGTAGGGAAATTGGGGGTTATCGGGAAAATGCAGGAAAATGAACATGAGGAATGTCGGATCAGCCATGATCTTGTTGAATGGTGGAGCAGGATTGAGGGGCTAAATGGCTTACTCCTGTTCCCATTTCTTATGGTCTTACAGACCATTCCTAGCACCGCATTGTAATATCCTATTTAATAGTCAGTAAAATTTTAGTTCAGTTTTGTGTGTGGTGGAACTTTCAGGTCTCTGAAATAGCCTAGCAAGCCACTCAATGCAAGGGCACTGGGGATGCACAACAGATTCTAGCCTTGCCAGTGACACTCATATCCCATTAGAGAATATGGGAAGAAAGAATTTAGGGTTATACTCCCATTGATCTGACATGACTTTGGAAGATTTGCAGAACCCTGATTAAAGCTACGTAAGCATAATTCGGCTGTCAAGGGCAACACAGAAACTTGGCTCTCAGCTGTGTAACTGTGACAGATACAGAAGATATTTCTGAAGAAGGGTCCAGACCCAAAACATAAGCTTTCCTGCTCCTCTGATGCTGCTTGGCCTGCTGTGTTCATCCAGCTCTACACCTTGTTATCTCAGAAGATATTGTTATGTGATGTAGTCAGCACTCCACAGCAGGTGGCCCAAAAGTGAAAGAGGTTACTACCAATTACATTTAGACTTTAGCAGAGTTTAAAGGAGAGGTCTATTGTGGGTGGAGCAAGTGTTCAAAGTAGTTATACAATGCATTCTGTCATGGAAGAAAGCATACGAATGGCCCAACAGGTAAGCAAGAGGTTCCAATGCACTGATGGTCTCAGTTGATGAGGTGTAGAGAAAAACATTTCCTCTGTTCACTGGGAGGCAAGAAGTGTTCAATGTCTAGAATCGAGCCATGAGAACCTGATATCATTTTAAAAAAATGTTCAGTGTCCTTACACTAGTGATCAAGATCAGTGCATACTCCTTCAAATGCCACATCCCAGCTACTGCACCAACAAGACTCAACAACTACTCAATACACCACAGCCCAATCACATGCCTGGCATGAATTTCTTATCAACCAGAATTCATGCCTAATATTCATAACTTCACCTTACTTGTACACACTTAGCAATGCTTCAAATCTCATGCTCACATCTTACAGCTCGTACATTCTGTCATCTGTTCAACAATGAAGGCCATATCACCTGTACTCACTGGCACACCCCCTTCTTTTACAGTGCAAACTGGAATGCAGCTGAATATCCTCACCCTGCCGGGGGAGATGTTGCTGGTGACCATTGCTGTGGCCATAGCCAACTTTATGACTGAAATGATAGAAGATGTTGACATCTCCTTTTTACATGGCACTTTCTATATATTCTACATATTCTTCTCATTTATAAGTTGCTGGTTGTACGAATATACACCTCTCATTTCTTCCCTATTCTCGCCATGACCTTAGTTTTGTCCTTCAACATACCCAAAAACTGAAACTTGACTGAGAAGTAATGGAAGAGCAAGTAAACAGTATCAACTTGGCCAGAATGCAAAAATAAAAAGCCAATGCAGCGTAAATATTCAAAACTAAATCAAAGATTACAAGCATAAACAAGTCATTCAGATAATTTCCTCACAGCCTGTATACTGTTTTACTTCTGTTGGTTCTGTTACTGTTACACAGTGCTACCTCCGAGACTGCAATGTGCATGTTGGAACACTGCTGAATTTCAGTGAAGGAGACTGCTAATCATTTTTAGAGGATGACTTTGAACATGTGTGGCCAAGAGGAACTGGCTGCAGACTGTACCATCTCAGTTTAAATAACTCAAGTTTGGGCTGCCCTATGCACAAAGCATTTTATTTTGTGTACCCATTAGCTTTTTCTTGTGGGCTGTCCCATTGAAGTGCTGCACTGAGGCCTCTACAGCAGAACTTATGTATGACCGCACCGTCTGGCTGCTTATCCTTTCCTTGCCTCTTGTCTTAGATGTAGACAACCCATGTACCGTTTGTCACCAGGTATAGAACCTATTTCTGTTCGTCAGACCCAATCATACAGTCAGCAACAGAAAAGGAATTGTGGATAATTTTTCTGCACTAGTCTAGCACATGACAAGCAGCTTTCATGGACATTAACCAGGAATTAAAATTATACTCACTGAGAGATCCCTGCAGCTGCAGTTCCCAGAGATCTCACTGGGTGGTAGTACAGCTCTGGGCATGATATTCAGATTGATTGAATTTGATTTTGATTTTATTGTCATATGTGCCAAAATACAGTGAAAAGCCTTGTTTACGAGCAGTACAACAGATCACAGCAAGCAAAGGATACAGAGATCAAACAGACTTGGAGGCTTACAGATTACATTGCAGGTGATGTTGTTTGAAGCTGGAGTCCATTCAACAGTCTGGTAACGGCCGGGAAGAAGCTGTTCTTGAACCTGCTTTGTGCATGTGTTCAGGCTTCTGTATCTTCTGCCTGACGGAAGAGGTTGTAGGAGGTCATTACCAGGGTCATTGATGGAAGCCTTTCTGCAGCAGGGAACCGTGTAGATAGAATCCGTGGATGGAAGGCTGGCTTCCGTGATGGTTTGGGCTGTGCACACCACCTTCTGTAAGTTCTTACGGTCCTGGGCAGACCAGTTGCCATACCAGGCTGTTATGCACCCAGGCGGCATGCTTTCAGTGGCATATCTTTGGAAGTTGGTGAGGGACCTTGTGGACATGCCAAATTTCCTGAGCTGCCTGAGGAAGAAGAGGCATTGTTGTGCCTTCTTGACTGTCACATTTATGTGAGAGGTTCAGGACAGATTGTCGGTTATCGTCACTCTGAGGAACTTGATGCTTTTCACTCTCTCAACCTCAGTTCTGTTGATGTAGATGGGGGCGTGTTCTCCTCCTTTCTTTCTGAAGTCGATGATCGGTTCTTTAGTTTTGCCAAAGTTGAGAGGCAGATAGTTTTTATTACAGTGTGTCACCAAGCCCTCTATCTCCCTTGTGTATTTTGACTCATCGTCATTAGACATCCATCCCACTATGGTGATGTTGTCAGCGAACTTGTAGATGGCGTTCATTCAGAATTTGGCAACACAGTCATAGGTGTACAGGGAGTACAGTAGGGGGCTGAGGACGCATCCTTGGAGGAGGGGTCCAGTGTTGAGTGTGAATATGGAGAAGGTGCAGTTACTTATCCTCGTTGATTGCGGCCTCTGGGTCAGAAAGCTGAGGATCCAGTTGCAGAAGGCGGAGATCTGGCTCCCAGTCCAGCTAGTACTGTATGTGAAAGGAAAAAGGCACAAGGGGCAGGGTTTTATGTACCCTATGGTGGGGTTTACAGGCGAGTGGGTGGGGGAAGGTCCATAAAATTTCCCAGTGACCTCCCACAGTTTTATATTGGATGGAGAGGTGCAAGGTATTTTACCCACTCTTGCCCAGTTGAGGTCTGTAATGGGCAAATTATTGACCAGTTAAGGGTCAGTTCATACTCAACCTCAACTTTAAGACTAGAGGAATTGAATGGCTGGGGGAAATTGAATAATGTATTGTCACGTGTATTCAATATAAAAATACAGTGAAAAGTGCGTACCTTCGCTGTGCATAGAAGGCGCCATTCACGTTAACTTAGAATAAGATAAAAAGAATAACTTAAGAGTCCCACTTTCCTTTCCACTGTCACAGTCCAGCTCCAGGCTTTCCAGCCCATACCATGCCGCTGCCAGCGCCCTGCTCTGGGCTACCTCACTGGCCCACTCTCACCAGCCCAGTCTTGATCTGCAGCCATCACTCTGGCCAACCCTTGATCAGCTGTTACTGCAGGACACAACCCGCGCATTCAGCTCCCGCCACATGGTCCCTGGTCGCGACCCAGCTCCTTCCCAACGCCTTAGGTAGGCAGTTAAAAGGGGTTGGTGGGGGGGGATAGAATTAGCACAGAGGGAAAGAGAAGGGAGTAAAAAATAGGATGGACAAAGAAAGAAAGAGAAAGGGAACAGGCGAGCAGAGTGGGCCTCTGAATGGAGCGATTTATCCTGCCGCCATCTTGCACATGCATATAGCTTGGCAGGCCACCCTGCTTGGGTTTTGTCTGGGTGGGGGCTCTTATTATGCTGGGGTTGCACAGTAGGACCATCATGGAATACATCTCAAACTTTATTTTGAGGAAATGGAAGATAACTGTGCATAGATTCCTTTTAACACGCAGTTGTCATTGCACAAAAGCTATCGCACAGTACTAGCAGAGCAATTCCTTTGTCCAAGGCAGGGATATGTGAGATCATTTGACATAAGGCTTTGCTGCACAGGTAGGCACTAACACACATGTCATTTCTGCTACTACCTCCCCTTCAGTCCTGCTTGCTTGTGGGCTGGTGCTGAAGCAAAGAAGAAGAAAATTAATTGCTGCAGGAGCAGTAAGCTGTATGACTGCAATACTCATGTAATGCTGTTGGTACAACCTGCTCACAGTAATGGCTCCTACCCTAGGTGTCTTGTCAGTCAGCAGCGTAATCAACGCCGGCTGGAAACACACAAGCCATTCAAGATAGCAGGCAGCATTTATTCCTTGATAACAAGGTGTAGAGCTGGATGAACACAGCAGGCCAAGCAGCACCAGAGGAGCAGGAAGGCTGACGTTTC
>JAHRHZ010000031.1:9818866-9842194 GCA_024137785.1 Ginglymostoma cirratum
CCTGCTCCTCTGATGCTGCTTGGCCTGCTGTGTTCATCCAGCTCTACACCTTGTTATCTCAGATTCTCCAGCATCGGCAGTTCCTGCTATCTCTGAAGCATTTATTCTTTGTTGTCTGTGTTGCTGCTAATTGACATGAGTTAATCACATCATGACTCCTGCATTCTGTTTCAGGGAAGATTGGATATTTTTTCCCAAAAAGCTGAGAGTAATCAAATGTTATGAATTTTGGAAACATTGGTTCTTGCTAGCTCCGTTCTTTTATTTGTTTCCGTCCAGTTGCCTGTTTATGCATATTGTCACATTCATCTTAATTTCATGCACCAGTATCTTTGTTGTAGGTCTTTTATATAATACCTTAACGACTTGTGTTCTCCACTCTGCTTCAAAATAATTCTGTAAGTTTGATCAATTTGACCTAAATTTTAGAATCTTCTTTGGCTGGCTATGATTATCTCTTTTGTTTCCATGTGCCCAGTGACCTCATTGTAAATTATTAACTCTAATGTCTTAGAACTGAAGTAAGGGTATCTGGCCTATGATTCCCATCCTATTCCTGACTTTATTTTTATGGTAGGAGTCATATCTTACATTTTCTTCCTTGTATTCTCTGGCATAATTTCAATATGATTTTTTTCTTTTTTTAACCCATACAAGTACCCAGTCTGACTTCTTTTGCCCTTTATTCAAATTGTTATATTCACTTAACTGTGTTTTGTGCTGTTGCAGTATCTCAAATGTCTCCCTGCTCTTTGGCTGCCTATTCACTCTACTCCCCTTATGTAAAACTAAACCGAGTAGTCTTTTCTGACTTGCTGGTCTCAGAAATCAGTCTTGCGAAAAGTCTCTCCCAGTTCATTGAAAACATTTGCACTTGCTGACTAATTTTAAACAATCACTGTTGATTTTACTTGCAACGCTACAGCTAATCCACAGTCCTCCAATTTGTTACCTATATATTGCCTTCTGCCATTCAGTAGCATACAATATAGAGCCATTATTGTTGACTTATATCTTATTATTGCTGAATTCAATGTAAAAATCTGTGTGCACCACTTCTCCATTTGAACTCTATGCTCTACCTCTCAGCATGTGTAGGTAAAGAAATTGCTCATTTTCCTTAGTGATTTTCTGTAGAATAAATTCTTGATGCCAGGAAATAGATTGGTGACAATACTGTCAGCAAAAGCATTGTTAAAAGGCTAGACTTTTTTCCATGCACTTGAGAAATTGGTGAATGATTGACCCAAGGCTGCTGGCGCATCCAGCTCCCTTAGGGTTTCTCTGAACTAGCTATTTGTTTTAACGGCTGCCAAAAATGCATCGTGAGAGAGGAGCTTAAAATAAAAATTTAGAACTTCTTAAAAAAACTGAAGCAAGGTGAATATTACTTTTTGAATTGTAAATTTTTAACATAGTATCCCATGCTTTTGTAATTAGGTCTAGGAGTTGGCGATGAAGTTTTGGAAATTAATAAAATGAAAGCCAAAGATCTGGTTGTGTCTGACTTGAAGACTATCCTCTCTGCACCTTCACTTTCTCTCACTGTGCGAACGTGTGGTCAGCCAGCGGATGGACGTATATGCACTTCACCTCTTCGACGAGTAGTGGCAACTGATGTGTTGAATGACAGTGGATTTGGTTCCAGCCATCAAGGTAGTGGCTACCATTACTTTTTTAAATACTTTATGATCCATAGGAGTGTAATTAGGTCTGTAATGACAAAAGTACAATGATATGCGATGGGAATGATTTTATCTTAAACTGTCTCGTGGTAAACTGATAGGTTTGAAGCAGCCATTTGTATTACACCCCACCCAATTTTTTCAATGGAAATTCAGTAAGGTGTAATACGAGCAGCAAATTTTATCCTGTCTGTGTTTCAATAGAAAAATTGAATTAAAATTATGCCTAGCATTGTTATTCAGTTATTTTCTATTTGATTCACTTTTTAAAATTTTCTTTATAATCTGGCAGTGCTGGCCTCAATTGTGGTTTTGTAACATGAAATAAACACCATATATGGTGGCTTCTATAGCTATCTGAATCTCATGTTTTTGCAGTGTCATTGTTGCAAGTAACTCACCACTAACATTTTTCTAATCTAAATATGAATAAAGATGTTTGTAGAATCCCTTCAGTGTGGAAGCAAGTCATTCAGTCCATCTAGTCCACACCAACCCTCCGAAGAACATCCCACCCAGACACACTCCTCCACTCTATCCCTGTAAATTTGCGTTTCCCATGGCTAGCCCATCACGCCTGCACATCTTTGGAGTGTGTGGGGAAACTGGAGCACCCAGAGCAAACTGACAAAGACACGGGAAGAATGTGCAAACTCCGCTCGGTCACCCAAGTTTGGAATCAAACCCGGGTCCATGCAGCAGTGTGAGGCAGCAGTGCTAAACACTGAGCCACTGTGTGCAATGTAACCCTTTTTTCTGCACAAAGGATGATATTAAAAATAATTTTGCTTAGATGGGAGTTAGATCTTGGAATTCTTTTGACCAAATGTTGAAGCAGCATTTGTATAATTTTTTTTAAAAACACAGAATTAAATTTTTACTCAAAAGAGGAATGTTAAAGGAAAAAGAAACAATAAGGGAAAGTGAGATTAGATTAGATGATGCACATGCGAGAAAACGTCAGCACTTTTTGAAGGATCAAATAAGCTATTTTTGAGCTGCGACAGTCTATGATAGAAAGTGAAAGTGACTGTTCTTGGTTTCAAAGCAACAATAATAAAAAAACGATTTAAAGGGACCTAAGAAAAACAAGTCAGTGGGGAACAGGTGGAAAAAAACTCATAAGTAGCTAGTGTCTTACTTGACAGCATGGAAGATGGTTGTGTTTATTGCAGTCAACTCAGCCTTAGGATAATTGCTCCACAAGTTTCTCAGGACAGTGTTCAAGGCCAAACCCGGCTTCATCAATGACCTTCCCTTCAACATAAAGAAATGAGAACATTTGCTTACGATTGCACAAGTTTCAGTTCCATTGCAAATCTTCAAACAATGAAATAGTTTATACTAACATGCAAGAAGACCCAGTAGTCAGGCTTAGTTAAATAGATGGCTTCTGTCATAATAATCGTGACATACAAGTGCCGGGAAACAAAATTTTGTCTAACCACCACCTCTTTACATGTGCAGATGAGATGCTGTGTATTTTATGTGTATCTGTCAGGTCTTGATGCTCCAAACACACTCCACGACTTCCAAGGCACATGTCAAGATTATGATAGAATATTCTCCATTTTCTATATGTGAACAACTACAACAATACTGAAGAGGCTCATCACTGGCCAGGACAATGTGGTGCTCCCCATGCACTAACTTTATATGTCCACTGCTATGTCATGATTCCAGTATGCAGTGTTCCTACAGGTTTCCTCACCACGATCTCCATCACTTAAAAGGATAAGGGCAGTGGGTGCATCAGCTCCAAGGTCCTCTCAAATTCACATACAGTCCTGACTTCTATCACATTTCTTTTGTTGAGACTGAGTCAAACAGTAAGGAGAACCTTCACGACATGGGCTAAGCAGTTTAAAAGAATTATTTCCTATTAACATCTAGGCAGCCAGAAATGGGCAATAAATTCTGGTGATGTGCACATCCCAAAGAATGATGAAGATAAATTCTATAGTGGGAACCATTCAGCAGGTTATTTGCAGATTGGCAGATAAATAAGTCCAAGAGTCACGTTGCTGATATTACTTAAGCCTTTTCAATGTGCTGTCTTACTCCCCCACCTTGACTATCTCCAGGACCTGTCGTTTATTGCTTTGTTTCTAATGGCAGTATAAGATAACAGTAGAACAGATGATCTGCGAGGTCAAAACTTCCTCATGTACCAGACCACATCTAGCTGTAACAACTGTCTCAGGCCCATGAGAGCCAGCCAAATTGCTGTCCTGGCAACAACCAAACAACTCCTTCATCTCTCTGCATCATCTGCAAAGATGCAGAAAAAACATTATTCACTAATAGATAGACAGATATTGATTTAAAAGTTAGCAGCACCAATCAGATCAGTACTGTGCGGCTGCTTGTAAAATTGATAGAGATAAGTGAACATTCATTTTCGTGCTTTATTCTGTGGTTGGAAATCAATGGGTAGCAATGAATATGTTTAGCTGGTTCTTTTGGACCTGTTGGAATTAGGTCTGCAGCAAAGATTTGAGCCACCACCAATTTGAAGTTGAGTGAAGAAAATGAATACTAGCAGATTGACTTATGCGCTGGCATTATTTACAGAAGTTCTCACTAACTGTTAAAGTATTATTCTGCAGATATTTTGTGTTGAAATATATAGTTATTTTATTCTCAACTAATATCTCAAGCTGTGCTTCCGAGTTTCAGGAATGGCTAGAAAATGCATTTTTGGTTTTAAATACAAAACAAAAGATTACAAGTTAACTGGACGTTGCTTTTGCAACTTTCTGTTGCTTTCTTCACCCAAGGGTGCCTGCTTTTCAAGAACAGATCTTGGTTTCTTTAAACTGTAACTCAGAATAAAACTCTGACTTGCATGAGAAAGCATCAAGAAACAGGAAGACGATAAAAGTCTGTTTTAGACAGGACTTGTGTTACCAGAGAATTAATTGAATAGCTAGTATATGGGTAATAGTAACATTCTGGGCTTATACCAGCAGCTGTTGGAATAACAATAATATATAAAGTCCAGGATGCGGCTTTTACCTGTTCATTTTTAGTTGAATGGTTCACATGATTAACCAGCATGACCTTAGAATCAATGTCATACCGGTATGAAGTTCTTTAAAATTTAGTACAATATGCAAATCATTTGAATGCAATATACAATGTACCTTACTTCTTCAACCATGGAAAGATGCATTTGGTTTCTTTTGATTGCTAATCAGCTGTATATGGGAGAGGACGATGATAATCAATTATGTTGATGTAGGGATTTATATAGGGTTCATCATTTTGTCACGAAAATAATTTACATTATTGTTCCATGGTTCTGATAGTAAACGAGCTGAGATATTGAAAGAATACTTAATGGACCATACCTTGTGGCCAGCAGTAAAATAATGGTGCTTGCTGCTGACCTCAAAGAATCCAGCAATCTCTGAGACACTTATTTCCTTTTTGCAATGTTGTTTTGAATCTGGTGGTAAATCAATGACATCTAAGCATCTAACAGCACTTCAGTAATCAAGCAGAGTAAGCACTTTTTAACTTTATATTTTACATAATGGGAAATTTATGGTGGAACGCAGTGTTAAGATTAAGGTAGAAACTAAAATATCATAAAACTTTTTATTTTAAGCTGCTTTAAAAAAATGAAACTGATCATAAATGAAGATCTTGACATTTAATAAACCTCAAATAATTGTGAAATTTTATATCTGGTGCAAAAATGTAGTAATATTTAACTTGCCTTAAGCTGAAGAATAAAACTTAGATCATGGGTTTAACCAAATGTGGCATCTCTGTAAGGTAGAATTTGCAGCCTTGCCAGAATTGCCAGGAATCTATTGGAGTTGGTATCAATCTTCTGCCAATTGAAAGCAGTCCAGGACATTTAGAACCAATATTTAAGAAACAAGTAAATTAATATACAGGTGCTTGTCATGTGTCATAAAATGGTGATCTGAATGTGTACCTGGCAGCATGCTGACATAAGGCATAAGCTGATACTAACATGTACTTCACTCTTTTCTTTCTGCTGAGCGATCCAAGGTAAAAGGAGTGAACATTGCTAGTGGAAAAATTACATAAGCCTAATACTAGCAATTTGAAGTAGGTTGAAAGGTACAGAGCTGGATTTAGTTCCAGATAATCTTTTTGGAAAAATTGTATGGATTGGTGAGAATTTATAAAGAAAGTTTGAGTTGGTATACTAAAAAACCGAAAGAACTGTGGATGCTGTAAATCAGGAACAAAAACAGAAGTTGCTGGAAAAGCTTAGCAGGTCTGGCAGCATCTGTGAAGAAAATGTCAGAGTTAACGTTTCGAGTCCAGTGACCCTTCCTCAGAATGATGCTGCCAGACCTGCTGAGCTTTTCCAGCAACTTCTGTTTTTGTCAAGTTGGTGCACAATGGACTTTGATAGATATCTTGGTGGGTTTGATAGATACCTTGGTGATTTATGCAACTTAACTGGGAGGAATGCGCTGATAATCATGCTCCATTGTTTGACTCTCTCTCTCTGTCCTTTTTTTGACCTTTAGCACTGATGACATGCTGTTTTCTGTACATGATGGTTCGTAGAATCGTAGAATCCCTAGAGTGCAGAAAGAGGCTTTTTGGCCCATTGAATCTGCAGTGACCTTCTGAAGGCTATCTCATCCAGACCCATCTTCCACCCCATCCATGTTACCATGCATAGGTTTTTTTTTCACCATGGATAATCCAGGTAACCTCCATATCCTTGGACACTAAGGAGGAATTTTTTTTATCGTGTTATTTCACCTAACTTGCACATCTTTGGACTGTGGGAGGAAACTGGAACGCCGGGAGGAAACCCGTGCAGACATGGGGACAATGTGCACACTCCACATAGACAGTCACCCAATGCTGGAATTGAACCTCGGTCCCTGGTGCTGTGTGACCCCATAATTGATCAGGTGAACCTAGGTCTTATCTTGTTAGAATTCTTTTGTTTAAGTTTTAAAAACATCGAGAACATTTAAAAACATTAAGAACTTGGAGCAGGAGTGGGCAATTCAACCCCGAGCCTGCTCCACCATTCAATATGATCATGGCTCATTTCATCTTTGTCTTAATGTCACTTTCCTGCCAACTTCTCATTAGTAAATGCAATAACAACAGGATTCCTTCTCTTTGCCAATCATGTGACACTCCAAACTCCTCCCAACATTGAGTACTGGACACTGTTCCTTTGGTGCTAGGCAATGGTCTCCTGCAGCTAAATGTTGTGCTGAGACCCACTATGGTCTGCTGTATCTTTGCACTGATACAGAAGTCATACATATGAATTACTGAAGCATGGTGATGAGGCCCAGGGGTTAAAATTTCCTGGGACTCTTGCTGCCAGGTGATAGTTTGTCATGCTACCTTGTACCTGCCTATTGCAGATATTTTTTAGTGGTATTAATATTTTAACTATACTTGGAACCACTGTTCTGCAAAAAAATATACACAAACACTCAATCAATTCTTCAGTAAGTTACTTATGTAGGCTTCAATTACATAGCGTGGTGCACTCTGAGCCAGGTATAAATGAACACAGTTGAAATCAAGATCAAAGGTAATTTGGTTGGACTGTGACAACTTAGAAGTGTACTATCAAAAGTTAAGACACAAGATTATTTTGACCTTTTTGGCTTCTGAGACAAAATGGTTCTGCATGTACAACTCCAGGAGTGAAGTAAGTTTTTGTATTTCCCATGTAAACTACATCTATTTTGTTGCCTTTATTCATCTTCCTCAAAGATTTCTGTCACATTGGTCAAAAAGACTTGGTGATATTTTCTCCAATTGTTTAGTGATTTCATCCCATTTTATGTTTGAATTTTAACAACGACTTTAGTATAAGCAAGTCTAATTTCCCACTTTGTCTTTTTTTGTATTTGCCATTCTTCGAACATTCAATGTTATTTGCTTCTTTATTGAATCTTAAGTTATTGTCAGTATTTCAGTATTTCACCCTCCCAACCTAATCGTTGTCAACTCTTTGTCTGTCCAACTGCTCTTCTCCCTCTTCAGGCTGTATCCTATCCTTTACTCCCTAACCCGTTCGCCTCCCCTTTTTTCTGCATATAAACTGAGGTTTTCCCAGCCACCATCAGTTCTGGGGAAGGGTCACTGGACCCGAAACGTTAACATTCACAGATGCTGCCAGACCTGCTGAGCTTTTCCCACAAATTTGTTTGTGTTCAGTATTTCTTCCTTGGCTTCCTTCAGGATCTGTAAGAAACCTTTTCACTGCTGTTAAATTTTTGCTAATTTAATTTCATCATATATTTTAACCTCTTCATCTGGCCTTTTGTGGTTTTCCATCTGTTTCAAAATGCTTTTTCTAAATGGTTCTATTTGCTAATTTCTGTTCCATTTAATCTGAGGAATTTTCCTTTTAATCTTACTATATTAATCTTGTTCTTGTTACTTACTAATAATATTGTGCCTGAGAATCAGTATTCCTTGGGTGAGGATCAAAGTGAAGATAGCAAAGATCCACAATATTCCCGGTTGGGTCCCACAGCAATTGCTGCGACACCTATGGGACAAAACTGTACCTGTGCCTGCAATTGATGCAGACCAAACATTATTTCAATGAAACGAAAGTGATGCTCCTGCTTCTTCTTTTCACTTAGGGCTCAATGAAACCTGGTACTTTAGGTCCTTGTGGCTTTGAGGTTAACCAGTCTTGTGCAGGGTCCTAGAATCATAGAGCTATACAGCATGGAAACAGACCCTTCAGTCCAACTCATCTGTGCTGACCAGATATCCTGAATTAATCTAGTTCCATTTGCCAGCATTTGGCTCATATCCCTGTAAACCTTTCCTATTCATATACCCATCCAGATGCCTTTTGAATGTTGTAATTGTACCAGCCTCCAGCACTTCCTCTGGCAGTTCATTCCATAAATGCACCATCCTCTGCATGAAAATGTTACCCCTTGGGTCCCTTTTAAATCTTTCCCCTCTCACCTTAAACCTATTCCCTCTAGTTTTGGAATCCCTGAACCCAGGGAAAAAACCTTGTCTATTTACCCTATCCATGCCACTTATGATTTTAATAACCTATATAAGGCCACCCCTCAGCTTCCGCTCCAGCCAATTCAGCCTCTCCTGATAGCTCAAACCCTCCAACCCTGGCAACATCCTTGTAAGTCTTTTCTGAACCCTTTCAAGTTTCACAACATCCTTCCTACAGCAGGGAGACCAGAATTGCATGCAGTATTCCAAAAGTGGCCTAACCAATGGCCTGTACAGCCTCAATATGAACGCCCAACTCTGATACTCAATGCACTAACCAATACAGGCAAGCGTACCAAACATTGTCTTCTCTGTCCTGTCTACCTGTGGCTCTGTTTTCAAGGAACTATGAATCTCTACTCCAAGGTTGGGGAGTCTACAGTACAATCCCAATAAGGTGTTCATCTCTTTCTTAGTTCTCAGTTCCCTCCAAATAAGTTCCCTGGTTGTATTCCCAGGAATATCCTCCCTGAGGACAACCGTAATGTTATCACTAGTCAAAAACTCCACTGTCCCTCCTCTCTTACACCCCCCTCCCCACTTTTATGCTTCCTATTGTATCTATACGCTGGGACATTAAGCTGTCAGTCCTAAGGACAGATCATATAAAAATTGAAAATTTAATTTGAAGCACTTCTCTAAAGAGTCAGGTTGCCTGGGAATTTTCTGGTTATTGATCTGCATTAGTGACTGGCAGGTTCCAATTTTGGTGGTTTGAAGTTTGTACATAGCTGCAGTGAAATTTACTGCCTGCTTTTAGCTGTTAAGCTCAGCAAGGGAGCAGACTGGGTTAGATCTCCCAAGCCAAAAATGCATGCCACTGTGTCTGTTTGGATGTTTCACTCTTGCTTTGTATGCTGAAGGAAATTCATCCTATACTCTTCCTTACTAAACTGCCACGGTCATTACAATGTTGGATCGCCATTTGTCTTCTCCTCACAATTTCAGTACCAATTGAAAACTAATTTTGCTGTGGTGCAAAATATATGTAGCTTTCAGTGAGGCAGAGCATTGCAAGGAAAGAAAAATTGATTAAACGAGAGCAGAATAAATGGAAAACGTTGTTAGTGAATCAGTATTCAGACATTGCACTGTTAATGTAGACTGCAGCCCGTCCCATTTTTCTTGTGCTGATTCTAATTGTTATCACTTTCTTAAAAAAAATAATTAAAGGCAACTTAGATGCTGTAATCTCCACCAGCTGTTATCACTCTTTTAAAATAATTACAGGGACTTGAAAAAGTGATCTGTACCAGCTGCTGTTGATGTCCTTTCAGACTCCCACAATTGTTAAAAGTGAACAGACTAACAGATATGAAGTTTACAGCTTTAATGGATTTTGTAGCAGTAATCCTGTTACCCAAAACCTGTCCTATTATTTGTTCACAAAAGAATCATGTCATAGCTTTCAGCTGATCTACGAACATTGCACAATGTGTTGGTAATGTGGGATTAATTACAACGTACAGTATTCATTCTTAGTTGGAAAAGTTTTCTGTCCATTCAAAAATGCTGATGCTCTCTACTGGCATCCAAGGATTAACAAAACATCAGGTATAGTATTTAGATGCAATTTTAAAATGATGCAAGCCTTAATTTACTTTAAACTGGATAAATTGCAGAAATGTGTTGCTGTAATTATGTAATTACTTTTTTTTAAATTCCTGGACAGATACGTTAAACAACCATAATGAACCTAACCATAATGAACCTAACCATGATAAAGAGAGGCCCACAGTATCACTTGAGACTGGTGAAGCATGTAAGGTAAGTCAGTTGTATTATATATTGGTGTACAATTGCAGTTGTGCATATGCACATAAGGTCTTCCTTCAGCCCAATCAGTAAATTCTAAAGACTTTGAATTAAGAACCATAGCTTCATTGGAACATTAATCTGTTTGATCTTAGTAGCATTGTCACAGCTACTGGAATAAATCTTCACTCCCATATTCAGCAGTTGTTGCTAAATTTTCTGTTCATTACCTGCAGTCCTAGAAATATAGTAGAAACTACGTAGTAGAAACAAGGAGAGATGTGCACCTACATGCAAACTTATTTTTCTGATTCTGTTCCAACAGTGTAAATAAAGCAGTACTACCTAATGCGCTATCTCAGTTAAGCAGTACTACAATTTTTCTTAATACCTTGACAAGCAGCATTATGTATTTTGAGTGAAGTTTATGGGCATAAATGATATGCCTTCATTTGCAGATACTTCAAATACGCTCTGGAAATATATAGATGGTGCAGGATGTTCTTTTGTGGATAAATGTTATGCTTTGTCATTGCAATGTGGTAAAAAGTCATGTTGCACGATTTTGTTTTGTATGGCAATTTCATTTCAGTAAATATTCAGTCCAAAGACATGCAGACTGGGTGGACAGGCCATGCTAGATTGCCCCATAGTGTTTACCGGTGTGCAAACAAAGGTGGGTTAGCCATAGTAAATGTGGGGTTACAGGGATGGTATTGGGGCCTGGGTGGGATACTGTTCAGGTGATTGGTGCAGACTCAGTGGGCCGAAAGGCTGCTGTCTGCACTGTAGGGGGTCTGTGATTTTTTTTTGAGGGGCTTATTCTGTTAATTTTACAATACATTTAGTTGTTCAAGCAAATGTTTTCAGAACCATTATTTGAGTGGTTTATGTGTGTTATTTTTCTCCATGTTAGATAACCATAGAAACAAAATTCAAAACCATAACTTTCACCATGTTATAGTTGTAAGTTACAATTTTTAATTGGTCTGAAAATGGCATGTTAAATGATGAATAGCTGGATTAATTTAAACATACTGACTCGAGGAAACACATCTGTTTCTATGGCTATTGGGGCTATTATTAGTTATTCCACAATTCCCACAGTTTATGTTTAGTTTGAAAACCCTGTATTCAAATCTCTTGTCTTCCTATGCAGTCCCTCGCTATTGAGGAATAATTTGCCAAACTCCAGTTTGGTGGGTTCTGAGGTGGCTGATAAACAATATTCCTCCAAAGTTGTGCAGTTGCTAAGAAGCTGGATGCACCCTGATTGGCATGCTGGTGAATGACTTCTGCTTCTGGAAGGCACTGCCACTACTGACTTCTGAGATCTGCACAGCAGCAAAAAAAATTACAGGATAATTGGTGATAGCCCCAGTGTGCAATCTGCAGACTACCATGTGTAGGCGAAACGGTGCTTGAAAGGTCGGTGAATGAATACCATTTCCCAAGGCTGGGAGGTTGGGGGCAGGAAATTTTGATTTTGCAGACAGTCCATTTTTATAGCACTCAGAATTTTACAAGATTTGGATTCAACAGTATTCACGAGATTTGAGCAATGTTCATGTAAATTGTCCCAAACTAACTTGAATATATTGGAATAAAACGCTTGACCATTTGCATGATGTGGATCTTGGGGAAGCTTGGAGTTATGTATTATTTGTGACCTGGAAGATCACAATAGTTTGATAGAATTATAGTTATACAAATGTATAAATACAAGTGTATTCCTCATATTTTCTTTGAAGTTACATGAAGTCAAGAGTTTTATGCATCTGGCTTAGTGATAGCATTTCCATCTCTTTCATTAGATGGTTTGAGGTTCAGTTTTTAACCTGGAACTTTGAGTACCTATTCCAGGCTAAGCTGTCAGATACTGAGCTGAATTTGACCAAAAATCGTCTGTATCAATTTCAGGGAATTTAATACAGAGTTTCTGTTTGTGAGTTCTATAGAGTTAACTGTCTCAATTCTCCTTGCTTTCCTCATTAAGTATGCAACATGCTCACACAGCTGTTCACTCATGAGTGGCAGAAGTACCTGCCACTGTCGGCACCTTCTAGGATTCAATCCAGCAGCACCACTTTAGAAACCAACTTGCCCTGAGTCAAACGCCACAAGGCAGAATATCCTTTCACAGTAAAGCAGTGGGAGGACAACAAAAAAAAAAGCTTCTGAGGCCCCATCAGCGACATGGATGACAATCCATTGGAAGTAGAATTTCATATTCTTTAATGTATTGGCTCTTTTACATCTTCACCTGTGTGATCGACTGTTGTAGTAACTGCAGCTACAAGAATGAAGCTAGGGAGGCTACTTATCCTTAGTGCCTCCTTCGTGTTAAAATGCTGTCTGAAGGCGTGCTAATTTTTACCCAACAGCCAGGGTAGCATTATATTTTGGCATTGTTCACTTTAGAGCATCACATATCGTAAAGCCTTCAAATGGTTGTTAACTTTTATTGAACAATAGGAAAGCAACAAGAAACAAACAAAAAGACGTAATTGTTTTTGGGAATAAACAGGGCTGTTTGCCTTGTAAAACAACAACACACCTATTGGAAGTGAGTGTCAGTTAAGCCATGTCTGGCTTACAGTGCCTGACACTGCATTGCTATCATGGTGAGAGTGATGTTCTTCCTGCTGAATGTCCTTGTCCTCCTCCATGGAAGATTACTCCCCTCTCAGTTCTTCAGCATTTAACACATCTCCTGTTTGACTGCTCCAGTTTCTTTGGGCAAAGCATGCATATGTCGCACCTTGTAACTGGAGGGTACTTCAAGGCCTTCCTAAACTGATCCATAATAATCTTACCTTTAGGAGAGCTTTTTGTTTGCTCCACACCATCCCTCACCTGGATAACATCTGCTACCATTGTTGCTAGGAGTGGTTTTGCTCATGGGAAGGAGATATAGACAATGGAGTAACAAAATTTTTTGTCCTGTCTGGTTACATGCAAAGTTGATTCATATAATGCCTATGAAATGCTTTGTCAGTCACCCATTATCTATGCCGTGCCTTAGTGTGAAGGAATTTAATGGCTTCCCCAATCCACTGTTTAAATTCTGAATTCCCATTTCATGTTTTTCTGTCTTACAGTCTATTGGATATATAATGACAATGATTTTGAATTAAATGACATGATGTGTTCCCACTGTGCTTCTAAATTTCTAGTAATGATCCTTGAAACATTTGGCAATAATTCTCACTCAACCACGCTGACAGAATCAGATCAATCTCCTTTTGCCATGGAACTTAACACTTGGCAAGTTGTGAAAAGGACAGCCGGTTTTATCCTATCAGTTTCCTCCCAGCCAGGGTGGTTAGGTTAAAATGAGTCAAACCAAAATCTCTGGCAACGTACCTTTTTAATTATTATTAATATGTGTAGCTCAGGTTAAACAAAGACACAAATCTATTCTTGAACAGTTTTCTACTGACCTGCTTGTTGCTTGTTTTGGTTGATCTTCTGCAGTAAGTCAAACACAATGATATTATGTTAACCATCCTCCAGAACATTCCTGATTGCAGGTTGATATCATTGTTCCAGACTGATGTTAAGAACATAGAACAGTACAGCACAGTACTGGCCCTTCGGCCCATGATGTTGTGCCGACATATTATCCTACTCTAAGATCAAACGACCCTGCATGTCGTCCATTTTACTATCATCCACGTGCCTATCCAAGAGTCGTTTAACTGTCCCTAATGTTTCTGACTGCCCGACCACCGCAGGCAGCGCATTCCATGTACCCATTACTCTCTATGTATAGAACCTACCTCTGACATCTCCCCTATACCTTCCTCCAATCACCTTAAAATAATGCCCCTTCGTAATAGACATTTCCACCCTGGGAAAAAGTCTCTATCTATATCTCACGTCATCTCGTACACCTCTATCAAGTCACCTAGTTCCCTCAACCTTTCCTCATAAGACCTATGCAATGTTTCTGTGTACATCTTATTTCTTAGTAGGATTTCATTTCAGAAGTAAAGAACCGGAGAATGGAAGAAGGATGCAAGACAAAACCTTGTTTGCATGTCTAGGAAGATAGGGTTTAGGCTTGTTTAGAGCCAATTCAAGTAAATCTCAAGTTTTGGCCCGCTGTTAGCAGTGCAGTCCATTCGCAATGAAAAGAGGATTAAGATCTATTTAATTGTGTACACAGGCTGTGTGCAATGCACATAAACATAATTAAGAATCTTATGCCATGACAAGTACATCCAAACTTGCTTTCTCACTAAAAGGTATAGACGAAAGATCATATTTAACATTTAAATAAATATTCCTATTAAGTTGCACACATTTCGAGCTGCAGTCACTGGCTCGTAGTGTTTTGATTCAGAATGTATTCCCTATGAATGTAGGAGACAACAATATTAAAAACTTATTTTTATGAACCTCCAGTTCTTTAATAATCAAATAAGATGAAGCACAAGAGGGAAATATAAATACAAATACAATTGAATTATACATTTCACGGGTCAGATTAATATATATATGATGACCCAATTAGTAACTAGTAATGTTTTTTTGTATAAAGTAGACAATGTTTGAGGTACCAGGTATTTGCTAAGAGAATAAAGACGTGCAGTTCCATGTGATGAGCACGCAAAATCAACTTTTCTGTACCAAGTTTGAAAACAAAACAGTTACGGTATACAGTTTATATTTGGTAACATTTAGAATGAACGTGAGATAAATGTGGATACAGACAAACAGTGGTCAGACATCCCTCCGAGTATATCACGTAGTAGATGTGGTCAAAACAGATTGTGTGGATTTCTCAGCAACCCATCCAAATTTTAGCTGCGCTGTGGGTTACCAAATCTTTTAAAACATTGTCCCTTTTACAGTGCACTTGAACAGTGAGCTTTCAGATTGTCTCAAAGCCACTCTGCCATGGACTACCTTAATGACTACTCATCTCCGAGTGGTTGAGTGTCTTTTTCTGAAACCATAGTCCCCTGGATTTTTGAAATGCGTTCCAGTGACAACTCAGAGCACAATTTCATTTATTTCACAGATAGCTGCCTTCACCAAGCTGGGATTGCCTCTGTCTTTCTCTGAACCTTGGCTGCACCAAGCAAATGCTGCTTGTGGTGTTCTATCTTCTCCACTCTCGAATGGCTTCACGGACATCAGAAAGCCACTCACCACTCCCAAGTTTCTCAGGACCCACTGCAGCACTTTGGGTATATAGAGACACTATCCTTGACTGCTTCTTTCTCTCTAGCATAGACCCAGTGACCTTCTGTCACTATTTCAGCTCCTAAGCCTTGACTTCCCTGAGACTGCTAACTTAAAGCACTTCTGCCAGAGTATCTTCCCTCTGCTTTTAATTATTTGACTTACCAGCAGTGTGAAGGTTGCAGAGTTCTTCTTTTATTGCCCCCGGCCAATTACTTGAGTGCTGTGGGCTGTCCTTTCACATTGCTTCCCAGTCCTGTGCTCTTTGTCATTATGCCAGCTTCAAGAATACAGGAGCACATTTTTTTTTAGTAAAATGGCTAGATCCTTCATCTACGAAACAACAGCACAAAGCTTGTGCACTCTGTCATGCTGGCCTCCTGTGCATCCACCACAACTTGTAACCTGTTGGAAAATGGATTTCTCGCTAGAATCTGAAACATGTAAAGTTCACATTCCTTAATGCTCTGCACATAATATAGAGGGTTGGAATCATACAGTACAGAAGAGGCCCTTCAGACCATTGAATCTGCATGAGCCCCACTTTGCAGCACTTGGCCTATAATCTTAAATATTATGACATTTCAAGTGTTCATCCAAGTACTTTTTAAAGGCTGCAAAGTTTCCTACCTCAACTACCCTGCCAAGCAGTGAATTCCAGATTCTCACCACCCTTGGTGAAAAATATTTCCCTCAAATCCTCTCTAAACCTCCTGCCTTTCACCGTAAAATTATGCCGCCTTGTTATTGACCCTTCAACTGAGGGGCACTGCTGCTTTCTATCCACCCTACCCATGCCCCTCATAATCTTTCACACCTCAATCAGGTCGCCTCTTAGCCTTCTCTATCATAAACAAAGCAACCCGAGCTTATCCAGTGTCCCTTGATAGCTGAACTCCTCTGTCTCTGGCAGCATCAGTGAATTACATCCTTATAGTGTGTTAACCAGAACTGCACACAGTACTTCAGCTGTGGTCCAATCAGAGTTTGATATAACCTCCCTGCTCTTATAATCTATGCTACGACTGATGAAGGCAACTGTCCCTATGCCTTCTTAACAACCCTGTTTACCTGTTGATCTATGGACATGCACCTCAAGATCCCTCTGAGTTTCCTAATGTCCTGCCGTTCAAAGAGTACGCCCTTGTATTGATCATTCTTCCAAAGTGCATAACCTGGCACTTATCAGGGTACAATCTACCACTGATCTGCACATCTGACCAATCCACCTATATCCAGCTGTAACCTAAGACCAGCTTCCTCACTGTCAACCACCCGGCTAATTCTTGTGTCATCTGGAAACTTAGTTATCATAACTACTCTTCACCCTTTCACGTATTCTACTATATCATTTATGTATATCATGAACAATAAGGGACCCAGCACTAATCCCTATGATTTGCCACGGGACACTGGCCTCCAGTCACAAAAACAGCCTTCTACCACCACCCCCTGTTCCCTTCCACCACGACAGCTTTGTATGCAAATTGTCAGGTTACCTTGGATGCCGTGTGCTGTTACATATTTTTATCAGCCTCCCACATGGGATCTTGTCAAATGCTTTGCTGAAATCCACATAAACGACATCAACTGCCCTACCCTCATCCAAGTACCTTGTCATTTCCTCAAAATTCAATCAAATTCGTTAGGCATGACCTCCCTGATGAAACCTTGCATCTCCATGTGGAAATTAATTCTGTCCATCAGAATTTTCTCCAAGAATTTCTCTGTCATTGACGTGAGTCTCACTGGTCTATAATTCTGCCATTCTTCATGAGAAATGTAACCACACTAGCTGTCCTCCAGTTCTCTGGTGCGTCCCTTGTTGCCAAAGAGGAACTAAAAATTTGGCTGTAATTTTCTCCCGTCTCCCATAGCAGCCTGGGATACAACGTACCCTGACCTGGAGATTAGTTGACTTCTAAGCCCACTAAAACCTCCTCACTCGCTATGTCAAAGTGCTCAAGAGACTCTTAGTCCCTCTTCCCAAACTGTGCACCTATGTCATCCTTCTACAAAGTGTAGACTGATGTGAACTACTCGTTTAACACCTTGCTAATGTTCTCCAGCTCACGCAGAGATTGCCACCTTGGGCCTTAATGGACCCCACTATTTCTTTGGTTATCCTCTTCCCCTTGATATACTTTTCGAATATTTTGGAATTCTACTCAATCCTATATGCCAATCTTTTTTCATTCCCCCTCTTTATTCTCCTACTTGCTTTTTTAAGTTCCCCCCTTGCACTTTCACTAGTACACTAGTGTCTTTGTCCCTTTTACCTGTTAAAAGCCTCTGTTTTCCATCTTAGCGAGTCCTGAATACCCTGAGACATTTTCTTTATCAGTATGCAAATATATCAACTAGAGAAGGAGCAAAACTTGACTTTCTCTTGGGAAATAAGGCAGGGCAAGTGACTGAAGTGTTAGTAGGGGTCACTTCAGGACTAGTGATTACAATTATATTAGTTTTAAAATAGATATGGAAAAGGATAAGCTTTCCATAAAAGTTAAAGCTCTTAATTGGAGTAAGGCAAATTTTAATGGTATGGGACAAGAACTTTCAAAAGTTGATTGGAGTAGACTGCTTGCTGGTTAAGGGATGACTGACAAGTGGGAGGCTTTCAAAAATGTGATAATGAGAGTTCAGAGGCACTGTGTTCCTGTTAGAATGAAGGGTAAGGCTGGTAAGAGTAGGGAATAGTGGCTGAATGAAGATATTGAGGTTCTAGTCAAGAATAAGAAAGAATCATATATTACGTGTAGACAACTGGGATCAAATTAATCTTTTGAGGAGTATAAAGAGTGTAGGGGCATTCTTAAGAGGGAAATCAGGAGGGCAAAGAAGAGATACCCTTGGCAGATAAGCTTAAGGATAATCCAAAAAGATTCTACGAGGACATTAAGAGCAAAAGAGCAACTAGAGAGAGAATAAGGCACTTTAAAGATCAACAAGGTCATCTATGTGTTGATCCTCACGAGATGGGAGAGAAAATAAAGGAATATTTTGTGCCAGTTCTTACTGTGGAGACAGAAATGGAGACTAGAGAACTTGGAAATAAATCTTCATGCTTTGAAAACAATTCACGTTACAGAAGAGGAAGTGCTGGAAATCTTAGAAAACATAAAGGTGGATAAATATCAGTGAAGTATTTCACAGATTCACAATCTTTGGAAGAAATTCCTCCTGATCTCTGTCTTAAATGTGTGAACCCTTATCCTCAGATTTTGCCCTTGGGTCCTGGACTCTCCCACATGTGGGAACAACATCTCTACATCTGTACTGTTGAATCCACTGGAACTGCAAATCCTCCTTTCTACCCCACTACTGGTGCCAGTGCCAGAACTGAAACCCATTTCATCCACACCAATCCTCTCATTGATGCATTTAACTTGTTGACTTTATTTATCCTGTGCCTGTTTGCTTGTCCTTGGAAGTTCTGCTTTATAATTTAGCTCCAACTGTTCAAAATCTTGCAGCAGAATTTCCTTTCTAGCCCTGTCAATGTTATTGGTGCAACTTGGATGACAACCACTGGATCCCTCCCCTCACTCTCCAAGTTCTTCTCCAAGGAGATGTCTTTAAGCCTAGCACTGGGCAGGCAACAGAGCCTTCAGGACTAATTCTCACAGCACATAAATTCCTCACATTTGCAGAGCAGGTCAGATGTTTGGAATTCTGAGTAACTAATTCCCTGACTTCTAAAATTTTGACCATTATCTACAAGATGTAAGTTTGGAATGTGATGGAATGCTTTCTCTTGAATATTTAAATACAGTATTTTACCTCACTGAACCTGCATTTATACTCTAGCTCCTTGTCCTCTATCACATTTCCTGTTAGCAGCCTTCTCTCCAAGAAGAACAGTCCCAACTTCTTCAACCTGTCCTCATGGGTGACGTTTCTTGTAAATTGCATCTGCACTCTCTCCAGTGCGTTTGCATCTTTCCTATGATGTGGCACTCAGAACTGTACGTAATACTCCAGCTAAGGTCTAACAAGTGTCTTGTACAAGTTCAGCATTACCTCCATACTCTTGTATGTCATGCTCCTATTACTAAAGCAGAGGTAATTGCATCCTTTATTAAATGCTGTCTTGCCGAAGAGGGGTCAGAAAAGATTTACCAGGAAGTTGCTAGGAAACAATGATTTGAGTTATGACAATAGGCTGGGACTTTTTTCATTGGAGCATAGGAGGTTGAGGGGTGATTTTAGACGTTTATAAAATCATGAGAGGATTGATAAGGTGAATAGCAAGGGTCTTTTCCCTAAGGTGGGTGTTCAAAATTAGGCACCATATTTTTAAAGTGAGAGGAGAAATAGTCAAAAAGGACATGAGGGGCAACTTGTTTTGACAGAGTGGTTTGTGTGTGGAATGAACTGCCAGAGGAAGAGGTAGATGCAGGTACAGTTGCAACATTTAGAAGACATTTGGTTAAGTACACAAATGGGAAAGATTTGGAGGGAAATGAGCCAAACACAAGCAGGTGGGACTAGTTTAGTTTGGGAACAGGGTCAGTGCGAGCTAGTTAGACCGAAGGGTCTGTTTCCATAATGTATGACTCTATGGCTCAATGTTCTTAGTCATTGTGGACTCCCAATCAAAGTGGCTGCACGTGCACAGAGTTCAACCGTCAAACACGGGGACGACAATGGAAAATTTGCAAACATCTTGCACAGTACATAGATTCTGGAAGTGTTGGTCACGGCTAACAGGCCATTGTTTACCAAAAGGGAATTTGAATATTTTTTAAAGTCAAATGGCATTTTACATGTAAGGACAGCTCCATACCACCCATCATCCCATGACCTGGCAGAAAGGGCAGTCCAAACTTTGAAGGCAGACTTAAGGAAACAGCCTACAGCTTCACTAGATACCAAACTGTGCTGGTTTCTGTTTGATTATAGGACTACCCCTCGTGCAACTACAGGGATAGCTCCAGCAGAGTTGCTAATGGGGAGAAGACACTGCATCAGGTTAAATCTGATCTTCCTGGACCTGGAGGTGGGGGTGGGTGCTGGTGGTGATGAAGAAATGGCATTAGGAACGCGAATGCCGTACACAAGACTCCATTAAGCAAGTGAGACAGTTTACTTTAGTAGTTTTGTGTAGGAACCTCAGGAGTGGCCCTGCAGACGTAAGATGCATGGTCAATGCGAGGTCTGGTCCAGTGACAAATAAAGTTCAGGTAGGTGCGACTGTCCTGAACACATATGTGGACCATTCAAAAGCTGCAAACTCTCAGTGTGGGAGCAAAACATGCCCGACTCCTCGATTGCTTTGTCGACTGTTCCGGACCCATGGGTCCTCCTTTTCCAACAAGTGTTGAAGATACTTCAGAATCTAAGATGGACATGATGGATGCCGCCACTTGGAGAAGGGAATGAATTTCTTCTGAGACACTCCAGCTGGAGTGAGGAACTGTGCATTACACGCCACCTGTATCAGAGACAGAGTTGGAGGAACCTGATGTGGGCTAAAATGCTCCAGGAGGAGCTACAAAGCAAAATGAACGAGCCTATGTCCTCTGACTCAGAGAGGGAGGGATGTAGTGATTGTAACAAGGTCAGCCAGGTGCACAGATGTAGAATATGAGTTCTCTGATTGAGGTTGATAAACTGGTCCAATCAGGGAGCCCTGTCTGACAGATAAAACAGGAGTGTCAGACACCCTATTCACGGAGAGCTAGCTCTGAGGGAGCAGAAACAGTGTCAAGGACTCTCCACATGTAAATAAAGGGTGACTTCGTGACGGGATACTGGCCTCTGGAGTTATTTCACATTTCACCCCACAGGAAAGATGTTGGGCCTGTACTCTTGCCAATTCTATTTTGAATGTCCCTCACTGTTCTAATGGTGGGCACCCGAGTTTGTTTCTGCAAGCAAGACCAGCTCTGTTTTTCCAGAGGAGCTGTAATCTTATTTTATAAATGGAAATCCCTGGCCCAGATGGATCAACTTGTTATTTATTTATTAGTTAATTTCTTTCTGGATTGTGAGATGGTTGAGTCCGAAATCTAGGAGGTCGCTAAGTACAGAGATAATTTTGCATCTTCTAGTCTATTGCCTAAACCCTTTTTGAAATGGATGTTATGAATAAAACTGATGTTAAGTATTCACAATAAACAAACTGGCTTTACAAAGAGTGGATCAAGTCACATAATATATGTTATTTATTGGGTATTAATCTATTTAAGATATGGTTTTTATTAAATGCTTTGGTACTTACAACACTGTAAAGTATTGTTTCAATACTCCAGCGAGAAAACAACATTTTAACATAGATTACAATATTCAATTTCATTTTCAGCTCCTAATCTTATGGTTGTCTTACTTTAAATACTTATTATCACAAAGTATCCTCTCCATTTCTTGTGAAGTTGAATCAGCAAAAGTGTGTAAACTCTTACAATCCCTATCTTATGTATTAATTTGGTTGAAACTTGGTTAAACTGCGGTGACTGAAGCCTCTTTGAATTTAGAGTAAATATGCATCAGCATCGTTTAAATTATATTATTGATGACTGAAGTTTAAAATGAACATAAGATCATTTTCAATGTAAAAACATAGTTATAACGTGTCATCCTGGGCTCCCCAAAAGTTGGGGTTTGGAGTCAAAGTATAGTCATAAGCTGAAATTTTCATATCTCAAGCTCTGAGGAAGCAATGGCTGACCTGTCCTCCTCGTCTTTTCTACCACCATCACATGCTGAGGGGCCGCAGCAGTTTAAGCTTGGGAAGAACTGATCTAACCAATCAAGCCTTGCAATAACTACATCTATTGTATTTTTGTTTTAAATCTAAGTTTTATATTCTTAACATGTTCCCTGTTATACTTGATTGAGAAGGATTCACAGCACTGTTGTTATCACCTTTCCATAACTGCTGCTTGATTGGAGCAATCTTATCAACAGAGTGGATACATTTCTCGGGGTTAAGGTTTCGGGTCCAGTGACCCTTCTTCAGAACTGATGGTAGCTAGGAAAAGGTTGGTTTTTATACAGAAGGTAGGGTGGGGGAGGAGGAAGGAATAAACAATAGGTGGAGATAGAGCCCAAAGAGAGGGAAACACATTTGAAAAGACAAACGAGTGGTTATAGATCAGCCTAGGACAATGGGTTGCAGAATACCAACATTCTGATCGCAAAGAATACAGTGAGCTTCCAGTTACTTGCCTCTTCAACACACCACCATGTTCCCTGGCTTACATATCTGTCTCAGGCTTGCTTCCAGTGAAGCTTAGCGCAAGCTGGAAGAGCAAACCTAATTTTCCGCTTGGGAATGCTGTAGCCTTCTGCACATACTATTGAGTTCAACAATTTTAGGTCTTGACCATCTTTCTCCATGTCTTCCCCCCTCCCACATGGGCAGCTACCACAAACTACCCATTGTCAGTCACTAACCGTCCTCATTAGCAGCTGTTCATTCTCCCAAGCTGACCTTTATCCAGTCCTTTGTCTGTTCAATTGTTTTTCTCTCTTTGGGCTCTATCTCCACCTATCATTTATTTATTCCTCCCTTACCCCCACCCCACCCCACCACCACCTTTACCTGTACATAATCCATCCTTTTCATAGCTACAGAGATAATCGGTACTGCAGATGCTGGAGAATCCGAGATAACAAGATGTGGAGCTGGATGAACACAGCAGGCCAAGCAGCATCATACGAGCAGGAAAGCTTGACGTTT